>CP136871.1:30237348-30484848 GCA_033000465.1 Sciaenops ocellatus | reverse complement strand
GAAAAACGTGCAGGGTTTTAGATTAGAATAGATTCTTAGAAATTTAGAACCTTATTGTCACTGCACAAAGTACAAAGACTATGCAGTGAAGTTATTGTCAGTTATTGTACACCTTCATTTGGACCAGAAGTCCCTGTTTTCTGTAAAGGTTGAGTCTGGCACCCTAAACCATTCTGCCATTCAAACTGTTGGGTGTTCTATGTGTCAAATTTGGGCATCTATTGGGGTGCTGTTCTATTGTGTATGTATTCATATTGAAATTTGGGCCCCACTGCTGTATGGATTACAGCAGTGCCCCCCCCCCCCCCCCCCCTCAAAATGGTGGCTAAGCTGAGATAGCCTATCATTCCATTCAAAGCTGGATGTCCCCCAACTTCTAAAAATGATGTTAAATCTGAAAGATAAATGTATTTCTGACATGACATAAGGTAAAACCAAATGAATGGTGCAGAAAATATTCCTTGAAATGGTCCAAAACTGACTGAAAATATGATTTGGAAAAAGGACATGGTGTATTTATGCAGAATTTACACTGTTTCTTTCTCTCTATAAATTCACTGCTCTCTTATTTTGCTGAAAGAGGATCTCAGTGTCATCTTGTGCGCACAGAGCAGAAACTCAAGCACCATCAATGTGTGGAGGGAACAAGATAAAAAACAAACGCTCTGTGCAGAGAAAATACTGACAGCTGCTGATTCTGAGGACAGACAGGGTGGACATCCACAGCTGCTGAAACATGACGTGTTTGAATAAAGTAAGTGATAATCAGGCCATACGTGCTAAGAGTTTTTCTTTTCAGTTTTGAGTGAGTCAGCATCAGCTGAGCTTGTTGCAGGTTTAGATATCCATGATCATATGATCCGCCTGTTCATCCTGCTGTCATATTATTTACATTTCAAATTTAACCATAAATAATGAACTCCATCTATCCGGGCCAGTCCATCCCTGAAAAATATGTTCCTGCACGTATGTTTCTAGCTTGTCTTGGAAACGTGTTTTTAAAAAAGTCAGGACAATCTTTAAACCCTGCATATTGTTTTATAATAAAGTGTATTAATACATTGGTATATTTTCTCTATAATTACATTTTATTCATGAAAATAATCATCTACCAAAACAGCCTACTTCTAACTTGCTACAGAGCAAATGCCACATTCACCCCATGCTGGATGCAGGTTAGTGATAGGAAACATTCCATATATCTTGTGAATTAATGTCATTAATTTTCCGGGCACTTCCACATTATTTAGCACCAAGACACATTAAAGATATATTACATACATCAGAGCTTAAAAAAATCCAGATGGTTTTCCAGATCTATGGAACTACGACATGGATTTTCACCCCACTAGTGATGAACTCTGTATAATCCTAGCCTGTACCTGATATTAGATCAGATAATGTCAGACCTGCTAATGCATGCTAACAGGCTAATGTTAGCCGCACTCAATTAAAGTAAGTGAAGCAAAAATTCATGCTAGCAGTTTTATTGGCAAACATTAGCTGTTTAATTAACAATTAAAGGCAATATTCAAGAAGACTATCATAACCCTCATCTACCATCATGTTTCAGCCACTGACACTCATTGTTACAAATGTATCATTTTGTGACATGTTTTTAGTTTTTAATGTCTTTTAGGGCAATGAATCACTAACATGATGAAATCTAACCACTGAGGACTCATCACGGACTGACAGGGCTGACCCATCTATGCTGCTGTGTACATCATACTAACATCATATAGAGACAGAAATAATGTGTTATTGTGAAAAACAACACCACCTTACACTAAGACCTGCATCACAGCAAATGTGCATCCTTCAAAAAGAGAAACCACACACACACACACACACAAGGTGACCACAGATGAAGAGAAATCCTCTTTTTTCCATTTACACAGTGACAGCAGAGAGAAAGAGAGAGACCCCCATGAATGTGAAAACATGAATAATTGAGTTAGTGAAAGCATTCCCGAGAGAGAGAGAGAGAGAGAGAGAGAGAGAGAGAGAGAGAGAGAGAGAGGAAAATCAGCACTGGGAACAACCCAGGGAACACCACTCCCAAAATGCATGTGCCTTTTCACACGCGCGCGCGCGCACGCACACACACACGCACACACACACACACACACACACACACACACACACACACACACACACACACACACACACACACACACACGCACGCACGCTAAGCACGACTACATGAAGCAAGAGAATGCAAAGATAAAGATGGCTTCCATTATTACTACAGCATTGTAGGAATGAAAGGATAGATAGATAGATAGATAGATAGATAGATAGAATCATTTTTTCTGTTGTGTTGTTTAGATTTTCTCCATCATCCTCCATCGTTTTCTCCTCAGGGATCCCTCTGTAGTCGTGAAATTAGCTTCCTTCTTCATCTAGCCTGCCCTCTATCCTTCATCCATCCTTTCCTATCTCTCATCTTTCCGCCCCTGCATCCTTTTTTCTACCTTTTACTGTGGCTGTATTTTAGTGAGCACATATTTATTTTTAGTTTGTCTTTTAATTATAAAGCATCTTTTATACTCACATGTATTGTTATGTATATATATAAATGCAAATGCTGTGTAATTTCTATGTGTGTGTGTGTGTGTGTGTGTGTTTGTGTGTGTGTATGTGTAGCCATTGGTCCAAGTGTTTATTAGTACAGTATGTACGTGTGTGTCTTCTTACCTGAGGCCTGGAGGAGGGGGGCTGAGTGTGTGTGCGTCGCGGCCGTGGTCGGGAGGCAGTGTAGTGCCTTAGAGTCTGTCCCTGGGTGGGTAGAGGCTCCATAGGAGAAGCGGGGGATCCAGAGCTAGGGGGGAGGGGGCCTGGGCTGGGGCCACAGCCGGGGAAGGGAACCTCTCGTCTGGGTAAGCCTCCGCAGCCGGCAGCCTCCTCCTCTGGAGCTTGAGCAGAGATGGAGTAAAGGAGAGGGAGACTGGGAGGAGGAATGAACGATGCTCTTCTCACTCCTGATATTGCTGCTGCAGCATCCACTGCCACCACCTCCCCCTCCCTCCGCCTCCTCCCCCTCCATCCCGGGGGGGAGGGGGACTGGGAAGTGGTAGGGGAAGGGGCGGGGCTTGATTCCGTGACTGACAGAGCCGTCGCTACTGGCAACTGAAGGAGGCCACACCTTCTTCCTCCTCCTCCTTCTCCTCCTTCCTCTCCAGCACCTCCTCCCCTCTCTCTCTCTGCTCCTCTGTCCCTGGTCTGCTGCTCCCAGTCTGCATCCAGGAGACCTGAGAGTGAAGCAATATGACTGATGAGAGGAGAGGCACAAGGAGAGATGATGAAAGAGAGAAGGATGGAGGGGGGAAGGAAGGGAAAGATGGGAATGAAGCCCACGCAGTAAGCATGCTTTCTGCTGGAATGTATACTGTACAATATGCATGTACTGTATATCTAGGGCAGAAATGTATAGTTTAGATACAGGGAGAACAAATGAGAAGAAGGATTCAAGAGACTCTGATGGGGGAGGGAGGAGAGACTAAAGGAAAGAGGGGGAACAAAGGGAAAGGGGGGAGCAGAGCATACAAGAGAGAAATATTCAGTTAAACACAGACATGCAGAGAGAAGAAGGAAGCAGAGAAGCAAATGGATGCTGCAGTCACACTGTACTGCACACAGGAACACAGTTACGAGCCTGACACAGACATAACAGTCATATGTCAACATGTCAGTGATAAACCTGCATTGTTTCTAATGAATATTTCAGAGGCCTTTTAAATGTAAATCCATGGATACATTTTTAGAAATAAAATGCAAATCAAATGTAGATTATTTCTAAAGCAAATAAAAGAATAAAACACTGACCTAATTCTTTTTATGACCTACATGTTTCACAGAAACACGGAATTATGGTGAGTAACGTATTATTATTATGTTATGACTTATTTTAAAGCTATCCTCCGACACACAAAAGGAGTGGGTGTGGGGTGTTGTGAACCAGAGCGCCCCGAATCCCCCCACGTTTCCTCCTCTTCCCTCGTCATCCCCTCCTCCATCTTCTCCCCATCTCATCTCTCCCATGGTGAAAGTCACTGGTGTGAAAGTAAACAGGCCATGCTCCAATTAGCCAAACAGTGCTGCCTGCCACAGAATGGTTCAGCATTGCACGGCACACATGAAGAACAGAACGGGACAACATGAAAGACATGAGAGGAGGTTAACCTTTATCCCTGAGCTCAGATGCTGGACTGCATTGCTGTAATAGCAGGAGAAATGTAGATGTGTTGTTGACAATGTCACACTATCACATTCATTAATAAAATCCTGATTATTACTTTATTTCATATGTAGTGTCATTGTTTTAAAAAAGATGCCACGACTGATTTAATCTTCAGATTGTTACATACCTCATACCAGTTATTAGTTCATTATGCATCATTTGTTTGGTGGTTTAAAGGTCCAGTGTGACACATTTAGCAGAAATGGAATATAATATTCATATCTATGTTTCCATGTGTAATCACATACAAATAAGAATCTTTATCTTTTTGTTACCTTAGGATGAATCCACCATGTTAAACTGCCATGTTTACAGTAGAATGGACAAACTAAACGCTGGCTCTAGAGAGGACTGTCTGCAGACACTTCACACTAGGAAGGAGCGGGTGAGGAAAGGGAGTTGCAATCAGCAACTACACCACTAGATGTCACTAAATCCTAAACACTGGTGATTTAAATAAAAACAAAAATGAATTATCTGTGCTTTGGATCTGAAGTGTTACATGGCTCCTGATGGCAGCCTCTACCATGTGTGTATGAATGGGTGAATGTGTTTTGAGAAGCACTCTAGTCTATTTACCTTTACCTTACCAATGAGAAAAAAGACGTCTATGTGTCTCTAGAGACGCTGTTTCTACTCAGTCGCTACTCTTACAGCTGCCTCCGGCCTATTCCGTCTCATAACGCCACTTCAATAGGCTATAGTGAGTCACTGTAGTACTGACCCACCCTCCTGAATGATTGGCTAGTTCTCATTTTCATTGGTTGTGTTGTGAGACTGTTTGGAGTTAGGGTAAGAATATCAGGGTAAGCTGGTCATTCTGTCACATCAAAAGCTGCAATGCAAACTTTTACACATAAATCGACGTCTGTTACATTCAGGTCCTCAAGTATGCAAATGACCTGCCATGAAATGAAGTGAATTTAGATTCAGACAGAGTGACAGATACAGAGACACGTCACATAGTAATGGTGGTTGTATCTTACTCTTAATTGAAGAGGCGGGCCTCAGGCTCTTGGAGTGTAAACTGTTCCTCCAAAATGCTGGACTGTACTGTTTGGACAGAGAAAGACAAAAAATAATTGAAATAAATGAGTGAACAGAATGAATGGACGGATAGATGAATGTGTGTCCCTTACGTCATCAGTCGGGAAGTCGCTGTCAACTAATCGAAGTTCAGGCACGTTGATTCTCAGAGCAAGGCATGAATTTTCTTTGATCAGGCAATCCTGAAGAGGAAGCAATGAAAACACCACCAGTGATGAGCAACACAACACAAGACAGTAGACAGTACAATGCAACGCAAGACAAGACAAGACAAGCAACACAACACAACGCAACGCAACGCAACGCAACGCAACGCAACACAACACAAGACAAGAAAAGACAAGACAACGCAACACAACACAACGCAAGACAAGACAAGGCAACGCAACGCAACGCAACGCAACACAACACAAGACAAGAAAAGACAAGACAACGCAACACAACACAACGCAAGACAAGACAAGGCAACGCAATGCAAAACACAAGACAAGACAAGACAACGCAACACAACACAACGCAAGACAAGGCAACGCAACGCAACACAACACAAGACAAGACAAGACAAGGCAACGCAACGCAACGCAACGCAACGCAACGCAACACAAGACAAGACAAGACAACACAAGACAAGACAAGACAAGACAACGCAACACAAGACAAGACAAGACAACACAAGACAAGACAAGACAAGACAACGCAACACAAGACAAGACAAGACAAGGCAACGCAACGCAACACAAGACAAGACAAGACAAGACAACGCAACACAAGACAATGCAACACAAGACAAGACAAGACAACGCAACGCAAAACACAAGACAAGACAAGACAAGACAAGGCAACGCAACGCAACGCAACACAAGACAAGACAAGACAACACAAGACAAGACAAGACAAGACAACGCAACACAAGACAAGACAAGACAATGCAACACAACACAACGCAAGACAAGACAAGGCAACGCAACGCAAAACACAAGACAAGACAAGACAAGACAAGACAAGGCAACGCAACGCAACACAAGACAAGACAAGACAACGCAACACAAGACAAGACAAGACAAGCAACACAACAACGCAAGACAAGACAAGACAACGCAACACAAGACAAGACAACGCAACACAAGACAAGACAAGACAAGCAACACAACAACGCAAGACAAGACAAGACAAGACAACGCAACACAAGACAAGACAAGACAAGCAACACAACAACGCAAGACAAGACAAGACAAGACAACGCAACACAAGACAAGACAAGACAAGCAACACAACACAACGCAAGACAAGACAAGACAAGACAACGCAACGCAACGCAAAGTACATACACAGTATAAGTAAAGCATAATACACACAGAGGTTTACCATTTTGTCCTGTGCCCTTGTCAGATCCTGCAGGACCTGCTCTGTGATGCTTTCAGCCAAAGAGACACTCAGTGTTTGTCTCAGTTCACTGAATGATGAAAAGAAAGAACAGAACAATTTACAGTAATACAAATATAATACTGGATAATTAACATCCATATGGTTATATGGTTAACTGTCTGTCGGTCTGTCTCTCTGTCTGTCTTCATTTCAGTTGTTACAGATGAGATAGACAGGGAACTGGGGAGAGAGTGCAAAGCAGCAAAGGGCCATTGGAACTGAACCCAGCTGCTCCGGTAAGGACTCAGCTTTACATGGGGACATGTTCATTTACAACCGCTCAGTCAGTGAGGTGATGACTACGCAGAGCAGATGAGGTTGATTTAACTGACTGAAATGACATTGTCTGACATAAATGTTCTTACCGCAGTCTGTCACTGACGATGTGGCCTGTGTTCTCCACCAGAGTGCTTCTCAGGAATGCCTGTGTCTGTCTGCTTCTTTTGGACACACACTCTGACAGACACTCATACACACTAGACCGCTGGACCACCCGAGGACAAACTTCCTCTGCACACCTCATCAGGTCCTGAGCCAACTCCTGGAACACACATACACTGGGACATGAGCATGACCAAGACTTAGTCAAGACAGACAAGGAATAATTCTCTCCCAACACCGACCCCGAGCTGAGATCTAAGCGGCAACTTTAATTTCATTATAGTCATTCAGGATGTTAAGGTGTACCTGGGACATTAAAAAGTGGGAAGACCAAAGATTTTTTTTTGTTTGAAACAGAATTCTTCTCCAGATTAAGAAGCTTCATGTATTTGTCATGTTTAGTGTGTTTCTGTGCATAGAATCAGATGTGATCACAGGTAAACTGATTTAGAGGCACAAAAACGTACTTACTTACAACACTGTCAGCAATCAGCGACAGATTGTCAACTAAAAATGTTTCTTCCTTCAGGTTAATGACATTCAGCTGTAATCATTCTGCATTCATGGCATACTCTTACATTTCAGTAGCCTGGCTTTAATTTGAATTGAATGAACTAAGTTTCTCACTCTCTGCTGGACATATAGCCTTTCTCAGAGTCACCAGCAGGGATCGTGCCTTTGAGGAACACCCCTCCAATGAGCTTAACTATTTCTTCATGTCTGGATGACACAGAGGTGGTTCTTCCACAGCACACACCTTCACTTGTAGATAAATAAATACATGTCTGAAGGAATATTGTTGATGGAGATTTGGAGGCATTTCTTCATGTAAAGAAATCTACTTGAACACACTGATGTACATAGATGTGTTCTTTATTGTGTGCGCACTAAATCTACAGTATCTTGTGCATAGGTTTAGAATATGTTCTGTGAATGCTTTGATGAATTCTAGTCCAGGGGAGCCTGCTACACATGCTACTTCATTTTTGTAATTCACAGTATGTCTTTTAATTGACTGAAGAGTGAGAAACATTGAAATAAATTTGTAGTCATTCATCATTTTGACATTCACACATCTGAGACAAATCTTGGCAGAGGCCCAGGACAGATATATTGGTGTTATTCCTGAAGCCGTACGATGAGTAACAGATCAGGTTCAGAAGGGGACCCTAAATGCTGATTAGAGACACGATGGAGGAGGGCCAGAGAAATGTAAAGGTTTCATATGTGGAGTTTCCCAATCATATATTAAGACAGTATCTTTCTATGTTGATGAGACTGTAAACTGCACACAGAAAGGCCCTGCCCGACTGAACCAGGCCTCTTCTTTATTTGACCTGTGATCTGACCTGCGTGACATATACAATAGATGTATTTAAATGTGTACCTGTATGCTTCTCTGGAACTCATCAGTCAGTGCAGTGGCAGTGTGAGTGAGGATGCTGTTCACCATGTCTCCATCAGAGGCACACGTCCTGCCTGCCTCATACAGAGAGGGAAGCAGCTGCAGAGGGAGAGTCAACAAAAACATCACGTACACTTCCTGACCACTTCTTAACGTACACAATCGAATGCAACAGCTCTGCCACATATTCCACCTTTAAGGAGCTTGTAATGGACAGAAGTGTTAATTAAATCATATGTTTATACTGAGGTCATAGCATGGTGAACATGTGAGTGTACCTTGAAGGACTCCTTGGCGTTGTGCAGCACCTCGTGTGCTGTCTGGATGTCAGCGTAGACCTCCTGAATGTTGCAGTGGTTCAAACGTTGAAGGCTGTCCTCCAACTGCCGACACACACCCTGTACCTGCTGAAACAGAGGGCAACCCAGACAGACAGAACTGAGAACACAGACAAAAAATGTCATGTGTCCCACTATAACGGTCACCTTTGATATGATGCGTTTTGATTGGATTGATCACATATTTATTGTAAAATAAATCAGTTGAAGCCTTTGACTTTATTCACCAAACTTCTGCATGTACTGCATAACAAGTAAGTTTAAGTTCAGTTTAAAGCTGAATGTTTGGAACCTGTGCTGTATTTGAGTCATGACACAGGTCCTGCTACACAAACCCTAACCCAAAACCCATTAGTTTAAATTCAACAGCTGTTTTCTGATATTAAACCTCTGGCTGAGCCAGGTTAGGTTCAGGAAAAACATAATACTCATCTCAGTTAGAGCATGTTCATGAGTTGTCACATTTTATAGATATTCTGGTAAACATCTACAGACAAAGCCAAACAGCTGAAATGTTACAAATACTCTATAACCTGTATAATCTGACAGAGTGTTGCCTAATAAACTAAACCATCAGTTACTGCAGGGCACTCAGGGCAACATTAGTGCTACTGCTGTTTGCTTGAGAGTGTCCTCCACACACCACACTCTATGTGCTTTGGTTCTGCTCTGTTTGTGTGCAGCTTTAGCTCATTCATTCCCAGTTGTGGATTCCTGTATTCCCTGCATGGTAGCTATAATGTTCCACTTGGCTCCGTGCTAAGATGTACAGTAATCTCACAGTAAATGCAAAAGTCATTTCATTAGGTCAAACTAAGACATTTTGAACAAAATTATGACCAGTAAGAACTGTTACCAATTTCAGTTTTCTTTTTCTCTGACAAAGAAAATTCTGTGGATGTTCAGGACACAACCATGGAGTCATTTCTAGTTATATAAATATTCAATATCTGAACAAAATGTATTCTACTAACATAATTATACTACAATTTATCACCATTGTACTTTATTAATAAGTAGCATTTTATTGTTATATTTCCATATTATGCTTCTTACCTTTTCAAATTGCTGAGCTCTAAACGCTTGCTGAAGTTCCACTCTATCAGACTGTCTCTGGTTATTTCTGTCTAAACACTGCTGAATCTGCATCACACACACACACACACACACACACACACACACACACACACACACACACACACACACACACACACACACAGGGACACATGTTAGAAATGACAAAAGCAGTCATTTAAATCTTGACACAGACTCACACACTGACCTTGGACAGGGCCTCTTTTGTTCTGTCGGGGTTGCTGCGGTAACTCTGCGTGATATCAGCCAGGGGAAGAGCCACCTGCTGCAGAGTGAAGTTCCTGCGCGACATAGAACCCAACCATCAAAATTCACATCAATCCAAAGTGAGGTTAATCTGTCATTAGTACTGTGCAGCACAACTTTTATGTATTGATGATAGAGGCTTTTCATCCACAGTCATCATCAGGTCAAAAGTTCAGTTTGTCCAACACTTTGCTTCATGACCAAATACATAACGACATTCCCATCAGCCTCAGCTGTACTTCATGTTTAGTGTTGAGCAGATGATAGTATGCGACTGTGCTAAAAGTAAATGAACATTGTAAACATGATAAACATTATACCTGCTAACACCAACGTGTTAGCATTGTCACTGTGAGCAGGTCAGCAGCTGTTGTTTCTATACACTCTTAATCCTGTTCAGTTTCTTGATACTTTGTGGATTTAATCCAGTGTTAGCACAAATGTGAATGAATTCAAAATCAATTAAAAAGTTGATTGATCATATTTACTGTTGTGTGGCTTATAGTATACTTTGGCTAATGTGTATGTATGTGTGTGTGTGTGGATACGTGTATAGATAACCTCTCCAAGGCATCAGCCACATCCTGGAAACCTCTGGCAGTTACATTGTTTCTGTCCCAGGTTAGAGTCCTTGAAAGAGAGAGCGAGAGAGAGAGAGAGAGAGAGAGAGAGAGAGAGTAAGAGGGAAATCAGCACTGGGAACAACCCAGGGAACACCACTCCCAAAATGCATGTGCCTTTTCACGCACACACACACACACACACACACACACACACACACACACACACACACACACACACACACACACACACAGTCAGTTCACCTTATACAGCTCCATCCGTGTGGATGAGGTTGCAGCTAGGCAAATACTGAATGGTGTTTTCAATGAAAGGATGACATCTAGTGGCAAACAGTCGCAACACAACAACAAGTGGAACTTTAGGATGAATGAGATGAATAATGGCTGGGTTGTGGCACAAAAAATATTGTCCAGTGTATGCATATGTGTGTGTGTGTGTGTGTGTGTGTGTGTGAGCATCTCACCTCAGTCTGGTGTTGTTCATCAGGGCTTTGGCCAGCATTTTGGCTCCAGTGTCTCCAATGTTGTTTCCACTGATGTCCACTTCAGCCAGAGCAGCATGACCACCCAGAGCGCTCAGCAGGATGTGCATCCCTGTCTTCAGCTTGGAGTCACACACTGATAGAGACTGCAGGGGCTACACACACACACACACACACACACACAAAATCAGTAAGTATAGAAATCATCCACAGTGTGCTGTACCTGTATATTACTTAGCTGATATGAATGACTGAGAGTGAATGAAATGAAATGAATGTCACCCACACATTCTTCATCCTGAATGAGCTGAGCTATACGATGAAGAACATCAGTGAGAGCTCTGGTAGACGAAGAGGGGACATATCAGACCAAGAAAACAAGAAACATGCCAGATGACGAGTAAAACATGAATTCAAGACAGGAAGGACGAAAGAAACAGAAACATCTCATCAAAAATCAACATGGTCACACTGCATTTTTTATTTGCTGTTCTTCTCAATGAGGCGTCTAATGAAGGGCTCTTTAAGGGCCTTCTACGCCCCTTTATGGTTAACTGTGAGAGTAGAAATAAAGCTTGTGCATGTGCACCCAGTTCTAGATTTATATGTCAGAAGGCTTTATGAATCTGACAAAGATGATGCATGCTGTATGGATATTTCTGTCTGTATGCTCCATGCAGAGATGTTGGTCAAGGTTTATGTATATACATTACAGACGGTATAAAACATGGACGTCATATCCATGACATCACCCAGAGGTTTCTGAAGAGCTGTCAGTGTGGTGACTCCGCAGTCCTGCCTCTGACGCCTCCAGGCTAATTCAAAAATGGGTAAAGAGGTGGAGCGTGGGTGGAGGCGGGCTGAATGAACAAGCCACACAGCACCCACCTGTCAATCAGAGCAGCCACGCTGTTAATTCTAAATAACTTTAAGCCTTAATATAATTTGAACAGGTGAGTTCTATAAAAATTGAACGGGGAAGGTTTCTTTCTGCTGTGAAGTTGGACATTTCAACATGGGGACTTATGGAGACTGACTCACTTCTGGAGCCAGCCTCAAGTGGACATTTGAGGAACTGCAGTTTTTGGCACTTCCTGTGTTGGCTCCATTTTAGTGTCAGAATGTTCAGAAGATATGTGTCTTGTGAAAATGCACCACGCCATAAAAGTCTTGAAGACAGGAATATAAGAAACTGTAAAATATGTAATGTTAGTAATTAAAGATATGAGAAATGGCAAATTAATGCTATCTGTGTATGTACATGTGCACATGCACATACTTCATGCCAACTCTGCATAAGTAAGTGCCCCACATGGGCCACCCCAGTCAAAATAGTGTGATACAGCACGGTGGCAGAATAAAAGGATCATGTACAGCATGGCTTTACATTGTGTTCCTCAGACCTTGACTTCATGGCAAAGTTTCTCCCCAGTGCGAGGTGCCGAAGAGAGTGACATCGTCCGACAGATAGAACCAGAGTCACCATGTCATTCTCAAACCCTGCAGCACAGGAAGTGAACAGCAGGACAGCAAACTGTTATTCTTGTTAGAAGTGTTTTGACTCTCTAACTGCTCATTAACAAACATTAACTGATCAATAAATAAATAGATAAATAATACATAAATAAATATTAGTTTGTATGCATGTGTTTCTGTATGTCTGTTTCTTTATGTAACTTAACTCTTTTGAAATCTCTTTAATCGTTTGTGTTAATTGGCTGCATTAGTGAAAAAAAAAAAAAACATCCATCCATGAACACCCACATCAGGTTTTCTGCACACAGCACAGCACAGAGGTGTATGGTTGTGTGTGTGTGTGTGTGTGTGTGTGTGTGTGTGTGTGTGTAGTGTTGCATACCATTGTCAGAGATATCCAGACTTCTGATAGCTGTAGCTTCAGAGATATGCTCTTGTATCACCTGGGCCCCTGCTGAACGTAGCTACACACACACACACACACACACACACACACACACACACACATAGGCACTGTGGTTTCTTCTACTTGTCATCACAAACAAAAGGTGTTTTTTGCATTTGTGTCAGTGTGTCGTGTACCTCACAGCTGCTGAGGTCCAGCTCTAGCCCAAAGAGACGGGGATTGGTTGCCAGACCCTGGAGTAACAACCTGATGGCAAAACAAAGCGTATCTAAAAGTCTATACATCAGATATAGAAGAGCTGCTTTGGCACCTTTCACCCCACAGCTGACAGGGTTTTGTTGCAATGTATACAGCGTGAGTAGAGAGATAATACTTCTCTGAATAAGTCATTGATTGGCTAGTGCTAACGTTAGCTTTGCTGTGATACAGAAGCCTTTGTGGCAGCTGTATTTAAACTCACTTGATAATAATGGTAATGGTAGGAAACAAGCAGCTACATGTGATGAAGACATTGTGAAACTGCAAGAGTTAGTTTGCTTTGCAACGTAAATTAAATGTCAATATTCAAACCTGGATTGAAACTGACTCTTAATACTTTCAGATGCTTACTATTATGTATGTTAGACACTAAATTACATAGTTATGGCTGTCTAAAAACCTTCTACTTTCCACTCTGTCCTCCTGTTATTGTAATGCCTGTGCCAGCTATCAACAACAACATAGATGATTTTTAAAAAATCCTCCTTGTTTAAACATATGAAATGAGCCACAGGACATGCTGTAGAGAAAGGCTCTGCTCCAATGCTGGCTTTTAGTTATTAGTGTAGTTACAAATGTCAGTGGGACGGTAAGTGTTTTGTCAAACCTATAATTCCTCTGGTCAAGAACTAACATTCATGTTCCAAAAAGAAGGTTATTACATCAGGATTAAACACACCTGAGAGCTTGTGGAGGTAGTTTGGTTGCAGACAGGCCAACGTATCTTAGTTCACAGCTCTGACTGAAGAACTCTCGAATGCTCCTGGTCACCTCCCGCACCTTTCTACACAATCAACACACACAAACAGTCATGCCAATGATTTCTTTTCATGTAGCTCCCAACCAAGCCAAGAAACTACTCTTTAATTACCAGAGTAGTCAGAAAGGTCATCTAAATGTAGCTGCGGAGTAGTGTTAACACTGGTGAAACAGGTGTTTTGGACGTGAAGAGGAGGCTCTCAAGGGAGAAATGCAAATGGAGAGCAATACTGGAATGGGCACCAGAACTGGAGATGGGCGGGTGGGCAAAATACCCAGGCTCAGCTAAGGCATGGCAGAGGCAGAGAGACTCAAGAGGACATCATTGGAAGAAGCCAAAAAGAAGAAAGGTGAGAGAGCAAGAAGCCGCCGGACAAGAGTACAAGCCTAAATTCCACTGGGTGCAGAAGCCAAGCGTTTTGTGTGTGCCATAGCCACCAGAGCTAATCATGGCCATTCCGGTCAATGTTACAAACCCCACCGGAAGCACTGTGGTCTGTTTCAGAAGCGTCTCAGAAGCAGGCCTCCACTCGGCTCCAACAAGAATATGCCACTGTTGTATTTTTGACAGAAGCAATACAGTTTCAGCTGGCTGGAAGTCATTCTGGGACTGACTTTTAGTGGTTGGTGAGAGCTTGGTGAAATAAAAGGCTGACAGACACCGAGCTGGACTGACTGCTGTCTAGTCAGTAATATTACTGACTAGTCAGTAATATTAGCTGGCTGCGTGTTGTTGACCTTGTTGATGTTTGGCTGTTAGCAAAGTTGTCGACTCGCTAGTTTTTGATCAGAAGTAATGTAATCAGAACAAATACTCGAGTACAGCTGAACAGATTTACCACAGTGGGATTACACTCTGAAACTGGAGACAACAAATCACAAAAAATATCACCCATCCATTTTCTTTCACTTATTCTGGGTCGGGTCGCGGTTGCAGCAGGTTTAGCAGGGAGCTCCAGACGCTCTTCTTCCCAGAAATACATTCCAGCACCCAGGAGGTATCCTAATCAGATGCCCGAACCACCTCAGCGAGCCCGGCCAAACGATGGAGGAAACTCATTGAGGTTGCTTGAATCCGGCTGCTTTCATTATTTCAGTCACTACCAAAGGCTCATGACTGGACAGGAAAATTGAGAGCTTCTCCGTCCAGCTCAGCTCCCTCTTCCCTCCCTCAGCTCAAAAAATACCAAATCCTACTTAATGTTGCTTTGATGGCTTCATTTAATGCTGTGTCCATTCCCATTCTGTGTGCTCCTGGTGTTAGCGTAAATGAATTAGCAGAAGAACTGCTAACTTGTTGCTCTTTTTGTTCAGGTGTAACATCATAAGAAATGAAGGAGCTTCTATTGAAACACGGTACTTAGGATGCATTGTATTGTGAATGTGATCCGGTCTGAGGACAAACTGAGGAGCACCAACATTGTTAAAGTGGAACAGTGGAGCTGACCTGTGGCTGAAAGGATTCCTGGCCAGGTTCAGGTGCATCAGTTTGTAACAACATCCAGCAGACAGGGACACAAATAACTGCAAGGGAAAGTTAGAATGAGTGTTATGCACAGAAGTTCAAGAGACAATGACAGTGGTATAAGCACGGAGAGAGAGAGGCTCTATTATTGTTATATATATACTATGCCTAAGTAATAAGCTGAGACTAAGAGACTGTTGTTCGTCTACATTAGTGAATTAAGGGTTATTTTGACCAAAGCAGAGCTGGTGAATTTTATGTTTTATGTATTATCTGTGAGGCAAAACTACTGGCTTTGTCAATGGAGTCTGGTGGGCCACAGCAGCCATTTGGTCATATAAGCTGGTTCTGTTGTGCTGTGCAGTGAATTTCATATACTGTATATAACCTTTAACTCTGACACAGTTGGAATCATTGTTGAAAATGTTTACTATGCTAACTGATTTAGGCAGCACTGTTTATTTCAAACATTTCACATCATCTTGCCTTATTATGCTGTCAGTGTCTTCAAGAAAGAAGTCATTGTGTTCTCCATCTGCATGTTATTCTGATAACATGAGCGGATGACAGGAAAGAACACCTACATAAGCAGCCCAGAGCCCACTGCACTTGATAGCTGCCTGTACCGTGTTTGTGGAGCTTGAACTGTATCAGAGTTCCAACACGAACTGCACCTGAAGCCACTCCACATGATGATTACTCCCTGATTACAGCGACCTGATTTTCCAACATGTTTCATGTAAAATCAGGGGGAGCAGATACAACTGTATAGATTCTCACTGACCGTGTCCAGAGGGCAGTTGGTATCACTGAGGTCCAGATGAGACAGAGAGTTAGTACTGGACAAGAACTTGAAGAGAAACTGCAAGACACACACACACATGCACAAGTTCACAATCAGTATTTTATAGGCACCCCTACTCTCCTTCATTGTTCACACTCACAGCAAAAGTGAACCCAGCCATCGAGCCAGAACAGTACCATACCTGGACTTCTCCACATCCTCTGTATGTGTATTGTGGATGCATTCATGTGTGCATTCTTATATGTAAAAGCACGTGTCTTCAGTCCACAACATTTGACATGCATGTAACACACACACAGAGCAAAATATACCGTAGCCTCTTCTGTAACCAGGCTGCCGGGGTTCCCAGACAGATCGAGGTGGCTCAGAGATGTTGAGAACAGCTGATTGGAGGATAACACTTGACTCAGACAGCCAAGACCTGCAAACAGATCAGACCACGTTGTTGGAGGAAGATAGATGAAAGATATAATCGCGTTTAGTTTAAGATGACACTGATGGTTCCAGATCCCTAAAATCACAGCCCATTGTCTTTCTTCATTCTGAGGAGAAGAGCAGCTGGAGAGGAGGAGAAGATACAACACACCAACGTGAGTATGTCATAAGATGTATTGTGTGTTTATGTGTATACCTCTGGCAGTCATTGATACACGGGACAGAGAAAGATGCTTGAGTCCTTCAGCTAGATTCCCCAACTCCTGACTGAGAGCTATCACACCTAGGAATGAACAAACAACACACACACACACACACACACACACACACACACACATGGCTGACATTCCTTGTTGTATCATGTGTATCTATAGACTCTTTTCAAACCTTCACAGAGGAAGACAAACAGTTAAACTGGCTACTTGGCTCAAGATGGAACATGGCTTTGAACAGCTGCTCCATTCTGATACTCTGCTTATAGACATGAGATATAAAAAGCCCACCTTTATCTTCGATTGGATTTCCTGAGAGGTTGATGGATTGCAGGGTGGAGGCGGTGTGCTCCCGGAGGGCAGCTGCCATTTTCAATGCAAAGTCCCTGCAGCACAATGACGAGGTTCATATGTGAACTAAACTTTAAGTTAGACTCAGAAACAACCTGCTTACATTAAATGTGAGAAAATGTTTCAATCTTTCTTATTTTCCAAACTCTGTGGTTCAGGTCTGTGTGTGCACATTCAAATCACAAGCTGAAAACAACAGACTGGTGCCGGGAAACATCCAAAAACAGGTCAGCTGTGAAAATTGCATCCTCTTTGAGTGGTATTAGGAATCATGAAACATGTCTGCGTTACTCAGGGTCCCAGGATCAGCACCTCGGATAGAAGTCACGACACTTTGGACACTTTTTAATCATGCAAGTCCAAAGAACACAAAGGCAAACTGCCTGGAGCTCAAATGACCATTGCAAGCAACGCTTTGACCGTTTAATATTTCCTGACTGAAATTCTTTTTGCTCACCTGTGTGGCATTCTGGCACGCAGCAACTACCTGCCTTGCTACACTTACATATCTGCACACAGTCACACACAAACTCACAGTTTGAGTCCGCTTGTCTCCAGCGAGAGCTCCTCCAGACCGGGAGATCTGGACAGCAGGAACGTAAGCTGCTGCTGGACATCGACTGACTGAGAAGAAAAAGACAGAGACAGACAGTCCACACAATGAGTGGAAACTATTCAGTTCAGAGAACCCAAGGAGACTTTTGCAGGCTTTCATTTCTACTTCATATTTAAGTGTTACTACTCCTCAGCTCAGCAAGAAACAGCAGGAAACACAAAGAGGGAATGTGGTACAGGATTCCAGAGGAGAAGGTGAATTATAGCTGAGGATAAGCAGTTACTGAAAATGGATCCACGGAAGGTGAATTATGATTCATACAAAGTTTGTCAGACGTTCATAAACCCCTCCAGTTTCCAGACTTTTTTTTGGTGAGATTGTCCCCAATGAACTGATCTAACTTACACTGTTGAGTGTTTGAATAGGTTCTGACACAGAACAAACACTGGAGACTTAGTCCCCATCTCCTCCTGTATTTGCTTCATTCCATCTCATTCTGTTCAATCTGTGCCATCCAACACATCCCTTCGGGATCAATAAAGTATCTATATATACTGCCATTAGTTATTTTCTGCATGTGTATACATGAGTACATAAAGAGCTCAATACTTCTATATGGGGATGCATATAATGTGTGTATGATGAAGCTTATTTCCTGTGTTTTCCCCTGCCCTTTTTGTGTCTGTCTGTCTCTCTGACCCCTGGTTCCCTCTTTCACCTCAACATTTTCCCATCATCTGATCAACGTGCACAGGATAAAAGACTGGTTCAACCTTCTAGCCTCTGCCACATGGTTCAGCGTGCCTCGTGGTAACAGCACTATGGCAAACTTAGTATCCGGCCCGTCTCATCTCTGCTCCTGTTTGTAGATTCTTGCCACCACCCCTGCACTGTTTTGGATTCCATCGAGATCTCAACCTCTGTCTTCACTAAACTGCTTAAACTGCTTGTGTTTGTACTTTGGGTCTGCTAACATTCAACGTAACATGTCCATACATTCATTATAGTTTTCATGTCAATCATGTGGTCGCTGATGAGCTTTGATTTGTCGTTGCTGTTTGATTATGTATCTATAATTGCATGATCTGTAAGTTGCTGATGACAGCATCATTTGTTACAGTATTTTCATAACCACAGAAGAACACACACTAATGAACTAATGAAAGAGTGAGTGTACCAGTTTGAGTTCTTTGCAGTAGATCTTGGTAAACCACTGGTTGAAAGACAGAGCAGCTACCGCTAATGCCAAGTCCCTGAGAGGAATGAGTGGAGAAACAATGAGAGGAGTTTAAACAGAGTATGTGAGCTTTGGATTGGATCAAACAGCACCATTCTGTATCACACCTGCTGTCTAAGTGGCTGAAGTCCTGCAGGTTGAAGTGTCTCCAGTTGTTGATGTGGTAGATATTGTCAACATCCTGCCAAAAGAGATCGCTGTGCTTCATTGGATACATCGATGCTGAGATTTTCAAGTGGCTATGAAGTGTCACAGAGTTTTTTTTCCTTTGGTACACATAGTACATTAAAGTGTTTCATGTTGTGTGACAGCAGTGACTTACCCACTGAATCTCCTCTCTAGATGGCATCTCATTGAAATCACACAGAGCAGCATAGGTATCAGAGAATCCTCCTGAGGGACACACACATTCAAAGACTGTCTGTGAAATCAGGACAAAAGTAACACTTCATGCAGCTGATCTTTAGATCACAAAGTGTTAATAACAGATGACAGTTATTAACAGAAGCTGACAATGTCTGATGAAGATGACACCCAATGTTTCTCAAGATCTTTATACCATGTACCACTTTGGTGGTAAAAATTGTGAAGCACACTGGAGAGATAAATGTAGTTTACACACCACAGAAGCCAGGCTGACTATTCAGCTGCTCTTCTATGACAGCCGTCTGTGTGAGCAGTCTTTCCTGCAGATCTGGAGGAATCATCTTCAACAGCTTTCTGGAGATTGAAGTACAAGAAGTGTTCTTTTTCACACTGCGAGGCTTTACATGGACACACTTACACAAGTGTTACTTTAAACTAAACGCTAGCATGATGATGTCCAGCAGGTACAGCGATACTGTGTTAGCATGCTAACATCTGTGAATTAGCACAAACTGGATCGTTGTCCTAATGATGAAACATCAGCGTGTCAAAGATTACATTTATCTTGAATATTGCAGATCTGTCACAAACAGTGTTAGAGGAAAAGTCAGAGGATCATTGAAGTCAGCCCGTAGAGCCTCTCCACAACATTTGTCCTGAGGGTGGTGTTCATGGGGTCATGAAAATGTGAACATGGATGTGTGCAATACATTCATCCATACAGGCCACAGAGCATATTATGATTGTACTCCCATTCATCACCCATCTGCACACTGTCCAATTAACACTTTCCCTTCTGCATTTAGATCCCAAAGAGGAACGTTAAGTATGTTATCTTATTATCAGCATGTGAACACGTGTAGCACGTTGTGGAGTGAGACCCACCCTGGAGACGAATCAGGGAAGATCCTCTTCAGTGAGGCGGTCATGTGACTGACCATGTCCTCAAGGTCCTTAATGTGCAATACACTGAAGGACAGAATCTGCCTGTCTGTCTCCAATACAATCTGCAACACACACATACATGGACGTCATACATGGACGTCATACATGTGTGATGTTTACTCTCAGCAAAAACATATGAGCCACAGCCTGATTTTAGCATTACATCTATTTCATCTCACAAGATTTCACAATGTATACTGTGTATTGATCTCCTATTAGCTTTTTCTGATTTAAATGACATCTACTAAAGAACAACAAATGTATAAATGGATACACATATGAAAAAAGGAAAAACTTCATTCAATTATACAAGTTTGGACAATTTTGATTAAAAAGAGTGTACCTCTGTGAGACTGTGAATGTTGATGGAGGAAATCTCCAGGTAGCTGAAAGTGCTCTCCACCTACACACACACACACACACACACACACACACACACACACACACACAACAAGAAGGAAGAGATGCTGAAATTAAACCCAGAAGTGACTTTTTAGTGAGAATGGTGGTAAAAATCTCTCTGTCCATTTGGTTTTCTGTGTCTAGGTTTTGAGATGACATTTATAGTATTTAGTTTGTGTTGATCTAAATGTGAAACACTCAACAGCAGCATCTTTTTCTAGTTACTTTAGAAGATCCACTGAACACAATGAGTCCATGTATGGATATAGCGCAGGAAATATTTTTGTTGGTAGAACACAGTTCCACCAAAACCTGATCAGCATGAGGTCTGAACTCTCCAGGGTCACAGGGGTGTTGTCCACCGTGTCAGTGAGGACAGAAGGATTCGAATATGTCAGAACCTCATCACAGCTTGTCTAGCAATACATTTTTCCCATAAGCTTCTCAGTTTGTCGTTTAAATAATGTCACTTAAAGATGCATATTTCACATTGCAGGAAATGTAAAGAACTGGATGTAGCATAACTTCTTCATTCCCAGTGTGCAGTCTCTCACATTGGTTAAACATCATCATAAAACGTGCTGACAGACGTTTGAGTTGTGATTTACCCTGACAGGTTGTTTGTTTAAAACCAGGTAACCCCTCCATAGACTCAGTACCTAAGACAGAGACACATGATAGAAGGAGAGAGACAACGCATTAGCCACGGACTGACAGACCCAGACAGGAACAGTATGGTTGTTGTATATTGCATTTGATAGTCTGCAGATATTGTACTTTAGATCTGGATGAAATGTAACTAAATACACAAACTATGTGACACACAGTGAACCTTCAAGAGGCTGAGGGTGTCCACTTTACCACAGGCAAATGATATAGCCTACCATTTACAATGACATCAAACAGGACAGGACCATAATACAGAACACTCATCCTTCACATACACCTACACTAATCAAATACATCATATTGATTCTGCACTTCTAAATGTTTCTGATGTACAGTTAGCATAATCAGTTCAATATTAGATAGAGAATTTAGAAATGTTGTTGTCCTTCACTCACCACAAACCTTTTGGCCGATCTCCCACATGACTGACCGGAGTGATTGAGGACAACAGGCATCACGAGACACACTCTGTGCGGCTTCAGCAGCTCTGAGATCTGATCTGCTCACACAAACAGTCAGTACAGTACAGTCACCAAGTGTGATTTTCTGGATCAGTGCTGTTCTGAGTTCAGTTTAGGACAGCTGGCTCAAAGAGGGGGCACTACTTTAGGTACACTAGAAACCTGCTTACTATTCAAGTATGAAATCAAGACTTACTGCTTCTTTCATAGGTCAGAACATGAAAGCTGACCTTCAGATCAGCTTTTAAGTCCTCATGGAGGTTTTGTCTTCATTCCTGCACCAGGCTTGTTGCCAGCACATATTTGGCAGCATTATTAAGAGGTATCACACATGCAGTGACCTCACTACATGGGACTTTTTTTTAAATCTTAGTATTTGTCAAAACCTGTTCTTAAGGGTTAGCAGCAGTTGTCTAAGTTTGATGCTTCTGTAAGATATTGGAGTACTCAAAGAATACTTAAGATCCAGTGTGCAGGATTTAGTGACATCTCACAGTGTAGCTGTTGATTGTAACCCTGTTGCCTCACCTTCTCCTTCCTAGTGTGAATAAGAAAATACAGCAGGGACAGAAGGTTTGGTGTGCAGACGCATGCTCTCTTTAAAGGCTTGCTCAAACATTCATAATAATCATTTTGGGACAACATTAAATGGGATAGCCGTTGATTGGTGGAGACTAATGGAGGCAAAAGTAAATTCATGGATGGAGTCTGGGAACTTCAATGCCGTCAATTTGTGCTGTTTATAGGTTGATTCATTGATTGGTCCAATTTTGGTCCAATTTTCTATTTTCCTCAAAAGTGACCCAGCATATTCTGCTGTCACTCGTCCCTTGAACTAATTGTACTGGTTAGTAACTAAAGAAGTCACATGATCCACTGTGAGGGAGAACTGAAAGGAAACACACCCTGTCAGGCTGTCAGTTATAAAATGCACAAACTTAACTTTTTTTTTTTTTTCAAAAGAAGTGGTTTCGATAACACATTGAAACTGCTGACTCGTCACAGCCTGCGTGATATCTTTATGCAAGCAAAGCATGGAGCTGTTGGACCACACAGAATGAGCAGATCAACACTGTCAGTTTATTTCTGATATGCACCACATTTAAATTCATTCAGTTGACTTGAAATAATAAATCTGTGAAATATTCACAATTCAGTTCTGTATTGGGTGACACCGTGGAACTTCCACCATCCTACCACTGCCAACCTCTCCCTTGGCTACATTTTGAGGGTTTCACAGACATCTTTGTGCAGGTGACACCTCCGAAGATTTGCATATTAAATGTCAAGTTTCTGAAACACTTTGCTTCTGCTGTTCCTGATAGTCTTTTATTTTTAGCAACACAAATAACAGAAAAAACAATTTCATGAAATCTTCAGCCTCTTAACTCTTTCCCCTCTCTGTGCTCGGTTCATAACATTGTTAACAAACCACAGATTGAGTCATGTTTCCTTCTTTTTGTCAGTTGCTGTCAATGACTGTTAGAGTGGAAACACAGCTGTTAGCCGAGGGCAGAGTGGCTAACCTTTACGAATAATTTGACTTTTGTGCAATGTGAGTACGTTTGACCTTTGCAACTGCAAACTCTACGCTTGACTTTACTGTGAAGTGTGCCCTCTCTGAAACAACACATACAAAGCAGCATTTACACATGAACTCCTCACAGCCTGTTTTAAAAGCTTCTCCACCTGCAGGATAGGAACTGAGTGGCTAAAACAGAAAGTGAAATCAGAGTCTGAACATTAGAACCTTCATGAAGGTAGCATTTGTTAGAGGCCTGTGAGGTTAGACTGCATCACTTTAACTAGGTGAACCTGAATACACCAAGAACTGAATGTAAAGAAATGTAAAACATGCAGCAACAGTAGTATGGTCCTTTAAAGCTGTCGGTTATTGGCACTGATGTTGTTGTTGATGATGTTGGCTTCTCTTACCTCGCAGGTTCTGAGAGATGGGCTCCATACCGTAGACTTCAATAAAATGCTGGTATCGATAGAAAACTCCACATAAAGTCAGGCTTTGGTCGTCTACTGCTCTTCCATTGTCCCACCTCCAACAGAAGTGAACTATCCTGACAGAAAACTGGTCAGGCTGAGAGTTTTACACCACATTATCAACACAAAGGAAAGAAAGAATAAGAAGAAACACTAGAGCTTAATATGTAAATCTAAATTAGACAGTAATCATGCAGTGCTAGCTGAAGAGTAGAGATCAGAGGAGGCAGTAAGTTAATATGTGGCAGCACAAATCAGAAAATGCAGGGTGCATAGGTGTGGCCATACACACACATACACACACACACACACACACACACAACCTCTTTCTCATAGATGCACTTTTGCATAGAACCCACTCTCTCTCTTTTCCACTTAAGCATACGTGTACACTCACGTCACTTTTCTTACTTACTGCACACACATTTTTGCTCGAAATTAGAGAGAGAGACACACACACACACACATCCTGTTCCATGTTGTGAGTCAGTATGATAGTGAACGTAGAGAAAATTGAGCTCGCAGGAACCTCATTCAACCTCCCACATCAAGAAACACGCCACAGCCAGGAAATGTGCAGTTTCAGTTGAGCTTCAAACTGTTTGAGATGTTTGAAGAAATATTAACTTCATTAATGTGATTACAGTCCAATATGGCAAATATAAATGCAAAAGATCATCTCACTGGATGAACAACTCCAAAGAAAATGTTGCTGTTTAATGTGCAGACATCTACTCTGTAGCACATGCAGTCACACATTGGCCTCTCACCACCAGGGGGCACTAAAGCGACTCGTACATTTCAAACAGTTGGCCTCTCATGCAGGAGGTGGAATCTAAATCCTTCATTAGAGGTAATTCACACAGAAGTACACAAGTATGAGCTTTAAGATGAACCAGTGAAGTCTGAGAAGTATTCACTGACAGTGTGCTGTATTATAAATATGAATTATTATTATTATTATGGATCATTTGATGAGTTGGAGGCATTTTAACATCAGTTAAGGTGGAGTCTTAATATACTCAGGGTTGTCTAACCTATAACAATACATATTTAACAATCTACTGGCTGATGTAAATGTTCTTTTTTAAATCTAAATTGTAACTCCTACAATATATTAAACTTTTATCTGACAGCTGAAGTAATGTGCATATTTCTAATCTGTTTAAAATCAGTCACATCATTCTGGAACAGCTTATCATTTATGGAGATTTCTGTTTGTTCCTTTATTCCTGTCTGAGCCTCTCCTTGACTAATGTGATCATTTGCAGCAGAGCATTGCTTTTATTATCTGAAGGGATCTTTAATAATGTCAATCAATGCCTAACTATTTCCATCCTTATCACCACACAGGTTTAGTGCCAACCTCAAACTGGTTGAGAAGCTCGCAGCAGCTCAGTGCAGGACAGAGCAGAAGCATGCAGCAGACGTGGAGCCTGTTTCTGTTAGGATGATTTTATTTGTCATCAGCTGTACAGTAGCTCAGTTCAAAGATGACATGACAAAGGTTTCTGTTTAAAACCATCTTAAAACTGTTCTCTCAATTCTTCTGCCAAAACAATGTGCAAACAAACAAACAAAGAAAATACGTCATTCATCCACCTGCAGAACAAGAACATGATAAATGAGAAGAGAACATTGTGTTCTTTGTTTTACAGAATGAGAGCTCGTCTCTCCTCGCTGAAGTGTCAAATCAATACATGAACATTGGTTTCTTCACATGCATCTTGGCACTCTTCTGTTTCCATGGTTTCTTTTTTAAACTCTGGTCATGTGACCAATGTTATGTCACAGGTGAAATCTGTTCCATCAAACAATAACAGGTTGGTCTAATAAAGGGAAACCACATGAGAACCTGTGGACAAACTGTCACTTCAGAGCTTTCAGCCCTCATCTAAGGAACTTTAGAAGACTCAAATCAACTGTTTCAACTTTGACTCACACAAGTGCTTTAGCCCTGCGTTTGTATACATACGATCAGGACTTACTTTGGAGCGATCGGCCGGGGCAAACATGAGGACATATCTCAGTATCAGAAGACTGAAAGCTCACGCTGAGTGGAACTGCAACAGTTAAGTCCAGGTTAAGTTACAAAGAACAGCAAACAAAATACAACAGGCATCTTCCAAACAATGAAAACCTGTCAGCAAAGAAGGTGGCCATATTGTTATCAACACAATGAACTAGCTGAACTTCATTCGATACACGTCGTTCCATGGCTTTCAGTCTTGAATACACGTCACACATCTGGGCCAAAGCTTCTGTCAACTACTGGACTGAAATGCAGTGACAACTACAGAAAACAGCTGTGAGCAACAGAACACTGACAAAGATGATAGTGGTTCACTTTGGTTGGTTATGAGGGACTCATCTGTGGAAGGAAAGCCTGATGGAGGACATGGAGCATGGAGGTTTAGTGGAAAACCTTCATGCCCCTTTTAACCAACACATTTCCAAATCAGCTGTTTAAAAACATAAAAAAAATTCACAATAATCTGAAAAAAACAACAAAAAAACAAAAGCTTTAAAATGTGGATTTCAATTCAAACCACATGCCACAGTTGGTAATTATTGATTATTTTGGGAGGGGGCATTTGATTGACACACTGATTCACAATCTGGTCTTTGATAACTGAACAGGAAGTGAAATAATAAAGATTTCTTACTGTCACATCAAGTGAGATGATTGGGTTGCAGAGACATAATTTCATGTTAATTGAAGTATTTGGAATGTTCAAAATAAAAACCACAGTACAACGTTAAATCAGGATTATGTGGACTTTGTCCAGACGGCAGGGATCATTCAGTTTATGTGATGGCAAACTATCTACTTCCTCCTTTAAAATGTGGAACAGGAGGAACATGAGCGATGAACGACAAACATCTTCCATCAGTGATGGTAGAAGAAAACAGAAAGCAGTTCAAATGTTCTTCTATGTCGGTGCTGGGAAACTACATTAGCAGCTATCTCAAGTATCACTTTCTATGAGCTGACTGAAGGCGTGTTTCCATGAGAACGATGCTGGCTGCCGGCAGCGTGGACGTTAAACACACGAACCAGAAAGCTGAAGAACAGTTAGCACAAGCCGTGTTTCCATCAACTATCACAGATCTGAACTGAACAACTGAGAAAATCATCAAAAGAAAATATGAATGAATTCATTTTCATCCAGTTTCGTGTGACTATTGTCATGAGACAAGCAGCGGGAGGTGCCAAGTCTCCAGTCAGGATAAAAAGAACGCCGGTGGAAGCTTAGCCAGTGACAAACAATGCAGAGAAGAGGAAGTAAATCAGTGTATTAATGTGAGGATGGTCTCATCAGATCTGTGTGGAGCCATCTTGATGAACAAACAGCTGATCAGTCATGTGACTTCAATGTTTGCTACATCATAACGTGTTTCCATCTCCTGTTAAGAGCAAAAAACACCTAAAGCCAGCGTCAAATCTGTTTTGCATATAAAAATATGTTGATGGAAACATGATAACCGACTTCAGTTCAGCTGACTGGACCAGTGTTATCCTAATACCACCACAACATGGACCATGTGTTTACACAGGCCAAGAGAAATCAGACTTTTGGGGGGGGAATCATATGACAGAGCAAGTGGTATCTCAGAGGCACACTCAAGTACCATATACTACGTTTCATTGGAAAAACTACATTTATATCTATATATACACACATAGAAACGCTTGGAATTTGCAAAATCAGCATAGTTGCAAGAACAGCAAGCAGGACAGCAGAAGATCAAAGTGAAGGTAGATCTTAACGTCTCCTTTTGGCAGAGCGACACAGAGGAGCTGAAGATTAACTGCAGTGTGTGGGTAGACTGACACAGGATGTGGCTTTGGGTAGAAACAAGTAGCAAAATACACAATGATTCATCCAGAAGACATTCAAACTGAAAACAGCGTTTAGAGCAGAGTCTGTCGTTAGCTTGAACGATATCTGTATATGATGGAGGAGATGACACGAGTGTGTGCAGTGGGATCTGCTATTGCGTGTGTGTAGGACGATGTATATAGATGTGTACTGGGTATAAGTATTTACATGCTTCCCTTCTTTGTGCATGGTCGTTTTTGCAGCAGCTTGGATGGAGGCGAAATGGCCCAGGATGTGGTTCATGTACTTAATGTGGATTTGCCAATTTCACTCAGAGTCCGGCTACGTATGTGTGGCGTGTTCACCGGTCCATCATGCTGAGGATCATCTCTGGTGTCAGATCTCCATTGGCAGCAGCAGCTGCTGTTTCCTCATTCACAGCCAGCTCAACAGTCTCCACCCCTTCCCCATCTAGCCCCACCCCCTCCACAGTGAGGGCCACTCCCTGCTCCAGAGGTGTCGCTGCGGAGGCGTCGCCCTCCTCCTTCTTCACTATAATGTTCTCCACGGCTCCAGTGCTCTCATCCTCCACCTGGATGATGGCAGCAGCTACAAAACAACAGAAAAGACACACCTGAGTGCTGCATTCAGGAGCCAAGCTAACTTAAAGCTAACTTGTCTTTGAGTGCAGTAACACATCTTCATGCTGTCTAACAGACACCGTCTGTGATCTCACCAGAAGCAGCTGTCTTGGCCGCCACCCGGACTGACTTGCTGGGTGTTGGGGGCTTGGGGGCATTCTTCGGCGGTCGTCCTCTTTTCCTTTTAACCGGAGGCTCGTCGGGAGCTGGTACTGGGATGGCGGCAGGGGCCTGGTCCAGTTCCATGCTTTCTGCCTCATCTTCTTCCTGTAGCAGTGATGCCTCTTCCTCGCCCTCGCCTTCGTCGTCGTCCTCCTCGTCTGGTTCAGCATGATCCTCCTCTGAATGACAAAGACAGACATCAGAAGCTATTCTAAACTGGGCACACACACACTCACGGCCACAACTTCAAATTCTCACCGCTGTCATCCTCATCTCTCCTGCTCCTCATCTTCCTCTTTCTTCCTCTCCTTCCTTTCTTTGGGGCTGGAGCTCCATTCTCAGCATCCTCCACCTCGCCGCTGCAGTTCTCAGAGTGGCGAGCCATAGTGTTCTACATGGACACACAGTTAGATAGTCTGTTGACCTTTGAAAGTTGTTAGCCCACGCTGAACCACTCAGGAGCTCACTTCAGGACTGTGACAGATAGAAAAAGAGCCATCCTTACCCTGCGGGTGAAGGTCTTGCTACATTTGGGGCAGACAAAGGCGGTGGGGACAAAGTTGGGGTCATGGTAGCGTTTGAAGTGCATGTCGAGCAGCTGCTTCTGTCTGAAGGTCTTCTCACACTGGCTGCAGGCGTAGGGTTTCTCTCCGGTGTGGGTTCGACGATGCATCACCATGTGGCGCTCCTGGACCCAGCAGCATGGGACATAGTAAAAACCACAGTGACACACACAGTTCTATACACCCATTCTAAGTACACTGTTAGCCATGGTAAGGCTAAACTAAAACGAAGAGGCGAACACTGTAAACACTAGAACTCACAGAGCTGTTAACGCGGCTCTCTCAGACTTTTTAGTCATTTAATTTCCTTCATCACTCCACAGAGATATTTGTTACACACACCTGGCGGCAGCAGTAGTCGCACATGTCACATTTGAACCTCTTCTCATTCTTGTGGGACTTCTGATGCTGGATCAGAGCGTATCGCTCGTGGAAAACAGCATCGCAGTAACGACACTTCTTTCCAGTCTCAATAAACGAGTGCTGCTTACGAAGATGAACACCTGCAGATCCACACAGACGACCAGAGGAAAGACGTTAAGAGCACTAAAACAATATGGCAGAGTAAACTATCTTGTCTGTCTGGTAAGGGTGTGTGTGTGTGTGTGTGTGTGTGTGTGTGTGTGTGTTACCCAGGTCACTCTTGCGTGCGATGACAGTGTCACAGTGTGGGCAGTGGAATTTGGCCACGTTCTCTGTGTGTTTCTGCAGAATGTGCATCTTCATGGTTCCACTCTGGGTGAATCTGGCGTGGCAGATGTAGCACTCATACGGTTTCTCTCCTGAGAAGAGGATTGAACAGGATCATCTCTGTTCGATGTTCTCATTAATATTTGTAATCTAACAGAGCAATAAAGGATGCAAAGAGTGTGTAACAACTGATATGAGCTTCAGTGGACAACTGATTCATCAGTTAGGTCATGTTATTGGCCAGTGGTGCTGCAGGTCTATCAGTTTTGATGTTGATGCCTCTAATGTGCACCATTATGAAAATAATTAATTCTCTGTGTATAATTTGGTTTGTTTCTCTTACTGTTAATTTTTAGACTTGGTAGAACGCTAACATTTAAATAAACCATTAAAGTTAGTTGAATATTAAAGCAGCCTTTGGTGTTTGCAGGTACAAAAATTGGTATCAGTCTCAAAAATGTTATATTGGTCAGGCTCTAATAATGTTTTCCACAGTATATCTCTGGCCATATGCCACTTTGTCTGAATTCTCTTCACCGATTTATAAATATATAAAAAGGCAGTTGTGGTGTCAGTTTTACCTGAGTGTGTTCTCATGTGTCTCTTCAGCTTGTATGTGTCTCTGCTGGCGTAGCTGCAAAGACTGCACTGGAATGGACGCTCACCAGTGTGGGAGCGAATGTGGCGCTTTAATTTGCTCACCTACACATCATCCACACACAAACACATAGTCACATATCAAAACACGACAAGAAAGAACGTAGCCATTATTTGCATTAGTCAGTGCAGCGCAGTCAGTCATTATTTTTGGACTCCTAGAGCAGAATAGTTGTTAACTACTACTTTCCTTTGCTTTTTCTCTCCTTACATGTGTGGATTAGTGTAGTAAATGTGATACAGGAAACATACAGAAGCTTGTCTTACCTCCACACTGGCATAGTCACACATGGAGCATTTGAAGGGTTTCTCATGTGTGTGTTTGTAGCGGCGATGACGAACCAGCTCTCCACTAGTCACAAAAGCCATATCACAGTCTGTGCACTTGTGTGGACGAGTTCCTGAATAAATCAAAAACATCAAGTGTAAGTGGAAGCTATCCCTGCACAGTAAAAACAACTCAATCATTCTCGTGTCTCCTCTTAACATTTTTATAAATGTGTGTGTATACCGGTGTGTGTATTGAGATGGTTTCTTAGCAGGGTGACAGTCCTGAAGGCTCTTCCACACAAGTGACATTTGTGAGGTCTCTCGTCGGTGTGGCTCTTCATGTGTCTGTCCAGGTTGGAGCGTCGAGGGCACGTGTAGCTACACAGCTCACACTGAAACGTCTTCTTCACTCCTAACACACAACAGTGACATACACACACCTCACATTCAGTAACAATCACAGTCTCAGTGCAAAACAATGACTGTGAAACATCACATGTAGAGCTGAACTCAAACTCTTCGACACATATAACTATTTCAATAACCGTCTTCAGTTACACTTTGTGTTGAATCGTTCCTTTAGACAACAGAATGAAATGTTTTTATCACAACAAAATTCTTATCATGTCAGTCTAACAGTCTCAGAAAATGTCAGCAGGGTCTCACCTTTCTTCTTGATCTTGGTGGGTTTTGGTGGTTTCATGTTGCCCACCACTTTCTCAGCATTGACCTCAGACAGAAGGCCCTCCTGTTGTTCCTCTTCAAAGTCATAGACACTAACATCCATGTCCTTATCTCCTTCAGCATAACGCAGACGACTCTTTTTACCCTGGATAAACAGCAAGCCATTAGACCTCGCTGGCGACCACACTGACACCTGTCACTCTGTTGTACAGGTTCACTTCAATAACTGCGAACAGAAAATATAGAAAAAAAGAAAACGATAACACACAACTATCTTGCCTTTTTAGTCTTCTTGACAGCTCCAGATGGGGGCTGATAGTCTGGGTCCTTAGCCCAATTTGGGTCGTCATTTGGAGGTTGAATGGGCTCATCCTCCCCTTCCTCCAGCAGCTGGTTCCCCACCTCCTCATCTTCCTCCTCTTCATGGTGGGCTTCTCCTCCCTCCTCCTGTTCTACTGTCTCCACCTCCCCATTAGCACCAACCTTGACCACCTACACATCAAATGCATTCATTTTTACTAATCATCATCATTATTATTAGCATAATCTTTGCTGTATTGTCTGTCTGTCTGTCTGTCTGTTGCCAATATCAGACTGCATATCAAGGGGTTGCATATCAATTATTTGAGCTGATCATGGGCTTTGAACCTGGATCTTGAATATTTGGATCTCACCTTTTATCTCAATGGGCCAGATACATATTTAGTCAAAGCAGCACAGCTGACCATAAATCAATATTTTGGGGATGTGGCTGATTAGGTTATAGGTCATAGATTATAGATCTGTACTCATTCATTGCACGGCTAAAAAAAGGCCTCAATGAAAAATTTAAGTGCAAGTTGCCTAAATGATCCAAAAGTCTGTGCAGCATGAAAATATCTTACTAAAGTAAACTACACATTAATGTTAAACTGGTGCGGGTAACACAAGGTTTGGTGGCTTTAGATAGCAGAAAAATTAGTCACTCTGTCTAAAAGATGCCAATTATAACTTCTTGTGACTCATGCTCTGTGATAGAATTGAGCAGTGCATTTCAGGCAGCGGCTCAAAATATCAAGTGATGGAGTTATCAATTTCAAACGCAGTTACACATTAGTGTTGTGTGTGAGTTAAAGCCCGACCAGTGGGTATGTATGTTGGTGTACCTGGAAGCCCTCAGGCAGTGGCAGGGTGTGGCAGATGACTGGGTCGCCGTCTTTTGGCATTGCAGTGGTGTCCACAAAGGTGCCTTGCTGCAGGGCCTCCACAGTGGAGGCAGAAACAGGCACCTGCACGAGCTGGAGTTCCCCCAGACCCAGAGCTGCCTGCTCCTCCATGTTTACCACCTGAAGACATAGAGAGCCCTGAGTCCAGAGAATCTATAAAGTATCTATCTAGATAAATTCTAGAGAGTGAATACAAACCAGTTAAGAATGCACATCGCTAACACTAACCAGCTTTCCCCAACGTAACTGAAGGATGCCACGCTGTGAGAAGAACACCTACCTGTAGTGTGATGATTTGAGTCTGATCCACTGTTGTCACAGTTGCTTGGTGAGCAGCACCCGCTACTCCTCCAACAACTGATGAGCCTCCCACTGCTGCATCTATCACCTGGAAATCAACTTCATTTTAATGGGCTGATGTGAAATTTTGGGTAAAGCAACAGATCAGGAAAGTTCTAGATGACTTCATTTCAGATGAGACCAGGCCCGCTTCATCTGTCACATCAAACACAAAACTCTCAACAGTGAGCTTACCTCAGTCTTCATCTGCAACAGGGTGGGATCCAGTGAGTCCATGACCATCATTTCAACCCCTGTTCCACCTTCCACACCAACCCCCACCCCAGCTTCCATAAGCTGCTGCTGGGCCTGTGTGGCTGCTACCATTCCTTCCCCATGACCTGAAACACAATATGAATGAAACATTTGACCATGTTCTCCACAAAAAATGGAATTCTAAAGTACTACATGTCGACTATGGGACCGTTTCATCTTCAGTTAGTAAGAACCTTGTTCCAGGACGACTCCAGCTTGCCCCTCTACCACACCCCCAGCCTCTGCAGCCTGCTGGAGGAGGTCAGCCACCATGGCGTCCTGGCTGTGAACGGCCTGGATGGAGGGGAAGTCTTTGGCTGGGACCTCCACCACCCCTACACCCTCTGTTGGCCCTCCGTCCATGCTAGGTAGGAGCTGAAATATAGTGTTGTGGAAACAAACATTATGCAGTAATGTGTTACAAAACCTTTTCAAGCCATCCACTGGAATCATAACTGCTTTGTGACAGATGGAAGAACCTACAACACAAAACAGCGAACTGATCTGTATGTATACAGATACAGATACAGATATATGTATAACCAATGTATTACAGTCCCAACATAATGCTGACCTTTGACCCAGACCCTTATCCACTAGACTCCAACGCCCAAATACCACCAGGCATGGAGGCAAGCGGATCTCCACAGAGAATGTGTGACTCTCGTGACAGCAAAGTAGGACTTCTGCAATTACTGCAAATTCTTAATTCCTTCTGTATGTTTGTGTCTGTGATGTGCACCTGTGTTCACACACTGAAGATGCTGTATTGCTTGTTCAGTCCATCCTGCTATGATATGCAAATTTACTATAAAATAAAACTCTAACCTAAACTACCACTCAAAACTGCTGATATTATGTTAAAAACACAGAGCATCAAAGCACCCCGTAGTATTGGTTAACATACTTGTATTAAATAAATATGAATGACTGATTCATTACATTTGAAAAACACTGTTCTGTGTGGAGTTCTGTTTAAAATCAAATGGAAAGAAATCCTTGATGTCAACACTACGACACAAAGGAATCATTCTAAAGTTACAGAGCTAAGTACATGCTCCATTTACATAAACTGAATCCACTCGCTGTGAGCTGGCAGTCAGAGCTTAGTTCTGCTCAGCTGCTTTCAATCTTAATGTCTTTGATCGTCATCTTTGGTTGTCTACCCGCCCCTTGAACATACAGTAACCATTCACCCCTGACTTCTGACCCACGAGTTTGGTGGAAAGGGTGTGTTTGATGAAACATCTGTAGAAACCGTGACACATTTCAAACAACGCACTGCTCTAACATTGTTGGCACTTAGCTCTAATGGGGTTACCTGGAACAGCAATGATAAATTGACCGGTTTCATGATTTCTGTAGACTGGGCTGCAGAGTTATGATACAGGTGATGTCCAGTTTGCTTTGCTGCTGAAAGCCCTGAGCTTTGTTGAATCAAATGTCTGACTGTCCCTGCCAAGCTGAAGGAGGAAGAGGGACATGTTACACAGCTGCACTCGTACACTGAGGTCTTTCTTTCACATGAAAACAGAGTGAGTTTAACAGCATACACATTTCTGACAGTGTTGACTGCTCTGTTCAAGACAGGCTGCTAACTGACTGTGAACTTGTAAGGGGTTCTTCCTGCTTGCCAGCTGAGAACGCCCCAGCTCTCGAGTATACTATGGTATTATAGTGAAGTGATGAGCGGGGTCAATCAACGTGCAGCTGCTCATCCATTCAGGTAGGTAGCAACCAAATTTAGGCAGTTAAAGGGATTCTTTCTAAATACCTTGCATTCACACATTTCTTTTCTTCTTTCTTGTTGTTGGTATTAATGTAACTCATAACATCACTGAGGTTACTCAAAGATGGAGCAACAGAACTGTTTTTGTGACAGACTGGCTGTGAATGCAGGGCCACAATTCATACTTTTAACTTCAGTGTGACAGTGTGGGAAACTAAACATGACTTCTATTGCGGGAGGTTTCGCACAACATTACTACGAGTATCTGCCTTAAGAATCAGGCTATTTTGAATCCATACTCAGATGTTCATAATAGCTGTTTGTATAAGCTGCTTTGTGTAAGATAAAAAAAAATTCTAGAGCAGAGGCTCTTTTCCCCACAAATGGTGACGGACATGTTTGAAATGATTACTACACATTGACCCCGGTCCTAGACTGGGTCTGTGTCTTGATCTGAACACTGTCTGTAGGTCACTGGGTAAAACTATTAGAATACTGAGGTCAAACCGTGTTTGAACTCCTTGGTGTGTTCTGAGTGGTTTACCAGTTCCAGCAACATGACTCATATTTTGGATGAGGTGACAATTTACAATAACAACCAAAGTACCAAATAAGGTGGTTTTTATATTTGCTATGGTCAACACAAAGAACCAGATCTGCATTCTGCTTTTAACGGATTTAACTGAACGTGACAAACATACAGTGTGTGTCATGACAGCGCCTGTGAGCAGGACTGTGACTACACCTAACATTTGTTTGTTTGCATGTCTTCATGTTGCTAAATGGGTGGAAGCTGGAGAGGCTGTAGTATAAGTTAGGCCTTCACAGATCCTTTGACTTAAACTACGACAAATTTATCACAACATGGCAATGATAGTGAGCGTCCAGTCGGGAAGCTGTCGCCTCCTTGCGCAGCATTTATATAGCGGTATTTTTGTAGCTCTCCAAGCCGAATCGTAGAGGGAGCTCTCTGCTATAATATATATCTGTGGCTATGATGCTCTAGGTGGGCTTAGAATAAGAGACAAGCGGGCGACGGGTGCAACAACAACTGCCAATTCCGACCACGGCGCTATGACAGAGAGGAGGAAGAAAACGCAGTATTCGACAATAGAACATGGCTGATTTTGGGAGAACAGTTATCGGGTTTGGTCTGCGTGGATCCGTGGCCGCTGATCGCCGTGGATCGTTTTGCTGTGAAAGCCTCGTCATTCTCTTTTCCGCGAGGCCTTACCGTTCTGCGCGTGTACGTCGCTTCTTGGAAAGCTGAACTGAACGGACTCTAATTTAGACAATAGCTGGTGTGACAACTAGCGATTTCACTGAATGGAGTACTAAAACAAGCGTCTGCTGTGCTCACTTTTGGAGACTCGGTCGCGGCTGACACTTTGAGGCGTACAAAGAGCAGCTGGGTGGGGAAGGGCCTTAGCTCTGAGCTAATCTAGCTAGCTGCTGGCTAACGTCAGTCGCTACATCGATTTCTTCAAATAAAAACGTCGTTTGTCGTTCTGTAACACGCTAAAACTCTGCATGACAGCAGATGGGCATGTTATATGATTGCAGTCCCGCGGGAATGTCGCCATTATGTGTAGGAATCTTTGTTTGTTACACTTAGCGTAACATTATATTAATGCAAACCAGCTAACGTTAGCACTAAGTTAAACCCGCCAGTTTCCATGTCGTCAAGGCTGCAAAGAAGGAAACAAAGAAGCGAGAAAATGGACGCCTGGCCTAAACTCTACCACCAAATCATCCAAGTCTTCGTAACTTATGCTCGACGACATTTTCACAGATACATGTAAAACACAGCGGGTTGTGTATACATTTATGAGAACTTAGGTTATTTAAACGTATTTTGACGGCTTTTTCGATAACGATAGAGGGAGACAAACACTCTCCGACGAACCCGGACCCAGAGCCCCATCGTGACACCTAGAGGCCGATTAAAGATCCTGCAAACTCCCCCCTTGTCAGAAAAGTAGTGATACTTTACCTCTTTTTAGTGTGTTTCTCTTCCCGTTTAACTCAGTCGAAAGCAGGGAGTGTACACTACAAAGTTTACCAGGCTGGTGAGAAATGCAGGCTTCCTCGCAGTTTGTTTTAATCCCTCTCCCGCTTTAGCAGAGTAGCCTCTGCCACAAAATGGCAGTTGGGAGCTCAGTGCGCCTGTGCGGCCGCTGGGGGGTGGTGTCGAAGCTGCTGCACACACCCTGATTGGCCAGGAGGGGCGCCCGGTTGGAATACATTGAAGCCCATTTATCACAATGTTAGGAACAGAGCCGCTTTCATCAGCCTCGGAGATACGAGCTTTTCTCTGAGAAAACAACCTCAACATGTCAGTGTCTGTATTCAGAGTAAGCATAACAACTATATATGTAACATCTATGTGCGAAATTTAAAATAAAATCAATCCATTTGAAATGCTGTGTGTACATCTGTACTAATGGCATGGCATTAGTACAATTGTGGTTTGTGGTTGATAGCATTAAATTTGATCTACTGTATAGCAAAGTCACATCTATTATTCATAGTGCATGTGTGCTTATATTGACAGTGCAAAAAATGACCAGGTGAAATGCAAGTACACAGAAATCTTTATTTACTGCATTTTGAAAGCTTTAAATTGGTTTGAATGTTCAATTACGTATGTCCACTAGTACATGAATGATATGGCTTTATTCATAATTGCCATAATTCACCTGCATATCTGAGCTAAGTGGTAGACCTATACTCAGCATTCAATAAGGCATCTAAACTTTCATACATGCCCTGAATGCAGCATACCTTATGCTGAAGTGCCACTCAGGACACTCAAAGGCACCCAAGGCCCTGAAACAAATGATCATGAAGTGAATGTCAGTAAACCCCCACAACCTAAAACAACTGTCTGACTTTACCTGAAAAATTCCCCCAGCTGCAGGACACCCTCAGCCATATTTGTGTTATTTTTGTGTGTGTGAGGTGAGCCGCTCACTGTATGATTAACAAACTACACAACCTGAGATAATCTTTAAACATATTTTAATTGTTTATATATTTGACACCAGAATGCCTGGAAATATATTTTAGAAATGAAAAAAAAAAAAGAATAAAACATTTTTCCAATGCTGCACAATTGATCAAGATAGTGGAAAAATACATATACTGCGCTGCAGTGGTTTTCCACTGCTTCACACTCTCTTCATTCTTAAATTAAGTATCTCATCCATGTCTTATTGCATCTCTTACTATGAATCCTTGAGGCACTTAAACACTGAGATGCTGTATGGATGCAGAGGTATAGCTGCAGATTGCTGTCTTATAAAAACTAATAATGGTAAATGCTTTAAGTGGTATGCATTATATATACAAACAGTGAGTCCCCCCCATGTGGCATCAGTCAGTGTCACTGTAGCCTAGCTCTTTCAATATGCCGTTTTAAAATATTAAACATCCACATTGAACACAAGAAACAACTAGCTGTTTGTCTACTATTTGACCACCCATCACCTCAACATAACAGTACATCAGTAATTCATTATTGCCTTTAATAAATATGCATCTATAATGCAAAGAAGAGGATTGGGACTAGTGTTAATTCTTTAATCTCATATCTTAATGTATTTTCTGCCCAAATTCTGATAATTGTGAAGCTGGAGTGAGGGTCTTTTTGAATAGAAATTAATATCTATTACATTCAACTGCTTACATCTCAGATGGGAGGAAGTGAGGTGAAAGGAAAAGAGGGGAGGGTTCACAAGTTGCAAGAAATGATAACAGTTCAAGCTCTCAGCAGTCAGAATAAAGTTTCTGCATTTTGTGTGATGTTAATGAACACTGTTGTTACAATGTTACATAAAAAGTGAAACAACAGTCATCAGGCTGAGATGACTTCTAGTAACAGAGGTCAGGTAATAAAAAAAGCAGAGCAGCAACATGACAGTCAGCAGTGTCACTGTGAAACTAATGAAGCAAGATTACAATACACAGGAAGAACTGTAGTCACAGGGGCTGGACATTTTGGCATTTCCACTGACGCTGGTCAAACTCATTGTGGAGAACTTGAAGATAATAATGTAGAATACTTCAATACTGTATTATTCTAGTCAATTCTTTAGAAATTATGCCACTACCAGTGTTACAGCTTTTTTTTAACCTATTTACTAAAAAGCCAATTTTCCAGCCAAGTTTGTAATGTTTTACATGTTGGAATGTGTACAGCATCAACATCAAGCTACAAAGAGCTAAAACTTACTTGAGTTTGGTAATGCATCACAGTGAACATCAGCTCTGTGAATTTTTTAATTTAATCCTAACAGCTTTTGTATGAAACAGTGAGTCATAAATAGAAAACACAGATCTTGGGATCGATATTTTCAAAATACGGTCTAAAAGGAATATGCTTGCTTTGGAAAGAGACTTTGAGACTAGTGTATATATGTTATGATTCCATGTACGGGTCAACTGACATGAAATTCAACCCAGTTCTATGAGAACTGTTTTAAAAGAAGCCAATAATAATAATAATAATAATAATAATAATAATATAAGAGAGAAAACGATATTCATGAATTGTTGAGGTGTGAGCTTCCCCTGTTACTGATCTGAATTTAAGTCCTGGACCTGGATCTATCTATACTCAGTGACAAAGTTCTCCACAGCAGGCTGTGACAGGAATGACTTCACCCCATTTACAGCAGATATATAACAGAATGTCAGTGGTACAGTGAAGTGTCACTGAATCAGCCCATCAAACTGACTCCAGTGACTGGAGAAAAAAAAAAAAACAAACAGTAAAAATGCATCTCATAAAATAAAGTATACATTTACAAATGAAGACTCTACGATAAAAACAATTTACAATCACAGGATATTCCAGTGGCATATAGTCATATTATATGTATTTCCATAATGGATAAGATATGTCATATTTGTAAAAAAAAAAAAAAAAAAAAAGTCATGGCACTGAATTGTCTCTGTGCAGAACTGAACTCTTCTATACTCTCATACTACAGTGAGAGTCATACATTTTTTCAACCTGTTGACTTTCTATTGACAACATTAAACATAAAGGCATGTGAGACATTTTTAGATTTTGAATTGGAAGACATTTCACAGTTAATAAGCCAGCAGTAGCAGCGCTACGAGACAGAAAGCAAACAACTGTTTTCTTTCAGTTCTTTGTGGAAGTCTGCCAGTTGAAACATGCTGCTGATGTTTACTGCAGCTGTCTGAGCTGCTCAATCTACAGTGTCCAGGGTTCCCTCCCGGCATCAGACACTGTGTCATTCTGAGCAGTACAGTGAAGCCCTATCAGCTCACTCTTTACAAGTGACCTTATAATACAATTGGCCAGAGGACTTCAGCTCCACTGACAGATCCAGGAAGAATGTAAAAGAACATCTTTTCCCATCATATCAACAAATGCAATCCAATTTCTTCCCAAGGTGTGGATCTCCCCCAACACAGTAACAGTCCTACAAGTCAACCAAGCTCTCTCTGTGATGCAACATGCATGAAGTTCAGCCCAGTGGGAACAAATACTGGTTTTCTCTAAAAAAAAAAAAAAAATAAAGATATATATTCCATATTTGTTTTGCAATCTTTTGTATCTTTTTCAGTGCAGGAACAAAAAGTGAAAAAACTCACAGTGTGCCTTCCCTCTGGTATCCAAGCAAAGAGTTCTTACACATCTCTTAAATTCTGAACCTGACAATCTAACAATCACCTCATGAAGTGAAAGCAGACAAGATCTGAACTGTTCTGTCAAGCTCTACCTTTTCTGTCACTTTTTGTGTTAACACACTGCGAATGCTTTCCAGGACAGACTGTCTGTAGTCTTGTCACAGTGAATCATACACACAGGGACTGCACACTTTCAGAGACAAACAGTTCTTGGAGCGAGATCAGGGATGCACACATGGGGAGGTTGGGGCACCTGGTAGCTCACCTGCTATGTGCCAAGGCTGGGCCCAGAAGAATGATTACAGCAACCAATAACTCTCAAGTCCAATAAGAGCAACTCCAAACCTATCCTCTGAAGCAGTACTGCTGTTTCTGTCCCTGTGGATCTTAATGAGTTCACAGTCTCAAGTATCTGATCAATTATTGTTCCTGCAATGAAAAAGCAATACATATGAATAAGTTCAACAATTTCTGAATATCTATATTTTGAGAATGTTTAAGTGAGTCCATCATAGTTCCTATGCACTGATCAAGTGTGGACATAGTGACCTCCTCTGATACTCATACTTTTGATTGTTCTTGCCTCATAGAAGACTGTAGTTCTGCTGTCAGTTAGTGGTCAGATATCTGTAGAGAAACTCTTTAACATCACCATAACTGTTCTGCACTGTCACTGACAAATGCAGGTAATGCTTATTGTCTGTAGTGAGTCTTTGCCACGTAACAACCAAGCATCCTCATTTTAGACGTAACATTGTGCAAGAATATAATATTCTGTTTCTAATATTATTCAATTATTTCTTAGAGTAGTAACCACAAACCACTATCAGCAAATAATGCAACATTTACTGTCAGGCGGATCACATGACAGAACTAGAGGAGCACACAGAGTGCAACCATAATAATAATAATAATAATAATGATATATGTCTGTATTACAACTTACCTATTTTGCTATGTTAGGAGTGAAAAATAATTTGTGTGCACTGTGATTCAGATCTGTGATTCATCCTTGGCCCATGCTTCACTCTTCCACAAAGTTTCATGAAAAGTGTAGCACAGAATAGAACTCTATGTATGCGTACTGGTTCACCATGGAAGCAGTCAAAACCAGAGTCAAAAGAAGAAAACATTTTGTACTTTTTTGGGCAGCAGTCTATGAAAAATGATTGAACAAAGTGACTTTAAGTAGCTTCCTAGACTTTTACTAACTTACTTACTAAAGACAGGACTAAAATATCTCCACCACATCTTCTTCCTTCAGTGTCCATTTCATCCTTTTACACCTCCCTTCACCCATCTGTCCATCCAAGCCTGCTCACATTCTACATTCTTCCCAGCATCTTTACAGTCTGACTGATTTCCTCGGAGTAGTTGGCATAGGTTGATCAACATGGTGTGCTTGTAGCTTAGTGACTTTAAATTTTTGCCCAGTGTTAATTACAGTTGCTGTCTGGATGTGAGCATGATGGTGACCTCTCTGACAGCGTGTACATCACAGATGATTTTTGTCTTTGTATGTTTGAGTGCCACTAATGTGCACTGTATATTCTCATGATGTGTCACAGCAACTGTGTTACTGACTTTCTGGTTTTGTTCTCACCCAGTGCCTGTGTGTGTGTGTGTGTGTGCATGTAGTATTAGAAAGCGGTGCTGGCCATGCTTCCTGGAGCGAAGAGTCTCGGTATGCTGTCCTGAGATGTCTCCACATGTCTGTGGGCCATCTTCCCCTCCTCGCCTGCTCCACACAATGGAAGAACAACAAAAAGATGGAAACAGTGAATGAAGACATTTGTGTTGGACAAAGTGAAAAAAGTGGATAAAAAAAAAAAAATATATATATATACAGTATATATTATATATTTTTATCCACCTTAATTATTGTCTTCTGTCACAAGTATGTTAATGATGGAATAAACAAAAAGAATGGATGAACAAAAAAGAAAAAGAATAACAATGTCATTTAAGGCAAATTTTTTCTCATGATAAGTCATATTGTCACATTGTCATAGTTTTAGATTATTTATGAGAACATTACACTCACTGGCATTAATGCTGAGATATGAATGAGACAGCTTTATAAGTCATTCATTTTTAGTCTATATATCTCATTCTTTATTTAGACTCCAGCTTGTTCAAAACGTACAATTTCAGACAGCATTACTGACAGTCTACCTTCATTACACTGGACGACACTGACAGTTTGGTTTAGAACTGCTTTGTTACTTTAGCTCAGGCTGAGTGCACATTTCTGCACATCACAGGCCTTGTTTTGTCTAAAATCATGTGTAGGTTGGGTGTAAAGCCTGCTTCTGAAAGGTGCTATAGAAATGATTATTATAATAAGAGAGTCTGTGTAGCATCAGAATCAAATGACTGATCAGGCTTGAAATGAGTCCAGTGTAATTCTCTGATCCAGTCCAGCTGTCAGAAATAAAAATCTAGTTTCAGGTTGTTTCTGGACTGATTTGATTGCATGCAGTAAGATAATCTTATCTAATCTGCTTCTTACGGGCAGCTAACGGTTCAGATCCAAGAAATTTATAGTCTAGCTGTTATTCTAACTAATATGATGGTCGCTATTACCGAGCACCAGCAGAGCCTGCTTGGCAGCATCACGGACTTCCTCCTTGTCTGTCCGACAAATATACACTAACTGTTCGATACTCTCTTTGGCCTGGAATGAAAATAGATAGAACACAGTGGTCAGTACATACAATATGGTGTATTCATCGTATAAATGATGCATTACACTTAATAAATGAAACCTGTTAGGTTTTAGTCAAACTAGACTCAAACTAAAACAAATCAGATGAGTAAAATATGACAAAATTTGCTGTTTAAATGAATGAAACAGCTTTATAGAAGAGTTTACCTTGAGACAGGCTAAGGCTTTGCATCCACACACTCTGGTGTCTATGTTCTCATCTTCCAGCAGCTCCAAACAGCTGACCAAAGCCTGAACACAAGAATTCACACTCTTCACTGTCTTTGGCATATCCATATATTTCACATGATGAAGGCCTGCTCTACAGTACGTTTGTCATGTAATGTATTTATTTATGTATTCATCTTATTACAGAACATCAGTTTTGTTGTATGCAAGTAATGTCAGTACAGACAAGGCAGAAACATCACCACTACACTGTAAAACCTCAAATCCAAAAAAAGTTGGGATGCTGTGTAAAACATAAAAACAAAATTCAGTGATCCTCAAATCCTTTTCGACCTATATTCAGTTCAATACAGTACAAATGTTCAGACTGATAAACTTTAACTTTAACAAATTCCAAAAGTCATGACAGGATCAACAACAGACTGAAAGTTTGTGAAATGATCAATAAACACATGTTTGGAAGATTCCACGGGTAAACAGGTCCATTGGTAATAGGTGATAGTATCATGTTCAGGTATGAAAGAGGCATCATCACCAGCATGTGTTGTGGTCTGACGAGTCCACATTTCAAACTGTTTTTGGAAATCCCGCCCGTCGTGTCCTCTGGGCTAAAGAGGAAAACAACCAACCAGACGGTTACCAGCAACAACAAGTCAAAAAACCAGCATCTGTGATGGTATGGGGGTGTGTTAGTGCCCATGGCATGATGGGTAACCTGTCAGATGTTCGGGCACCATCAGCTGCCATCCAGATGCTTTATTTTTAGGGACATCCTGTTTTTAGCAAGACAATGCCAAGACATGTTCTGCATGTTTTTCAACAGCATGGCTTCATAGTAAAAGAGAATGGGTACCAGAGCAGCCTGCATGCAGTCTAGACCTGTTCCCCATTGTAAATGTCTGACACATCATGAAGCACAAAATACGACAACAGAGACCCCAGACTGTTGAGCAGCTCAAGTCGTATATGAAGCAAGACTGGGAAAGAATTTCACGTTAAAACTTTTACAGTTTCAGTGTCGTCACATCCCAAACGGTTACTGAGTCAAAGAAAAGGTAATGGAACACAAAGGTCACATGATCCTGTCCCAACTTGTATGGAGCGTGTTGCTGCATCAACATACAACGATGCACTGTTAGAACTTTATTTTTTAATGCATAAAAGAATAGATTTTCATTTTTCAATGAATTTGCAAATCACTGCATTCTGTTTTTGTTTTACACACACAGCATCCCAACATTTTTAGAACATCAGAAAATGTTTCACAGTCTTCAAAGTAAAATACTGAAATGTCATCACTGTGCTGCTGAAGAGACATTTGTCATTCTAAAAAGAAAACATTAAAATATCGTCATAGTTAGTAGATGATATACTATAGACACACACACACACACACACACACACACACACACACACACACACACACACACACACACACACACACACACACTCCTCTCACCTGCTCCCTCTGTCTGGGCTGGGCAGTTAGGCTTCTGAGTACAGAGCTGGCAGAGGCTGATATTTTGCCTCGTGGATCTTTCAGTAATTTGGCCACAGCATGAAGTCCTTCTCTCCTCAGGCTGCACTCTGCAGGACGCCGCAGAGCATGGACAATCACATCCTGGTCACATGACGCCAGGCTCTGCACCAACCACACTGTTGGGAGGGACAAAATCACCGATTATTGTCACTGATAAGTAGTTTTCTGCATTCATTTAGCTTTCTCTGTGTGTGTGTGTGTGTGTGTGTGTGTGTTATACCTTCTTCTGCCAGCTCAGTGATGTGTGTTTCCATGTCACTGATGCCACTGGCCTCTAAGTAAGTCCACAGCTGGAAGAGTGTCACCATCACACTGTCTCTGTTGCTGCCTCGCCGTGGTAACCTCTGATCCAGAATTCGTTCAACTAGACACAAGAACACTACGAACACACACACACACACACACACACACACACACACACACACACACACACACACACACACACATATATATACATATAGGTGTTAACAAGTCACACACGCTGACATGAACTGTACGTGTACACATGCACGGATGTTGTTATACCTGTGTCGGCCATGCTGCTGGACTTTTCAGGCAGCATTCTAGAGTAGACTGTAGACAGTGTAACCAGGAAGCTCTCAGCAGAGACCATGTATACACTGCCCTGCCCCACGCATTGTTGCCATAGTGACACGGCACCCAGGCACAGGCCCAGCTGTGGTATCACTGTGACAGTGAGAGAGAGAGAAGAAGGGAAAGACAAGTTATTCTTTATCCTTTTTTTCTTTTTTAAAGTTGTTTTCTCAACTCAACTCAAAGGTCAACTTAACACAGTTATCTGAGCTCATGATGCAGCTGAAAGCTTAAAGATAGTACTACCAGGTTCATCTTATTGAAGGACCTATGTGGAGGATTTAGTGGCATCTAGCTGCAAAGTTGCCTCTTCCAAGTGTGAAGTGAAAAACAGTTAAAGGGATGCTTTGTGTATTTTAAAGTCGTCCACAATCAGCATGTTACCTACAGTAGATCGGTCAGCGCACTGCTGCGGACAGGGTAAAAATCATTATCCGTTCAAGTGTACGCTATATTCTGAAGATTTCCACTGCTTCACTGTGCAGTCAGACACTTCTGTATTCCTACACACTGTAATAGGCCACAGATCAGACTCTGCAGCTGCAGTTTGAGTTAGATTTCAGTCTGATGTAGTGTAGTAGTAGTCCTGTATGTAACACAGTGCATGGTGCAGTTGGAAGTTCCTCAAGAAAAAGTCTGATGATTTGTCCACTTTGTCATAGTTTGTGACACAGTTAGATGGAAACATATTCTAAAGTAGTGAAAACAACAACTCTTCTTTTCAGGTGATTATACATAAATAAAAGGATTTTTGAATATTATATTCCATTTCTGCCAATATCCACCTAAATCTAACAGGCTGGATTTTTAAATAGCAAACAACATGCACGGTGTACTTTAGGTAGTTATTCACTGAGCCTTTTTCATCAGGCAACATGCCGCACCCAGTGATCTGAGTTTGATCTGTGTAGAACACAGGGCAACACTTCACCAACGATCAATTTCTGGTCAACTGTCATCTGATCAAGGGCTCAGTGAAAAGAAGTATTAATGTTTCAGTGTGTCACTTGCTGCATATGTGGCACCTCTGTGACTGCCTGTTTACAGACTTACCCTCAGCGGGCTGTCTCAGGCGTCTTGGGTTGTCTTTGGTGACGCGTCTGATGATTTCAAGGACTCGAGCCTCTCTCAGCAGTCGGTCTAAGGCGTACATCTCTCCACAGCGCAGAGGACCAAATGTACCCAGACGCTACAGACATAATGCCAAATACTTTACACATAACAGAACATTGCTGTACAGCCATCTTCAGAGCATCAGAAAATCATTTCACATTCATTCCTCAGGGTCCAATAACATGGATGAATCGAAGAACTGACCAGCCTTATATTGGTTTCCAGAGAAAGTCTGAGTCAGGAAACTATCACCATAATTATAAATTATACAAGTGCTACTGTCTCCTGTTGTACTTCAGCTACTACAATCACTGCAGTAGTGAAAATACATACATAATTATAACTATGACAAACAACAGAACAAAAATCTGTTGATTTATTGATTTCCCCAGATTATAAACAAACTGCTAATAAACTATTAATGGTAATAATAATCAATTAAATTGTATCATTATTTAGTTATATTGAGTATTATATTAAGTACTAATTCAACTACTACAGCTCCATCAATCTGCTTCATCAAACAGAACATCATGTTTCATGTGGCTGTCCAGTCAGTGCAGATAGTAAATGTGGTCATTTGAAGCAATAAATTCCTCAGTGCGTGCTTCATTGACAGAGAAACAGCTGTAAAATCTGTTCTTCTTCCATCAGCAGCTCAGTCATACAGTGACACATACAGTGATGAAGCTAGTGTCACAGAAGTACAACAGATGACTTTAGCTTAGAGCTTGAAGCTAACGACTGAGCTGTGAGTGCAAAAGAGGCAGTCAAACTGCAGGAGCTCATTTAATTGGCTAAATGTCTAACTCTAATCAGCTCCCAGCAGCACAGTGCATCCTGGTACATGTAGGCACTACCCACAGCTCTCTCAGCCCTCTGCTTTCTCAGTTATTATTGCACACACTGAGGAGTTTAGTGCTTCAGTGGACTACATTTACCATTAACAGTGATTAAACAACCACATTGAACGTGTTGTTGTGTAGATGATAAATAAACTGACTATTCAACTCATTGGTTCTTATGATGAGCACAGCACGGCTCTCTACTAACCCACACAGATTGAATTCAAGGTAAGAATGTCACATATGCATGTACGCCATGGCAGCACGCTTCTATCTGAGTAAAGGAAATGACTTGTTGCAGTCTCCTACCAACAGCTGTGTGCTGCAGTTCTTCAAGTGCTCTGTCAGGGAGCAGTCCAGAGGGGTGCAGCCTGTGGTGAGGGGGAATGTGGGGGAGGAGAGGCTGTCCCAGCCTCTGTCCTGCAGAGACCTGAACACATGGAAGAGAGTAATGCAGTGACTTTCACAGCATCATGGGAGGTTTCTATTAATTCTTGGTGTCAACACAAATGTCTGAAGGCTCAGACAAGTCAGTTTAGTCCACTTTGTTAGTTCATCTGCATTCTCAACATGGCAACTACAAACAATACAAAACAGGCAACACATGGACGGCTGTGGTCCAAGACATATAGCGGGTCCTCCACTTATCAGATGATCGTGGTTCAATCTCCGGCTCCTCTGAAGTGTCCTTGGGCAAGATACTGAACCCAAATTGCTCCTGAAGGCTGTGCCATCAGTGTGTGAATGTGTATGAATGGTTAGCTCCTAAACTGATGAGCAGTTGGCACCTTGCATGGCAGCTAATGCCATCAGTGTATGAATGTGTGTGAATGAGATATGTAGTGTAAAAGAGCTTTGAGTGGTCAGAAGACTAGAAAGGTGTTATATAAGTACAATATATAAAAGTGTGTACCTCCAGCCTCATGTTACTACACATTCATTCCAATTAATGTCTTCATACAGTGAGCTGTAAAGAAACAACATGCACCAGGATGAGCACATCTGTATTTATAATCAGCCATGTACTTAGCTTCAGTATCAGAATGGATGTGACTAAAACCTGCTGATACTAGCTCTAAGATGATACTTTAGTATCAACAACAAAAGCTGGCAGACAGTTTGTGACACTGAGCCAAGAAAATAAATGGTCATGAAGAATTTCAGTGTTGTGTTAGTTCCAGTAAAGAGGGTTTTCAGGTCTGCTCACATGCTCTCACTGCTGCAAATACAAGTTTAATCAGAACAGAGTCTCTGCACTACCACTCAGCTCCACTAGATGGCATCAAGACACTGCAACAACACAGATTCTGCGACAGCAGAGAGGTCACCAGCTTGATGTTTTTGTATATTCTGAAGATGACTTTAGAATCATTTCATTTCTTTTACTGTGTGATAACACGTTAGGAATAGTGTGAAGCGTGCAAACCTTATTCTCCAGAGGATGTGCTTGGGTTTCAGTGTGTTCAGTGTGTGTGTGTGTGTGTATGTGTGTACGTGTGTGCGTGTGTCAGAACTGACCTGCCACTTCTCCCCCTCCTGTCACTCTTCTCCTCCTCTTCCTCCTCCCAGTCAGACGTGTTGAGGAAATCAAAGCTGCCCAGAGCTGTTTCCACTGTGAGGCTGACCATGCTGGGTGACCGGCTGTGCTTACCACCCTACACACACACACACACACACACACACACACACACACACACACACACACACACACACACACACACACACACACACACACACACACCTTTAGACCTTAAGAGGCACACAGGAGTACAGATACATTTGTGCACGTGTGTGTACACATCTGAGCATGCTCAGACTAGACAAACCTGGATCCACCCTCATACAAAACACCGATAATAGTCAGGTAACAGCACACACTCATATGTCTGTCATGTGGGTGTGTAAAAATAAAATGTACAGGTGTACATGAAAATATAAAAGTATATGAATATTTATATTTGAAAATATGTAGACATGAAGTATAATTAAAAAAAGAAAGGAGTTTCTTTAGATGTGTGGTGTGAATGCCATTATAATACAATATTACAATTTTTTAAAGAATTAGATTTTTACACAAATGTTATTTCACTCACTACATATCTAAGACATAGTTTATTATAGACACAGTTTCTAAATTAATTCAAACACTGATATATCTGTGATCATCTAATACTGGATAATTTATTGAATATTGACACCATGAGCAAAACCAGGAAAATAGAATGTATTTGCAGCATATGGCATACAGTAAAAAAAATGGCACAAGCTGGTGGAACATAATAAAATCTACAATTTTAAAGCCTGCCACAACAATATATGTGATTCATGTTGACGTTATGAAACGTGGGATAAAACATGACACCTTTTCCAATCTGCATGGATGCTAACCTGACTGTGGTTCAGTCATCTTAAGTGAGGACACTGGTATCATATGAATAAAGGCTTACCCAAACATGAGGCACCCACTGGTACCAACCATGTCATTAAGTGTCAGGAAGGAGTGCTAAATAACACTTAAATGAGGCTACGTTTTGGTGATGTAAAAAGTGCCATGCCCTTTTTTCAAAGGCACGAGTCTCCCCTTTGCAAATATGCCAAGCTCATGCAGCTTTCTGCGTGCAGCGTAGGGGACAATGGGGTTCATTATCACATGGGTTGGTTGTCACATTCATTAGATCTTACTAGGGGGCACTGTTAAAAATTGTACTGTAAATTTCAGAATTGAGGTCAGAGGTCATGTACGGGGTCATTTTAGGAGTAAGACACTGGAAATTGAGGTGAGGGGAAAGGACTGAAATCTGAATAATTGGTACTGATGATCAGGAGTTAATACGTGATATTCTTATTTCTTTTTTGTTGCGGAGGTCTTGTTGTTAGAGGAGTGAGGCATGAGGGTTAACTTTATGCTGTACTGAACTTTTTGATTTGATTCATATTGAAGTTTTTATGATGTCATTGGATTACCAGCCTGCTGATGAAGAGAGACAAACTAAAAATAGAAAGCTAATTATGCACACGGAAAAAACTGTGAACATGATGGTGAGACTTCATGAAACATCACATCAACAATGCTCTTCCTCAGGTAGAAGAGAGGAAGTGAACAACACACCTGTATTTAATTAGGCAAGTCATGACTAAACCTATTATTATCTCCCAATTAGCCTTAATGAGACTTGTGATATTATATATATATATATATATATATATATATATATATATATATATATTTGGAGAGACGTGGTGGATCTGGGACTTGGACACCTATTCTGGAATGATCCAAAGTTTAAACTGAACTGAAGGACACTGTAACATGTGTCACTTTAGATTTACTGTTTGGTCCATTCATATCTGATCTGCCTAATCACACTATAATATGGCAAAGATGTCTTATGGACGTATTTAAAAGAACATGAAAGTAATATTGTAACATTTTGTTTTCAAACTGAAGACACAAATGCTGATGATAAAAACTATGAATCACTTTAACTGAGATCTTTGGTTGAAAGTGTTTCATATCCACATCAAATAAATAAAGTTGGAAAAAGACAGCCATGTGCTTGTATCTTTTCTTTCACTTATTATACTATATAATAATTTACTCGCACGTCAAGTCATTTGACTTGAAATCTTACTTTGTAATACTTTCTCACGTGCTCCGTCCTCACCTTCAGTGTAGCCTGCAGCAGCTTCAGCTCTTGTTCCAGGAGTTGTAATTCAGGGAATTGTCCCCTGTAATCGTCCAGAGAAGAAACTACGGCTCCCAGAGCATCTTCCAACCCGCTGTCCACGGGACCGTCCCCCTCTGTGGACAGACAATCTGCTCCTGCACCGGGCACATCCTCCTCCACCGACACACGCCGAGCTACATACATCACATCCCCGCTCTCTGAGTGTGTGTCGCCGTCTAGCTGTGTGTTCATTTGTGATGCAGTGCTAGGGTCCACTCCTTCAGTCCTGGGGGGGGACGATGTGAGGACAGGGCTGGATGTATCCAGTTTCTTGACATTTGGGTGTTGACTGGTGACTTCATCAGTTGATGTGTTTTCTTTGACGACACAGAGCCTCGTTGGAGACAGGTCAGCATCAGAAGTGGCAGAGTTGGGCGGCTCTGGAGTTCTGCTGGGTATCTCCATTTCAATGTCATTGATGGACAGCCCAGAGGCCAGAGACATCACCTCCCCTGATTCACCAGCTGACCTGTCTGTCAACACGATGCCATCAGCACTGCTCTCACTAATGTGGCTCAGAGAGCGCGAGTAGCTACGTGAAGCGTGGCTGTTGGTCACGACACCGTCCCCTGTTGCTACGGGAGACTGTATCCCTGCATCCTTGTCCTCACTGTCAGCTTCAGTGACTGCCCCCTTCTCCTCTTCCCTGTAAATGAGTTAATGTAATTACTGAAGTCACCGGTCAAAAATACCCTGTGAGAACGTTAATGAGCACAGAACCTCAAATCAAACACTACCTGTCACTCTCTGCCTGGCGCTTGGCCACCTCGCTGACTTTGCGGGTTGAGTTTGGTGTTGAGGAGGAGGAGTCTCTGGGGCAAAATGAGATGTCAGGCTGTGAGGAGGAACTTCCTGTTCCAGCTGGCTGGATGTCTGGCGTCACCAACACTGCCTAGAGAACGGGAGAGTCACAGACAGAGACAGAGACAGAGAGAGAGAGAGAGAGAGAGAGAGAGAGAGAGAGAGAGAGAGAGACTAAAACAATGTTCTAACAACACAGGAATCAACTTTTAGACTCAAACACAGCTCAGTTCTAAAGTTTAGTCATTTTCAGTTAAAGAAACATGATGAAACTATTCTACCTTGGGAAAAAAAAGCTTCACTGTCATTTTGATGCTACACAGACCTTCCAAAGTGTCAATGGAGCTCACAAACCAACCCTTAACAAAGATAATGATGCCCGATGAACAGAGAGGGCGAAATCATTCTGATCATAACAGCACAGATCACAGATAACATACAGCGTCTGTTGCATGTTACCTTATGTGTGGAGTTGCGCAGGCCTCCTACAGACATCTGAGGACTGGAGGAGTCATCGGAGGATTCAGAAGAATTTGACCATGCTGCTCCGTTTTCAAGCTCTTCATGACGGCGGAGCATGTTCTAAAAGAGAACAGCACCATTTGGGAGGAGTGGGATATGCACACATACGTACACGTTAGATTAAGCAGGGGTGCCTAATGCAGTTATCACAACAGTGTCTTTCAGGTGGTGAATAAAAGGTTGTTGGAGATGTTTGAGGCTATAGGCTGGAATCAATATAACAACAACTGTCCTTTCCCTCAGTCCTTCTGTGGAGCACAGGTTTTGGGCACAGTGGTATCAAAGCTTGTAACCTAACAGGACTTCAGGATGCTTTGGACAGTCACAGTTGGACCACAAAACTCCCAGTAAACCCACAAATGACGTTGTGTGTCTGTTGGTAGGTGTTTATTTCTCTCTCTCAGGCTAGCTGTTCCCCCTGCTTACAGGGTAACCACATCCCAGAGCTCTGTCATGGTGATACATATTACAGACAGAATTTGAGTTAATTTGTCACAAACTAGTTGACATAAGCCAGGGATCAAGTGGCAGTGTCCACTTTCCCTGGTTAATAATCCATCCTGTCATGGACAGACCATATTCTGCCATGGAGTGTATGGAAGACACGGTTCTACCTGTGATTTCATGAACTTCCTTCCTTTCACTTCCAACAGACACACAGCTAGCAGGCTAATACTAAACAACAGCACACAGAAGTCACATGACAGTCCAGCTTGGTTCACACACTTTCCCCCTCGATTATTTTCATTGTGTATGACTCTTGACTAGGGTTGCAAAATTCCGGGAATTGACAGGAATTTATGGGAATTAATCAGGAATTTACAAGGTTGAAGGTTGGCTCTTAAGAGGGAACTTAAATATAGTTTAGGAAAATATATTTTAGCATAAACAACCAGATTTCATGCAGGTACATTTGAATATCTGCTATTCTTCAATCACATGCACATAGCACACTGCTTACTGCAGGGATGTTGAGGCCACGCCCCTACCTGCACAGGTGATTTCTGTACCTGGACCACACTTTAGAGCCCAGAGCACACAGAGACTACTGAAGACACACATTTGAGCTCGTGGACTACATAATATTGTTCAATAAAATAATTCAAACTTGATAAAGTTCTACTTACAAATAAATATGCTGAAATGTTTTTTAATTGTTTTATTTTGCATGTCTGCTTATGACAAAACAAAATGTTTAGATTTATGTTTGGATATGATACACTTTGTTTAAATGACCCCAATTTACACTTAATTCACATAAATTCCCATAAATTTCCATAATTCACATGGAGTTTCGATTTGGAATATTTCCAAAGTTACTGAGTTTAACTTCCCATGAAAGTTTCCAGAAATTTACTGGAAACTTTCCGCCCCTTTGCAACCCTACTCTGGACTCTTCCCCTTTACCAATCAGTCACATATCACTGACAGAGTTCAACTCTCCCTTGTTCTCGTGTCCAGTGAGGGTGTTTGTAGAATACTGTGCATGCTGCAGAGGAACACCTGACTGGAAACTGATATGTGAACAGTCAAAATGAAGTTTAGAGAGTCCCCATCACACCTGTTGCCAGTATATGTTTCTCTATAGCCTTTAGAGTGTATTGCAAAATGTTATGCATTTATGAAGGAGCACAAGCAAAGTGTGCTTCTAAGTTTGATTTGTGCTTTTGAGTTTGCCTTTTGCCTTGATACATATATGGTCTGAAGTAATTAAGAAGGGAATTAATAAGAGAAGTATGGGAATTAAGACTGCATTATTATGTGTGAACACAAAACACCGACAGTTAAGATATTGTTTGATGTTAATCAAGTAATAATGGGCACCATGGTAATAGTTAAAGATGAGAAGAGGGTGAAATGTAAAACAATGTGTGAAAAGTATTAATAGAGTTTTTAAAAAATAAACTAAGAAACATCTATGATCTAATGGTGTAAGAAAATGGAAGTAAAAAAATATATAAAAGTAAAGCAAGCTAGACTTTAATGGTGTAATCTTTGAAGAAGACTGCAGGCTAAGCAGAGTTTGAGTTTGCAGGAAAGGCCCGTGAGTCTTACTGGAAAAACAGTGCAAAACTGACTCAGGCTGAATAGTTATGGCACAGGTGTGGGCAAATGACTAGGGTGATTTTGCCTAAAATCAGACGTGGAAAGTCCCCAAGTTTTGACGGGAACAATCTGGCAAAGTTTTATACCATTATATCACGGCTGTTGAAAGATGAAAAATGGGCAGGACTTATGCTATTGTATAACCTTTGAGGGTATAAGGAGATGTTTTAGGACAGAACAATCAGTCTATCCATGGGAGACTGGCTTTGTTTGTCTGTGAAGATAATAAAGCTTATCTGCAGCCAACTTTGATGAATCATCCCATGTGCTTTTTGAAAGATTGGCACAGCTTGACAGATTGGCAATGAAGTTGGACTTGGTTTCTGACGGGGACCAAGACTCCTTAGCTGACCTTTGACCAATCAACAGCCTCACAGGTTTCACACTGTAATAACTGACTGAAAGTGCTAAATATACAGAGATCCATCATCAGAAACCTACACCAGGTCTGAACGCACTGTCTGTGTTCAGCTGGGACGTGTAATTGCTCTATAACGGAGAGTCATATGTGTGCAGCAGATTTATATTATTGAAGATTCATTATGGCTCCATCAAACCATAACTACTGACTACTGGGACTACTGCTCTAGGTTTCTAATGTTCTACACCATCATCACCGTTTCTAGTCAACACACCAGTGGGGGCTCTGTGTTCCTACATTCTTTAGGGTTTTTACTCCACAGTGACTTACTGCAGTGGACTGTCTTGTTGGTGAGTTGTCACTACAGGAACAGCTCTGGCTAAGTGTGTCTCTGAAGATGTCCAACAGTGGCCAGTGCTGCCGCCTGATGAGACTCCGAGGCAGTGACTGCATGTCCAAGCGGCAGCAGGTGGAGCAGAAGGCAATGGAGCAGTTAGGGAGCGGTCAATGTGGTGCTCCCTCTATACCTGTGGTTCTAAACCATGACTCCTCAATTCCACCTCCAGACATGTGATCAATCTGACTAATCCTATGAGAACTGACATTGGTTTCATCTGATCAAAAGTCTACCTGTGCTGATCATCAGTCACAATGAACAGTCTTAGCTCTCTGTCCCATTCAGTACCTTAGCATTGCAGAAACCTTGGTGTCATTTTTTAAAACCTCAGTTTAGACAAACTCAATGCTTCAATCCGAGAAACATTTCAAGGATCAGATCTTTTTTTTTTTTTTTTCAGATCATTTCTGTCTGCAAAAAATCTGGAAATTGTACATGTCTTCATAACTAGCTGCTTAGATTACTAAATCCTCTCTCGTCTCCAGCTCATCCAAAACTTTGCTGCCAGGATTTTGACTGGGTCAAAGAAACATAATCACATTACACTGATTTTGGCTTCCTTACACTGACTATGGCTTGCTTATAGATTTGAGATTTCATTTATTACTTATAAAGCCCTGAGAGGGCTTGCTACAAATTACTATCATTTAGTGCACTCTGTCCCTTCTCACTCCCTGAGGTTCCTGGATGTGTCATTCATTAGTCTTTGATACAAAGGGGACCGAGTGTTTGCAGTCAGGGTTTAGAGACTGTGGACGGACCTGTGTGAGGAGATCAGGGCTGCAAACTTTTTTTTGACATTCCATGTAAGAGAGCAGTGCAGAGGCAGCAGGAATACAGAAGAACTTACATAGAAGGCTTGTTCCCGTAAAGACGGCGTGTCAGGTGGACTCTGGTTGAAGATGGTTGAGAATCTCTTGTTGACTGTTGGAGCTTTGTTGACGGTGCTCGACACTGAGCCCTGATCATCTTTATCAAACGGACTGACAGAAAGGGACAGAGACAAAATAAACATTCAATATAATATTTAAACAATGTTCTGTTAATGAATAAACACTCATAACGCTCAGTATCATAAACGGACAGCATGGCAAACTTACTTCCATGTGACTTCAAGGCTTAATTTAATAGTCCCAAGGTCATTAATATCCACGGCGACTGTCTGTGGTAGTGCAGCAAAAAGGTCCTTCGTCTCACAGGAAACACTTCCTACAACCACGTGATTGGCTAAGCTCTTCAGCTCTGTCACCTAGGAGACAGAAATGTAGTTTGATTGCACCACCAAAGACTGCTGCCTGTCTGTTAACAGGTCAACTCCTGTCAATCAATCATTCAAGAAAAATCAATACAAGCAATCACATTATTGTTTAATCAAGTATGAATACTGACCAATCAGAACAGAGCGTACATAAAAATAAAGTATCAGACTGACCTTCACAGAGAGGAACTCACTGATGAGTGGCAGAAAGACCATGTCTTCACTGTCCCACACCTGTTTGGCATTGATCTCTATTCGACCTCGGAGCTTCCACCTCTGACGACCGTACTTCATGAAGATCTGAACATGTGTGAAATTTATTATTTACATTTGAAAGAGAACATTCCAATCAATTAGAATTGAAGACTCCCAGAACATTCGTCTCGAATGTTCTGGGAGTCTCTCTATTACTGAGCAAGAACTGGAGAGAAAAATATGCAACTCAAAGCCAGAAAATCAAGTGAGCATTGGACATCTTAAATGGAACACTTAAACACAGTAAAGGAGGAAGAATTCAGAAGGTCTGTCCTCAAATGATTCACAGACTGTAAATGAATAAATAAATATTCAATAAATAAATAAATAAAATAAAATGAATAATAATCTCTTTGGTTTCACAGTTTTTCAGATTTGGACATTTTTATTTAGTTTTCCTTGAGTTTCCACTTCTTTGAGTCCCAGCTGCATCAGCTGGACTACACTATGTTCCAACTGCATTGTGGGAAGAAGTTTGATTTTTGTTATTATTTCTTTGACTTATAACTTTTCTATTGATGGACTAACCTCATACTGGTCTCCAGCACACAATCTAGCAAATCCAGCCAGACCTGAAAGACAGAAACAGATATAACCCTGTTGGGACTGGATTTATTTCTCTAGGGCAGGTGGGGTGTCATTAGAGGTGGGGTGTCATTGGTCAGTGATATTAAACCTGTATGTTTTTCAGCGAGTGATGTCTGTGTACACGAGGATCGAGGAGTTCTTTCTTTTTTTCTCAGAGAGAAAATAAAGTTTTATGAAAATGTCAAAAATATTTCATAACCAGATTGTAGTGATATGTACAGACCTTATTTACTGGATTACTTTGATATGAAAGAAAATGTGAGCCAAATTAAATAATTACTGGAATTGTTTAATTATTATTGTGTTATTGTTTTCCATTTACTGAGGAGCTGCCACAGTTAGTCTGTCGCAGTAATTCTCTCATTCTTTCATGCAAGTCCAAAACATGCCAAATGAGAAAAAGGATTAAATTAACGGCATGGAAAGAATTCATTAAAAATATATTTCATTTGAAAACCTTTGAATAAATCATTCGTGGAGCGTGTACACTTTCTAGTTGATTTTCTTCAGAGTGAGATTTTTGTTGTTGTGAGGCTGAGAAAAAGGAGGATGAGATGAAGGAGGGAAGAGTGAAGGCAGATGGATGTTTCATTCTTACCTTTCATCTTAATGTGGAACTCCCCCAGCTGGTTCTCCAACTCACTCTCCAACACACACATGTTCTACAGAGAACAGTAAGTAAGGAGTTCATTCATTTTTTTATAGACAGGATCACACAGAGAGACTTCATTTATCAACTTCTACAGGTCTGAGCTACTCGACTGTTGTTTAAAGATGAGCCCTGTATATTATATCCTATTACTCTTTAATCTGTTTCCTTACTACTCGCTCATGCAATGGCCTATTCTTTTCCACTCTCTTAATACACTCACTCTGTCCTCTTCATCTTACCTCAGTGTACTCTTTGTATCCTTTATTAGCTTCTGTTAAACTCTCCCTGGCCTCCTTACTGCCTGGAGAGGCAGTGTAAGCCTTCACCATCTTGTCGGCTCCGTCTCGGAGTCTCCTTTGCAGGCAGTAAGCTTCATACAGCTCCTCAATCTGTAAAAAGAAAGGGAAGAGTTACACTGTAGCTCCACATCTGACTTTCTGAACAGCACATTTAAACCTCTATATGGACTCTGTTAGAATAAGGTCTCTTCATTTGGTCTTTGGAATGCTGCCTGTCATTTTCATGTGTTTCATTAACATTATGGGGGCAGGAGCAGCTCTGTCCACAGAGACTTGACTTAAGAACCAGAGGGTGGCCAGCTGAAGTCTAGCACAGAGCACAGTATAGGGTGTGGACCCGTAAATGAAGAGGTACCAGTATTAGTTTATACAGCTCATTCATTTGTTATCTGGGGGGAAAAAAATCAAAGTTTCCTCAGTTGACAGACACTTACAGAGTGTCCTGAAGAACAGAGTAGTAAACATGACCCTGACCAACTTTTTTCACGTGTTGCTGACATCAAATTCAAAATTGGCATATCATTTTACAAAAAGAATCAAATTTCTCAGTTTAACATTTGATAAGTTTCTTTGTGGTGTTTTCATTGAAATTAAAAAATGAAACATCGTCACATTTATTTTCTTCTTTCTTCTTTTTTTTTTGAATTTGTACATCGAGTTCTGGAGTCTGAATGAAATTGGGTTCCTGGATGTTTTCGGTTCAAAGTCTGATAGAGTTTGGACCTCTGTGAGCTGCACTATGTTGACATGAAAACTGATCAAAATCAAAATAAAGTATTGGTAATTGATACTTGGTTTCAGATGTATAATAAAAATGTAGGCCCTCACCAACACTGGCTATCTAAATAAGACAATTAAGCTGTGTCAACCGTCAACAACATACATAAGTCTAGTTGCAGTAAAAGTTACCCAGAATCAGATGTACGAATCATTACGGAATGAAACATGCGGGGAAGTTAAAAGGTGACGTGAGGACGAAAAACAGTGGAATAGAGTTCAATCCTGAACACGTGGAGTTTGGACAGCATTCACTGATGTGGAGAGGGATTGTTTGACAGGGATCATTGTGGTCTTACCTTGCTGAGGTGAAATTCCAGGCGTCTTATATACCTCTCAGTCACCTTCACTTGCTGTTAGGGGGAAGACAGAGTCACATTCATTCTTTACTATTTTCAGACAAAGTTCAGGCTCAGCACAACAAATAAAGGCTGGTGGCTCTTTAACAGTCAGTACGTTTACATGCATTCAAACAAAGATTGCGTATGAGGAGATGGACGATGCTACAGTAGCGTACATTTCGTGTATTATTTTCCTCCTAATAATGCAGAGACAGTGGTAACTAGGACATGACTCCATTGTTATACTGATGGAATCAGTGCTGTGGAACATTACACTGAATTATCAGGTAGACGTGAATAAGTAAGTAATAACAAGAGGCTTCTTACTACAATATGATGACATACAAAACAGGCCAAATTATAAATAAAGGTCTGTCTCAAATTCTCCATTTAAGAACTCATGATAGCTCACCTTATCCAGTTCATACAGGAAACCCTGAAGAGACAGAAAACATCAGCTCATTAGACATCAAGAATGCTCAGTACCACAGATAGAAACAGTCAACAAAATCAGACACACCACTGGCTGGTCAGTTCTTTGCAATATTGTAAAGTTCATACTTCAACTTTAAAAATGACCCTTCTGAAACCTCTGCCTGCTGAACCAAGCAGCAAAATGTCAGAACGTACCAGTCTGGAGTTCCTCTTTGATTCTTTCATCTGTTTGCTGAGATTGTCCAAGTCCATCTGATAAACCTGCAGGTAAGACCTGAGAGAACACACACACACACACACACACACACACACACACACACACACATACACACACACACACACACACACACACACACACACACACACACACACACACACACACACACACGTACGTGGTTAAACATACCCTCTGTTGTGTCTAAGATGCCTGTCCCATCCTATCATTGTGCTGCACACCTGAAAATGAATTGTTGAGTGGTACTGCCCAGCTCGCTGCATTCTGCGTTTCTAACATCAAAGTGAGTGTAATTCCACTGTGGTAAATATGTTCAGCTGTACTCGAGTATTTGTTCTGATTACATTACTTATGATCAAAAACCAGCGAGTCGACAACTTTGCTAACAGCCAAACATCAACAAAGTCAAGCAGGCATGGATATGACAAGTCAAGTCAGACAGATCTGATGTCATACCGTGACTTTTCCTTTCTTACAAACCATAACACAATAGTAGCACAGTGTAGGAGCACAGTACAGATCTCTCCAAATTAAAGCTTAGCTTGTGTGCTGTGAGTGTACTCACTGAAGGCCTTTCTTCAGTGCCTCATAGACCTGGTCCAGTCGCTCTGGTTGAGGAACTTTAGGTGGTGGGTTCGACTTGGTGGACATAGTGAACATCCTGCTGGCTCTGCTGGGCTTCCTGTTGAGACCTGGAGTGCTGAACACCGAGAGGTTCCTGCAACAGCAGGTCAACATCATCCTCAAAAATCCTCCCCTGACATCAACATATGGCCTCATCTTACAACGTCCTCTTATAACAATGGACACTCTGTTGTGGATAATTAACCCAAACAGGTTTAATTCATCAGTGAAAAAACTAGACATGATCAAATAAGCACTAATGAAATGAAGAAACTGTTTTTGAGCCACAGTGGAGGTGACACGATGGTGCAGTGGTTAGCACTGTCACCTCACAGGAAGAAGAGTTCGAAGCCATAAGTGAGCCTCCACAACCACGATGAGGACAAGCAGTTATGGAAGATGCAACAGATTTATTGCCATAAAAATGATTTGATATTACATATCAACATGTTCACATAGTAACATGAAAAATAGTGTGAAAAAAGAATGAGAGCAGGAAACATTTCTAGAAATGGAATCTATCTTTGTGTATCTGAACACAAAGAGTAGAAGCAGGGGGAGACTGTTGGCAGAGCTCTGTCAAAGATGTCTGTCAGGAAACAACAGTGAAATCAAACAGCCCACACGTTTACAGGCTGCGTAAGCTGTTTCACAGCCAGCACTAAGAAATCAACAGAGAGGAGCTAAAGAGTGAAAACAAGTACCACCGTTCCTTCAGCTGGAATCATCTGAATGAAGCGGTTTTGTAGTAATTGATCCTTACAGCCGGAAAAATCATTCTCGCAAGAATTATTTCTTAACATAAGTATAGAAAGGAATAATATATCTGTCAACAGATTCAAATATGATGGCAAAACAGGCTAACATGTACTGCAATTATCTGAAAGTTAGAATAAACCAAATCTGACCTAAACAACAATCACACAAACAGTAAGACTGTCTGTCTTTTGAGCTCCTCCTGACAGGATGTCCTGTAAAGTGTGTACTTCCCCATATGTGTATGTGTGTGTGTATGCGTACCTGTAGGGCTTGTCGTAAGTGTTGACTCCGGTGAAGCTCTGGCTCCTAGTGATGGATCTGGGGGTGAGGCGTCTGACCGGGCGAACAGACAGCGACATGGTGGAGAGAGTTCGGGATGGACTCCCTGTGCAAACAAAAGGAGGATAACCATCAACAGACAGCACTCTGTTCCACTCCCAGCTGCTTTCAACATACCATCTGTACCTGATGTCTTCTTACTTTGGAATCAGATTTAAGGAACGTTTGCCAGAATTTGACAGAGAGGACATATGGGGGGAGACTCTGAGGCGCACCATGCAACAAAGGTCCAGTCAGAATCCAACCAGAGCCATTACAATAACATGGAATGCACTTGAGACAATAGATATGTATCTAGACCGAGGAAAAGAAGCATGTTGTTGCAGGTGTAAATGTGATGAATAAACCTGATGTGTATCTTCATCTGAAATAAGAGAAAACTGACTGCAAACAAACAGAAAAGCAGAGCTGAGCAGGAAATACATTCTGCTGAGAGTGCAGACAGTCAGGATGTACTGATGAAAAGTGCTGCAACATCCAATCAAATGCAAATCATTTTCCTGTACTGAGGGTCAATTTTATAGAACTCACCTGTTCAAATTATATTAAGGCTTAAAGTTATGCAGAATTAAGAGCATGGACGCTTTGATTGACAGGTGGGTGCTGTTACAGATGGCTTGTTTGAGCACCCAGGCGCCTCAGGTTCCCTGATAAATGCATGGCACTTTGAGAGATTTAAAGAACCCTGTCCCTTGTTATGTGGGTGTGTAAACTGTGTGGATGTAAGAGCTGGACATGCAACAGTCAGACTCTCTAACCACCTCTTTTTTGCAGTACTGTGCCCAAGCACAGTACTGCAAAAAAGGTGATAGCAGTATAGTCAATCAGAGTCAGCTGCTGGTCTAATCTATCAGATGTACTGATATATATTTCGTTAATAACTCATCCAAGGTCAACATGAAAACTGATTGTTGACTGGTTAGTGCACGCGTCTGCTGTGTCACAGACTGTTCCAGAGCCACCACAGTTCAACAAGGCCGACAGAGCAATGAGTCTGTTCTGCTGAATGATCAGCAAGTCAGAATGTCCCCGTTATAATTCATCTTATCATATCAATACTATCATATCAGTACTTTCAGTTCTAAATCTTCTCAGTCAGGATGTCCAGCACTTGCAGCATGGAGATATAAAAACTGAAGTTTGTAAAGAAGTAGGCTACATCAACTCTTCTGCTTTAGGAGCAGACAAGACATTTTGTCACGTTTGATTTTCACTGTGGGATGAAAGCAATCCGTCATGGCTTATTAATAAACTGTATGCAGCCACTGTAATAAGTACACCCATTATAACCCCCTTCATGTACTTCAAACTATACTGAATAGAGTCTATGCACCGATCCAGAAGATTTAAATGCATTCAAATACATTACACTTCACTAACCACTTATATACACACAATGCTTTCTGATGCATTATATGAGTGTAGTCCTAAAGTATTTACTTCATACAAAGTGTTACCAAGGCTTCTTCTACTGAACAGGTTTAAACTCAACAGGCTTCAGTTTACTCTGGAGTGACATCCAGCAAACATTTCAATATCATAACTTCCATGATGGTGTAACAACACAATACTACATGTATTCATGTACATTCGTGGTGCACTATTCAGTTCAGTGTGTTGGTGGCATTTTAACTGGGTCAGCATTTTAGTACAGAGCATAAAGTTTGAGAGTTCCTCCTGAAAATTATCCGTTTTCTGAGAGATACCATGCTATTTATGTTAACCCATGAATGTCTCATTGGCCAGGAGGACCTCTGATGTCGCTTCAACCTGTTATAATAGTTATCATTAAAAACAACAATAACTAATATCTGGATACATTATATCATTCATTTTTATGTTGGCTAAAGCAGGCTCATCTATTTTGTTGCTGTGGCCTTAATCGAGTCGAAGACAAGCTTACGATAGATTTTTAATAATAAACTGGGATGAAATGTTTGTTTATTTTTTGTTGATGAGGTAGGGAAAAAAATGTTAGAGTGCTATTGGACATTCAGAAATGTATGCAATTTTCCCCAGATGAGTTTTAAAAAACAGGCGCAGTGAGGCATGGACCAGAGTTTTTTAAGACACACACACACACAATCAGCCCGTTACAAATGATAAATTTACCACGACTTTTTAGTTTTCTGACAAGTCAAGGTGTAAGTATTGAGTACTTGTAGACACAGTTAGAGTGTATTAGCATAACTGGCAGGACTGAACATCACACTGACAGCAGAGGCTGCCATGCAAGGTGCCAACCACCTATTAAAAAGTAACTAATCACATTTACACACCGATGGTGCAGCCTTCAGGAACAATTTGGGGTTCAGTTTTACACTTTGACATGCAGACTGGAGAAGCCGGCCAAGCCACCCAAGACGCCACAAGCCTGACTGAAAAAAAATGTCTGATAATTAACCACCCACACCTGACTGAGTTATGGATTACTGTAGCACAACTTGCAGGACTGAGCATCGAGGCGTTCTCCGATGGCCAATCCTGCTGCTGTGAGCAGTTACACTGCTGCACATAAAGTTAGAATAAAATATGTTGACCTCTTCTCATGAAATGATTGTGACAATGTGATTTATTCTTGATAAATAAAGTGTCTCTTCTCAAAACTTTATTGATCAATCTCTTCCAAACATATCACAGTGACAATTAAACCACAATTAAGCTGATGTGTATGAATAGAAATAAAAAGAGGAATGTGTCTGAGAACAAAATGATTCACACTTTATGGGCAACAGGGCAGAAACTGCCCAGTGCCTCTCTTTTCTTTTCTCCCCCATCCACACTACCACAGCAGTGATCTTGGTTAAATTAACAGATATTAACAGATATTTTTTTAACATCTTTTATTAGCTACATCTAGACTAAAACCGACGAAAAGTAACTGTAACTAATCATCATGTTGGTCTAAAGACTAAGACTAAGCCTAAATCTAAATTAGCAGCCAAAATGAGCCCTGCTTTTAACCAACATTTGAAGTCCATGTCCTGAAGCGACGTTTTGTTATTGAGGCTTAAGTCAGCGGTTCATTTCTGCCAGCTAAAGCAGTGTTTTCCTACCATGGCCTATCCAGTGCCCTGTATCCTGTTTTTTCAACCAGCTGAAAGGCCTTAGCAAGAAAGAACCCCTCCCACAGCACAGGAAATGTCACAATCCTACAGGAAGTCAGAAGCAACTGCCTCTCCTGACAGGAAATTTAACAAAGGGAGATAGTCCTGAGGGCTGCAGTCATCTGACTGACGAGAAAAGGTCAGCTCCGCTGGAGATCGACTAAATCACAAGGGATGGAAAGAGTACTTAAGCCATGTTTAAGGTGGAGCTGTAGATAGTTAAGAAACAATTCATTTGACTTTTAAATGAGGGTGAAAGAGTAACAAATACTGGGTCGGGGGGGGGCTCTGTGGTCAACCATTTGTTGACTTAACCTAGTTTAATACTCACACAGAGTACAGAGGAGCTGCAGAGAGAGATAAAGGAAGACAACATATTTGAGGGGGGGAAACTGAACCAGCCAGAGTTGCAAAGTGGACAAACAGAACAAGTGGAAAAGTTGGGTCATACAGGGTCCATCACATCCAGACTCCTTCCTCTTTAAGTCCCAGAAAAATCAGCATGTTGTGTTGTCACAGTAGTTTAGCGTCTCTATGAAAAAGTCTACATAATGACTCAGAGCAGTGATCCTGGAAACAAACAGAAACAAAAACTAAACTCTCAAGGCAGAGCAGCTGATAGGTGCAGCTGATTTAGCATTAGTACATGATCCCTTACACTACCATGCACCTACTGTGGGAACAATACAATAGAACCCAATGCAATATGACACCACAAACTGTTTGTACAAAAAATAAATCAGACAACAGCTGGCATGAAATAGTCAAAGAGATTTGGATGAATGAACAGATATATGAAACCTGCACTAACCCCAGCTCCCCATGAAAGAACATCAGTGTTCATGTCCTGCAGGAATCAGAGCAGAGGACTCTCTCCAGGTCTAACAGGTGACCGCAAACTCATGCATGGATCCATGTGACAATGTTTCATTTTACAGTACAAATATGGCAAATGAGCAACTATCTGATGTTTGCATTTACCAAAATAAATGTCAAAAATGTCTTCTGCACTCTTTTTGTTTTCCCCTTTTCATTCAAAATGTACTGAACCACAACCCTAACCAACCGTTACACCTCTAAACCCGAAAAACCAAACTGACCTTGACGGGGCTCCATGTCTCTGTCAGAGTTCTGGTTCAGACAGAGCAGTGGTAGTCGGCACATTTCTGCTAGTCTGTCACTCCCTGCTGTCCTGCCTATTTATTAGACTTCATGAGCTAATCCTTCAGCATCCCAGATCCCGAATACTGATCCATCAGATCCACTCAAACTTCAACCAGCTCATCCACAAGTTGGTCTGTTAAATCCGTCAAACTGTGCTGTGTGTCGTGTTCCCTACCTGATCCAAACAGCGCTCCAGCAGTCCTGCCCAATGACAGTAACGGACTCCAGTCACACCATCTCCTCTACTCATAAAAACACTGGGGATGTGGCTCTGAGCCACACACTCAGCCTTCTGTACGCGTCTGTGGTGATCATGTGTGCGACACCACACCTATTGTTTGATGCTCTCTGGCCTCTCTTTCTCAGACCATTCTGGAAAAACCCTGCCTGGGACCCACACACACCCACATACAGCACAGCACCTAGTCCATGTCTCCCTCACACTGTTTTTGCCCTACTAGCGGGATAACCTACGTGTGGTGATGTTAGTTCAGATCAGAGCAACAAACAGCAGCCAGATTGTTACAAAAATGCCTCCAGAGAATAAATGTGAATGTTTTGAAGCGGGATTTGAGAATTATGATTAAAAATATCTTGTTTCTATTGATTTATTTATTCAATAAGAAAATGTAAATCTTTGATGTCTGTTGGTAGACTTATGTACTAACAATAAAACACAACACTGAAAGGAAGGTGCATCTAACCAATCATAGGGTGGTTCTTTATGAATGGACACACCACATGTTATTGTTTTGGCAGCATCTGACGGGGCAAAACTACTTAAGATTGACACAAAACATACTGATGATGTTTATCATTACGTATGCCAAAAAACTGCCAACAAAGATGCAAAATATCACACATATCAAGCCTGCATGTCTCAAACACATGACTCACTGACAGTATAAAGAATGGACAATGAACGCTTGGCACATGACCGAGGTGCTGTTTTGAAGCTCAAAATCTGTGGCTCTGGCCGCCGCCATGTTGGCTGTCCTGCTTCTTCCACCTCCCGGCTAATCTAAAATTTTAACATGGAGCCTTACAGAGACTGACTTGTTCTGCAGCCAGCTTCAAGTGGACGTTTGAGGTATTGCAGTTTAAGTGCCACAAAAGCACAACATACTGTATTACACAATAAATGACCATCACAATATGTAAGTTATATATAAGTGGAGCTGCATGTAGCACACAGAAAGAGGCTGTGGAGTATTCTAGAAGAACTCCCTCGGAACAAACAGCATTTCTGTCTTTTCTCACTGCTGCAGAAAAAAAACAGCTGCTACTGTTTTTCAGGACATGCATGGTTGAAACTGAGATCTGAACAGATCAGAGGGATTTCTGTTTATTTCTAAATAATTCATTTATTTAAATGAACTTCCAGGTGGCAGATCAGACAATTCTTGGTTTCAGCTCTAATTCTACAACGCTGGAATTTTTAGGTTTTTTTTCAAAGGTCAGTGTGTAACATTTAAATCTAACTCATATCATAACTATGATTTCATTTATGTATATTAATCTAAAAATAAGACTCATTATACTTTTATGACGTTTCACGACCACTGTAGTTTATGCTCCACACTAGGAATTGGAGGATGAGGCAAGCAGTATTCAGTTGGTTGCAATCTACTTCACCACTATATGCTACTAAATCCTTCACACTGTACCTTTAAAGCTTTACTTTTGATAGAGACAGCTGAAGAGTGACAGAAAGGCAGGGAGGGGAGAGAGGGGGGATGACATACAGGCCAGAATCAAACCCTGGGCCACTGCAGTAAGGCCAGAACCTTTGTACATCGGGTGCATGTTCTGCCAGGTGAGCTACACTGTAATTCATATAGCCAACTACGCACTGTCAGAGAGAGATGGCAGAAAGCAGCCATGATGCCCATACTATGACTTTGCCCCACGAGGACTGCGTTTCACTCTCACTGCTTGATCCAAAACTTGTTGTCCCCATGCGTGACTTTGACACCAAAGCACAACAGAAATACTGACATACTTCATGACATATACACATATTAGCTGGTTAAAAAAATCCTTCCTCAGTTCATCCAAATCAATATCTAATTGAAATCCTCAAGGCAGAACACAGACACGCTCTTGTGAATCCTGAGACTCTTGTACACTGACACACTGAACATCATTTAATGACTCACTTCTGGTAAGGCTCACATTTTGTTTGTGTGTGTGTGTGTGTGTGTGTGTGTGTGTAGCCCGTAAAGAATGTTAAATTTAGAAAAAACACACTTGCGTCAAGAGTAATAATGAAACTGTTCAGTCACCTTCACTATAGATTAGCTAAGGTTTGTTTTTATAAACATAATGAATGAATGGAGTGTGTCACATGGATTTGGACATTTTCATTGCAGTGTTTTCACAGAGCTGAGACCAGGTCCCATCGGTCCATCAGTTCCAGTTTTCAGGTTGTGCTAAAAAAAAAAAAAAAAGGGGAAACTAGGCGTGTATATCATACCAGACTGATGCTACTCAAATAATAACAACATGCCATGTCTGTTAAATAAAAATCTTTAGAAGAAAACAAAAAGATTGTTGGCTGCTCAAATATGGCCAGCAGACTGAAGACAAAGATCCATGGTGAGGCACATTCACTTCAACAATAAACTTTATGATGAAAAGAAGAAACAGTGAACTGGGAAATAGATTATCATAGAATTGCTGCCAACTGTATGTACAATAGGTGTACTGTGAATGACAGTATATCTGTGGAGTGGAGTTGATATAGTTGGTTGACATTGCAGGCAACATGAGTCAGTGTTGTTGGTAACATAATGGGTGCAATGTCTATCAGAGTTAAACAACTGCTGAACTACTACTGCCTTGTTATGAATGTACTGTTTTGACTGAACATCACAGACTACTTGGACAGAGGCCATTAATAAGTCACTCTCTCACAAATATTTGTAAATATACAACAGGAAAGGCATTAATAATTATCTTAATACATAATGTGGGCACCAAAGTGCCAAAAACTGCAGTTCACTGAACAGCCATTTGAGGCTGGCTACAGAAGAAGTCAGTGATTCGGAGCATGTCCATTTCGACTGACAGGTGGGTGTCATCACACGTGTCTGGTTTCAATAGCCAGGCTTCATTGAGCCCGCCTCAGCTCCACCCACGCTCCACATTTATGGATTAGCCAGGAGCTGGCAGAGGCAGGACTGCCAAGATGGCGATGGTCACACACATCTATGACCAGACATTTGGTCAAAACATAAGACATCATTATGTCATCATTAAGATCCTATAAGCTGATATGGGTCATAGATGATCAGTAAGTGGTATCAGAGGCAAACAAAACAAACAAACAAAAAAAAAAAACAGTGATTGAGCTGAGTTTTTATTCCATCTCTGTGTATGAAATGAAACACATCAGGAAACAAATAGTCCCAGCTTGAGCAGTGATCATACTTCTTTTTACGGCTTTTCATTCTTCTTAGTATAAAAAAAACAAAGTTTGGGGTTCAACTAATATTGGCAGGGGGCATGTTAATTTGTCATGTATTTTGGTTCATGTTTTTTCTTTGTTTTTTTTTTTTTTAATAAATACTTGATATATACAGTATTATAATACAGTGTACCACACTAAACTATCTCCAGCATAGATGAGCGTCATGCTTTGGCGTGCCCCCTGGTCATTGTTTGCTCGGCAGAGACGTGGATCCTGTCCAGTCACAGTACAGTATGGGAGGTTGGTTTACAGTAGTTCAGTCCATTTTGCTGATGTTCAGCATCAGAGCTGAGAGCTGAGCAGCAAACAGATGTGAGATGTGCTGCTCTGTGTCATCAGCTGTTTCCATCACAGTTAGGTTGTAGGTCAGTCAAAAGTCAGTTTGTAAAGGTTACAGCCTGACTGTTATCCTGTGTTAGTCTGTGTACAATGATGCTGTTTTTTTAAGGAGATGATAGTGATTTGACTGAAATAGGAGTCCACTCTTCTTCTCTCTCTTCTTCTTCACGTTCTACTTCTAAACGTTTAGGAGAACCTACAGTAGCCACAAAATTCATGAGAACACAAAAGACCACAACTAGAGACAGTGTTTTGTAGGACTGTAGACTCTGTAGTAGATGACCTGCTCCCTCTGTAGATATAAAAGGCTCATTCTAAGGAAACATTTATTTTCAAGTGATTATACACTGATGAAAATAAAGTTATGAATATTATTTTCCATTTCTGCCAATAAATCCTCCCAAATGTTACACACTGAAGCTTTAAAGTTAGGTAATGGTTTGCATGTTTAAGCGTAAGATATTTGTCTCTACCACAGCTCCTGTGGGATCTGGAAGAAAAGAAAATGGCTCATAGTTCAAAGACAAAGATGGTTTCTCCTGGTAAACACTGCATATTAAGCAAGGTGTAGAAAGTGTCCGTCCCTAGTACTCCTCCTGGGATCACTATTTCTTCACCTCATGTTAATAGTTTCCTCCTCTCACAACACCATCATCCACTGTCTATTCTCTCACACCCCCACATAATGTACATACAGTTTAGTTTCATAACTCTAGGCCCTTGATATTACTGTCTTTAGGAAAAGGAAACCCAGGAGGGAGTAACATCCTGCAAGGAGGGCAGGGTCAGGAAAAGACCAGTGCAATTTATGGCTACACTGAGTCACAGGAATAACCCAACAGCCATGCTTGCTCACTTCCAGGAAAAGGATAGTGTCTGAAAAATGATTAGAAAACTGAAAGCACTGAGCCTGGTCTTGTGTTATTGAAGTATGGTGATCCTCATTGAAAACTACATTACCATGCACCAATAATATAACTCTGACAACAATAAAAGCACACACTGTGTTTATTTAAAGGACTAGCTATCTTTACCAAATATGTACAAGTTTATTTTCATATAATACTGAAAGGAGCTCCAACCAGTGGCAGCAGGAAAATACATGTATTCCATAATCTTTGGGGGATTGCACTTATTTGCTTTCTTTCCAAGAGTGAGATGAAAAGATGGATATCAATCTCATTTCAGTGTGTTAAAGGGGAAGTGTGCTGATTTTACACATCGCACCATGCTGCATTAGCTACTACTGACAGTAGAATCTCCAACCCAACTGTTGGCAGTCTGGTTTCATTGTGAAGAACGTAGGCACCAGGTTTTGACAGGACAGTTAACCATGGCATCCTCCTCTCTATTCTCTCAAACATGGGCATCTCTGGTTCGGCTCTTTCCTGGTTTGAATCCTACCTGACAGGGCGCTCGTTCAGTGTATCCTGGCTTGGACAGTTGTACACTTCTCATCACCTCACCACAGGTGTACCCCAGGGCTTGGTGCTGGGGCCCCGTCTATTTGCTATCTACACCACCTCCCTGGGTACGATTATCCGCTCACACAGCTTTTTCGATCCCTGCTATGCAGATGACACTCTCAGGTATCGCCACATGGATGAAGGCACATCACCTCCAGCTGAACCTCTCAAAAACTGAACTGCTGGTCCTCCCAGCTAAACCTACAATACACCATGACATCAACATCAAAATTGACTCCTTATGTCTTGTCCCCACCAGGGTGGTGAAAAAACTTAGGGGTTATGATTGATGACCAACTAACCTTCTCCAATCATGTCGCCTCAGTTGTCCGGTCATGCCCCTTTGCACTTTATATCATATCATATCAGAAAAATCAGGCCTTACCTAACTCAACATGCTACCCAACTCCTGACACAAGCTGTGGTCATCTCAAAACTAGATTACTGCTCATTGAGCTCCAGTGGCTACCTGTAGCAGCCAGCATTAAATTAAAATCTCTAATGCTGACTACAAAGTTGTCTCCGGTACTGCACCTACCTACTTGGATAAAAGCGTCAGCTAAACGACTAAATGTAAATGTAAATGTAAGTAATATGTCTAGTTCTGTTGTCAAATTTGATTCCTGCTTTACAAAAACGTCCATTATGAAATCTGACAGTGTTACAGAAGTGCAGTGCTAAACTGGTTACTCTTTTCTGCACAGATCTGGATGTGGTTAGCCTAATTTTGAAGAAAAAATTTGACCTATACACCTCACTTATTATGAACACATTGCTTCTTGTTTTTCTCATTTGTACATAAACAGAAGTATAAAGCCAAGAGTATGTGATTTAATGGAGGTTTTATGTGCGGGAACTATTTGAGGAACTTTGATGACTGAACAAAAGCTAAAACATGCAAATTGATTTATGCAAGATTCACCAAACAACATGTAGGTATATAACACATTCCAGAGTAAAAAATGCTCTGTACATGAAACTGCCTATGAAAAAACAAACAGAAAATGACTTCATTTCTCTGATTCACTGGGTTTCTCACTTCCTGATGCTCCCTCTCCTCATTGACTCTCTGGGTCGCTCCACCACAGCTGTGTCTCTGTCTGTGTCTCACTCTCAAACAATTGAAGACAAACCAAAGGAAACGTCTCAGGGTTCAGAGAAACTGGTTACATTAAAAAAAACAATCCAGGACACAACTGGGAGAGTCACATAGTTTAGCCCATGAAATGTACCTGGACAGCGCTCCATCTCAGAGATACTTCAGGCTGACTGTGGAGCATTTTGACCAGTTGTTGGCTGGATTGGCCACAATATCGTGGTCCTGTTTCAACTCCTCTGCTGCAGGCCACTGCCTTTTAGGTTTTTAGTATACCCTGCAGCCTAAACCATCAAACTCCAATCAAATGAATGGGAGACCTGACATTTTTGCCATAACGCCTGATTCGACCCTTTAGGAATGAGAAGTTATATTTTGCCAAGTACAGTTTACAAAAGGCCACAAACAGCAGTAATAGTTCTATAATGTTAACACACACATCCAAATATTTCCAGATATTTACACATTACTAAAGTCATTCATTAAAATTGAATGGTGTTTCTAGCTAGCTACTGGTTACTAAGAAAGAAGGAAGGACTTCACACACCAACTTAGTGATGCATTTACAAAAAGAGCCAGGCTACAGCTGGAGACAGACCTTTATTACTAATTTCCTCTTTGTCAAGTATATTACATTACAAGAAACCTGATTTTTATGTTGCCGCTGAAGCTTTTGGACATACTACACTTCCTCCATGTGTATGTGTTGTCATGATAGCTTCAGCATAATAATATGTGCTTCCAGACAGTGGCTCCTTGCTGATGGCAGAGGCACGATAACACATAAAGAGAATTTTAAACCAAGACAATAAGTTTGGAAAATACTGACTTGATCTGACAAACTCAGACTGATGATTAGCTTCAGCTCCAGAACAGACTGAACAGAACGAGGACTGTCCTTAACACTGTACCATACATAAGGACGCATCAATGTTGTTACAAGTCAGACATGAAAAGAAAATTAATTCTTTACAGTGACCTCAGAACAAACGAAAAAAAACGCAAAATCCCCTATCTAGAGTCCGTGTTTAATTTGTCTATTCTTGGCTACTGTAGAAACATGGTGGAGTGTGTGGAAGAGGAGCCGTGGTGTGTGTAGATATAAAAGGGTCATTCTAAGGCAACAAAAATGTAATGATTCTTATTTTCAGGTGATTATACACTAATGAAATGAAACTAATGTAATGACAAGGTATTTGTCCATTAACAGGATTCATTAACACGTCTTCTGATATACATCAATTTAATATAAAAAGTGCTACCTTTACAAACATTTCAGGCTGTCTATGTTTAGGAAGGCTCCTCCATTAAATCCTCTGATTATGACAAACAAGTCACAGGTTTTGGTGTTTTATTTTTGGTGTTTGGAGTCAACTCCCACCATCAACTCATAATAAGTGACAAACCTGTTAACCAACAACTGTGAGAACAGAGAGAGTTAATGATTAGACATGAGCTGGGTTCATACCTCCATATCCACTGTACATGGTAGCTGTGGTGGTTGATCTCAAGTCTTTCTAGCGATGGGTCCACCCAATTCCAGAAACAAGCGCTCAGTTTTCACTTCAAGTGGACTCCTATTTAGGACACTTTCGGATCTCCAACTGTCCTATGTCTTTTATCCTCTCACCCTGTTTGGCATCTCGTTGACTTCTCTTATCTGTACACTGCTCTATTTCCCCGTTTCTCTTCCCCCATATTCACTGTCACAGTTGTTAATCCTCCGTGCACTCACCTACTGATCCTCTCTCTCTCTCTCTCTCTCCACCACACTAATAGGAGAAGAGGAGGGGGAGGAGGCACAAGTGGGAAGAGGAGGAGGAGGAGGAGGAGGAGGAGGAGGAAAAAGGAAAAGGCAAGGCAGTCCTCCCTCCTCTTCTTCCCTGCTGACATCACTGTTTTTCCTGCCCCTCCTTCTCCCTGTTGAACATATTGTTTTTGACTACACACGCACCACACAATTCAATTTTTCTGAACGTAACTCATTATGAGGCGTGACTGCAGATTTTCCAACATCATTTCAGTGCCAAAAAATGGAAGAAGCTGAACCTGACTCAACCTTTGATACAGCACAATGCAACATCATCCAGAAACTGTTTCATATTTTTAACATTTGAATTATACTCAAATTTTAAATGCTGAATTTTAGCCTGTTGATACACCTATGCTGTATTGCATATAGACGTTTGGTTATTATATGTTCTGTCCACTAGGGGGCATTCCAACATTACGACAGACAATAGGCAACCTCGTCATGACACATTGCATTCTGGGTAGGGGTCACCACATTTTACAATACGTGTATGGTCACAGCTACCATGAGCACACGGTGAAAACAAACATAAACACAAATCAACTGAGAAAAATGAAAAAACGGAAAGCTAGCATGGCTTTTCCCTTCAGGCCAACTCTTCTGTTTGTTTTGACAATCTATGTTGCTGGTTGTTGCCACTGGTTGACAGCTTACACCCATTCATACAGTTTTCGCAACCCTCGCAGGAGTTACGTGTTAAAGTCTGTGTAAAGCTACTTCTGAGATTTCTTTCAAAACACATTAAATATGTTGGAAAATAGTTGCTGAAAACACGTGAAAAGACTTTTACTGAAATGTGGAGTTAGAGGTTCAAACTGTTTTTCACCACTTTTCAGTCCAGGATTTTTGTGGGAGGTCCTAAAAGGTGGCTCGATGATGCGTTGGACATAATCCCCCCACCTCCCTAACCCATAACAGCATAAAAGCCTTCAGCGTGTTAGCATCTGTGCTTCTCCATATGCTAGTTATTATTCTCATTTATACTCAGCTGCTAGCTAGCTCTGCCTTTGAAGTACTGCAGATGCATTTTCCCTGGATGAACAGCTTTATTTAAACTTCACAAACACGAATAGATGAAGAAGTGGACAGGCAGGCAGGCAGATAGACAGACATGAGTGGGCGTGGCTTCAGCACATTCAGAGGACACGCCCCCACAGTCCTGGAGCTGAGAATTCATTTTTACCTGATTTTGACACCTAATTTCATAACCTTGTTGATATTTTTAATCATTCAGATTTGGCTGTGTGGTTAATAACACTTTCTTCTTTGGTCTGATGAACTCAGAACTCATCTTATTCTTATTTTACACAGACTTTTAGCTCCGTTAGCTCTATTAGCTCAGTTAGCTGTAAACCCACAGCTCTGAGCAGCTATTTCCGACACACAGTTTTGTTTGCTCCGAAGCATTGTCAGGGAGAAAATAATATATGCCCACACAGGCAGGGTAGCATTTGGATAAAGGCAGCTAGCTAGCCAATGATAGTAACTTTAGTAACAGCATGAAAAAACATGCTCCACTGTCGTCAGTGCTTGGTTCACTGTCTATGCCACTTTTCAGATGTCTGAGTTGTTCCATCAAACCTCTCACATGGGTTCATTTAAGTAACTCTTTGAGGTCATTAAAGGTACATCAATCCAAAAAAAGACTAGAGAGAAGTCACAAAACTGAAAACAGAGTTGAGATTTGGTCTTTTCTTCTTTCCTTCCATTAATCATCTCACAAAACTTCAGATTGATCTTGTGACCCTTTAGAAGGAGTATCTGATAAGCCACATGGACTGAGGACTCAAACTTAACATCCAGGAAACAGCACACCAACAAAAAGTCAGTGCAGCCCCTTGCACTTTTTTCCTCATTCGCCTCCAATAAAAGTGCTGCAGTCTGTGAGAGGTTTGTTCTGAGAAGATGCAGCGAGAGTGATCACAGTCCTGACACTGATCCAATCCACAATTTACAGTTCTAAAAACTCCCATGACACTTGACAGAGCTACTTTCTGGAAACACCTCCCCTTCTGTGGGTGGAACTAAGAAGTCTAAACAAACTGCTGATTGCGATCAGCCTGACGATCTTTGTGAGATTCCAAGACTTCCACAGCATTTAAATGTCCAGTGTATAAAATACAGGGGTTCTATTTATAGAATATGACAGAATACACCATGCTGAAGCACCGTTAGTAGCCCAAAACAGACAAACTAAACCCTTGCTCTCGATACATCATGGCCACCATAGTTTCTCCTTCATGCTAAGAACGAGAGGGCGAGGTGAGAAGGTTACAACCAGCAACTACACCACTGGATGCCAACCCATCCTACACACTGGCCCTTTAAGGTATTTTGTTAATTTTCACTTTCAGAATTGTTTTCCTACAGCTGCCTCAACACTGTGTGAAGATCACCTCCTATAATCACTGCAAGTTTGTCTTTGGCTTGTTTGTACATGAGAAGAAGTTATGTTTTTCAACTTTCCAACTGATGGTTCACTGTCCAATATTATATATAAAACAGTAACCTTAGTGGATAGTGTGCATGGCAGTCAACTGCAACAGTGAATTATGTGTTCTTTCATACACACACACTGTGTGTTTGCTGACATTCTTTCCATTCCCATCATATTTCTAAGACCCCGACTGACCAGGTTGGCTTGTTTTCTCTTACCTCGCTCCACATCGTCCTCCACTGTTGAGGGGATGTTCTCATTCTTGTGACAGTGATGACTTTCTTGCTAACAAACTAAAGCTCAGTTTGCATTATTCTGGAGCTCTAACACAAGTGTCATTTTAAAACCAGCATTGTTTACATGTTTACTAGCTTCTTCTCGTCTTCTCCTTTCCTGCCTTTGTTGACACACTGCTGCACGTGCACGGGACAGACCCTTCTCATGCACAATGAAAGAGACAAAGTGAACTGTTCCATAGTGAAGTCAGAAACTCCACAGGATGTGCTGACTAACTATTGTTGATCATTATTCTTATTCTTATATATTTTGTTTAGCTCTGTCTGATGGTGGATTTTACTCATGAGTTCCTGCAGCTTGACAAACATTCTTCAACTGATGCCAGCACTTCATACACAGGAGCAACAGAGGGAACCGATGGCAGGATAGCATATAAAATGTTTTTATCATTCTTATTGGTTCATTAAGTTTGGTGACTTTCAAATATAGCTCCACCCAGCTTTAACCTGGGCACAGTTGCAGGGCAGATCAGAAAATGAACATAGAAATGAAGATTTTGGATGAAACTTTGCTATCCTCTCTGTTGTGCTCCTGACATGACATTTTTAAATGAGTGTGAGTGAGTGAGTGTGTGTGTGTGTGTGTGTGTTTGTGTGTGTGTGTAAGTGAGTGAGTGAGAAAGAGGAGGATTTCATAAACAGATGATGGAGGCTGGCACGGTGTGACGCCGAGATAAAACAGACTCATTGTTCAAACACACACACACACACACACACACACACACACACACACACACACTTTTCATAATATACTGTAGTTTCAGTTTCATGTTGTCCGTCCGACCACTGTCTGACTTGTTGAGGTTCATGTGTCGAACCTTTCCCCTCGCCTTCTCAGTTTTTCGCTCTTTTAATGACATCACCTTGTTGCACCCTCTTCTTCTGATTTTCCAACTGGAGGACTGGCGCCACCTGCTGCTAATCTCGTGAACCAAAAGAAAAAAACTGGGGATCGAGCATTCATTTGGATTTTCTTTTACCAAACCACCTGAACTGAATACCACTTGTACCTTAAGAGGCTGTGGTGAGTCGCTGCAGTGTTCAGGTGTTTGGTCTCCGTCCAACGTGAGGACAAAGAAGTCCAGAAGCAGGTGGACTGGAGGGACAGACCTGCTGCTAGCTGACAGACAGCAGCTGAGGAAGAGACGGCAGGCTCAGAGCTGGAGCTTCTGGACGAATAAACACGCGGAGTCACAGAGGATTCTGCTCTGATCGGAGGACGTCAATGGTAAAGTTTGTCTTCTTGGTGTAGATATACACGGTTGTTATCGTAGCTGTGTGTGGGCACCCAAAGCTCTGTGATACTACTCCAGATTTATATGAAAGTGGACAAAAAGGACAAAATTAGACGAGGAAGGTGGACTAACTGGGAGAGCTGAAAATATGTGTGGGTTACTTGATTCCAGTTCTTGGTTGTACTCACTTAGTTTAGCCATGCTCGAACTCCATTCAGAGAGCTTGCTTGAACCAGTGATGGTGAGGTATATAATGTGGTTCACTACCCAAGATTCTCTCTTGGTAGTCCACCGTTTCAAGGTGAAGCTATCACATCGTTAGTCCCTAAATATTATTTATTATTATGTGAGTCAACTAAAATATTACTCACTGATCTAAACATTTATTTCCTTGTCTCAGAAGTAGGGTTGCAAAATTTGAATTTCCAAAGTTGTAAACTTTCCATGGGAATTAACAGGAATTTATGGGAATAAACGGGAATAAACCGTGAATTTACAAAATCGAAGATTGGCCCTTAACAGGGAACTTAAATTGAAGTTGGAGAAAATATATTTTATCATAATCTTGACTAAAACAACCAGATTTCATGCAGGTACACTTGAACATCTGCTATTCCTCAATCACATGCACATAGCACACTGCTTACTGCAGGGCTGTTGAGGCCACGCCCCCTACCTGCACTGTGCATTCCTCCATCACATGCACTGATGATTTCTACAACCCTGGACCACACTTTAGAGCTTTTAGAACAGTTAATTCCCAAAAATTATCATTCATTTCCATAATTCCCATGAAGTTTCCAGTTTTTTTTTCTTTTTAACTTCCCATGGAAATTTACTGGAAACGAAAACTCCACCCCTTTGCAACCCTAATCAGAATATGCATCAGCCCTCCTGGACTGAGAGAGGGTTAGTCCAGGCCAACAAAGGCTGTACAAAAGAGCAGCGCTGTCTGATCCTCCACTGCACCTGGCAAAGATGAGGCTGCATTCATGGTTTAACACAGAACATGAGTGTGAAACCAGTACACGTGTTCTGGTTCTTCAGGTTCATATAATGTTCTAATAATGTATAATAATGTTTATTTAATGAGACAAAGTCAGATCAATTCTACATTTTATGACCTTGGACAAAAAGGTGACAAGTTTGTTGCAAACATGTTCTTATAATAATTCATATGGTCACACATCATTATTTTGAAGCAGATGCAAATTAAAACACTTTCTATTAAAATATGGTAACATGAGGCCAGGGATTGTCATGACTGTGCCAAACAGTGTTTCTTGACCAAAACTCTGTAAAGTTATTGGACAAAATCAAACAAAAAAAAGATCCAGCCTATATCTGCTGTCTGTGTGACCCGCTTCCCGTTCCCTGGACAGGGTTATTTTTAACCTTATCCAGGGAATGTCAGCAGAGCTCCACAGTGTCCTCCTTCATATTTTTAGAATTTGTCTCCCTCAGTCTGAAAAGCTCTGGTCTAATCTGTGGAGCTAATCTCCTGCAGCTATAAAATCTTCATATATCACAACCCGAAGTCATCAAATGTACACAACACATTTTACTGCCTGTCTGGATGCTCTTTTTAGACGTAATCATGTTACTAACCTGTTGCCAGCTAACCTCATTCACTGTGAGATGTTCCACCAGCTGTTTGCTTTGTTTTGTCTGTGTGCTGTATTCAATTAAATATGGTGCTTCATTATGTTTCTGTTTACATTTTACATACTGCGCCAACTTTTTTGGAGATGTGTTTGTAGAACACAATTGGGTTCTAGTAAGAGTGACACTATTGAGGGTTTCATCATTTCAGCATTAGCATCTTTAAGAACAAAACGCACAAGAAAAAAAAAACACAAGACCAACTATATACTATGTATACTACTATATGAGTTTAAGCTAACATGAGGACATTTTGAGGAACTAAACACCCAACTCATTACCTGAGATAGCATTATTTTTGTCTTTTTGACTCTTTGTGTCAAGCGCAATTCAGTTTTTTTGACATATCCAGATTGTATTCAGATCATTTCAGAAATGTGAAAAATCTGGTCCAAGCTCACCTGATTTCTAATGTGTCCAAGTCTGGATCCTCATATTGGACTTTAAAGTGTCTTTGGTGTCACTCAGACCGTGTCAGACTATGATGTCACCAAATCCAGAGTTACAGAAGTACATCAGAGCGGCTGAGCAGCGTGATGTGGTTTGGAGCAGAGCGGCATGGTATCATTTGACTGCTCATACTTTGGGGCTTTTTTACAGACACAGCTGCTTCTGAATTGGAAAGATCATCAGCAGAGATACTAGCACCACATCAAACCGTACAAAGAATGGACAGAGCATGAGTGACGTCATCCATAGGTTTATATGTGTCAAAATATGTGGCGCGCTGTACTGCTTCAAAGACGTGGATCATTGGCGGACCTGAGGCGGGCCAAATAACACCTCTAATAAGACACAAAAAATCAGCCACGCTGTTAATTCTGCCTTAATATCCTGGGCAGCTGTGGCTCGGGTCGTCCGCTAATCAGATGATCGGCGGTTCGATCCCCGGCTCCCCCAGTCTGTCGAAGCTAATGCCATCAGTGTCAGCTAATACCATCAGTGTATGAATGTGTGTGAATGGGTGAATGAGATATGTAGTGTAAAAGAGCTTTGAGTGGTCAGAAGACTAGAAAAGTATTATATAAGTACAGTCCATTTAATATGCAGCTGTGGAAAAAATTGAATTACCACTTCAAATCTGCATTGATAAATGTATGGCAGCCGTTTTATTCCAGTGTCTGTTGATCTCCAAAACAAGCACACCTCATTCTACTTAATGATCTTATTTAATGAGGAAAAATATAAAAAACACTGCTGTGGTCATCACTATCCTCTTCCAATAGGACCAGCTGGATGGCAGAAACAGTGCTAGTATTACCTCAAAGGTAATTAGAATCAAAGAATAACTATTGACCATGTCAAAAGAGTTGAAAAGAAAAGTTTTGAGTGAGGAAAAGAAGGGTTCAAATCTGGCTTTACTCACAGAGAGATAAAGTGAGCGTCAGGTTGCTTCCATCCTTAAAATTTCAAAGACGGCAGTTCATAAGAACAAAGTCAAGCAGCAGACATTGGGAACAACAAAACTACAGACCGACAGAGGGTGAAAACGACTCTTCACTGACCCGGATGACCGCCAAACAAACAATGGCAAATGGGCTGGGGTGAAGAGAACGTTTCGAAACAGGCACTCATGGCAGGACTGAAGTCATGCAGAGCTAGAAAAAAGCCCTTTATCAATGAGAAGCAAAGAAGAGCCAGGCTGAGGTTTGCAAAAGAATATAAGGATTGGGCCATAGAGGACTGGAGTAAGGTCATCTTCTCTGATGAGTCCAGTTTTCAGCTTTGCCCAATACCTGGTCGTCTAATGGTTAGACAGAGACCTGGAGAGGCCTATAAGTAGGAATACACCGATCCAATATTGGTATCAGTATTGGTCCCTATATTGAAGAAAATTCTAGATTGGGTATCGATGACAAAGGGCCGATCAATAGTGGCTGATCTATTCAGTCTAAATCTATGCTGTGCACTGTGAGTGACGTCACACGCAAGCAACGCGCCGCGCGGAAGCCCACATTGTTTTCAAAATGGAGCGAGCGAAAGGATCGGCTATCTGGAACTTTTTCACACTACCTCAGCCAACAAACTCGACAGCTACTTGCAATACCTGCGCAGTAAATGTTCCGAGGGGCGTTGGTAAGACTTCAAGTTATAACACAACCAACTTAATCAAGCACCTACAGAAATTTCACGCCAGAGAGCACGCAGAGTTCATTGAACTGAGTAAACAAAACGGAGGCGGTATGAAGCAGCTAACTTTGAAGTAGATGAAGGAAAGAGGTGAAAAATTTCCACTTAATAGTGTGCAGGCAACAAAAATCAATGAGAGGATACTGAACTTCATCGTTATGGATGGGCAACCGCTGTCAATTGTTGGGGACAAGGGATTCCAGCTGCTAATTAGCCACCTGGAGCCACGGTACGACATGGTAAGCTGAAAATATTTGTCCGAGACGGCTCTACCTGAACTACATGGTGAAGTGTACAAACACATATTAGAGAAGATAAAAGATGTCAAAGCTCTGAGTTTCACGACAGATATCTGGAGCTCTGACGTTTCCCCCGTGTCACTTTTAAGTTTAACAGCACACTGGCTGGATGAGAGTTACGTGCCACACAGTGCAATGTTAAATGCAACAAACTTCCGTGGGTCACACACCAGTGACGTGATTGCAGCTAAATGTTTAAGTCAAGTCTGATGTTGCCTTGCACAAAAGAATGATCCCAGTCTTTTTCACACAATGAGATATACCGTTTGTTACCGTAATTCCACGCTGTTTTTCTGTATCGGTATCGGATCGGTATCGGGCGATACTAAACCTCAGATATCGGTATCGGAGGTGAAAAAAGCAGATCGGTGCATCCCTACCTACAAGCCACGCCAATCAGGCAGATTTGGCTTTGTGAAGGGCGCATGAATCAAGCCACGTATGAGGTCATCCTGGAAGAAAACTTGCTTCCTTCTGCTCTGACAATGTTCCCCAACTCTGAGGATTGGTTTTTCCAGCAGGACAATGCTCCAAGTCAGCCAGGTAAATCAAGGCGTGGATGAAGGACCACCAGATCAAGACCCTGTCATAGCCAGCCCAGTCTCCAGACCTGAACCCCATTGGAAACCTCTGGAATGTGATCAAGAGGAAGATGGATGATCACAAGCCATCAAACAAAGCTGAGCTGCTTGCATTGCATTTTTGCACCAGGTGTGGCATAAAGTCACCCAACAGCCATGTGAAAGCCTGATGGAGAGCATGCCAAGACACATGAAAGCTGTGATTAAAAATCAGGGTGATTCAACCAAATATTGAATGACAGTATTTATATTTGGAATTTGGGAGAAATGTTGTCAGTAGTTTATAGAATAAAATAAGAAAATGTTCATTTTACTCAAACACATACCTGTAAAGTGTAAAACCAGAAAAACTGATCATTTTGCAGTGTAAAAGCAGTACAGTTGTCATGAACAGGATGACTATCGATGAATTATCTATAGAGACCAAAACTGTTTGTACCAGGCTGTAAACATGTTGGACATTTGAACATGGGGACTTATGAAGACTGACATGTTCTGTAGCCAGCCTCAAGTGGCCGCTTGAGGAATTACAGGAGCACTTCCGCATTGGCTGGGTGTGAATACACCCTTAATGAAGCACAGACAAACCCTGTACTGTACTCAATGATGAAACAAATCAATTTAATCAGGTTTCATTCTGGTGAAGTAGAATGAGTGAGGTAATGAGCTGACAGGCTGTTCCTACTTCACTAAGCACCACATGACTGGCTCTGTGAAGTATGTGTGTGTGTGTGTGTGTGTGTGTGTGTGTGTGTGTGTGTGTGTGGACCCCTGTGAAGTAGGGACTTTCTGGTTAATCTCCAGCTGGCCAATAAGCAGCTTAACTGTCACTGGAGTGCTGCAGGCTAATTACTAGTTTGTAGCCAGTCTAATATAGCTATGGATAACCACAGGGAAAATAATATACTTTAAATAGTAATGTTAACTAAATGTAGCTGCCAGACTGCAGTTTTGTCTTGGCAATGTATCAAATGTGAGTTTTACTGTCTTCTATATTGGACATTTCAAAAAGTTTCTGGATTATGTTCAACATTGTTTTCCGTGACTAAAAATGAACTATAAAAATGGAAATGTAATGTTTAAGGTTGTGTCAACATTACCCAATCAGAATGTCAGATTCATGTTATGTCATTTGTACATGGATGTCTAAAATGACACGAGGCTGTTGAATCGCATACAGAATCCCTGACAGTGCAGAGTTCTTGTTGTAGCTGGGTCTGTGATCCGACACTGTTGGGCCGGTGAGCGGGTTGTGCACGCAGGGAAACTGTTGTCATTAGACAAACCCATCATGGCAGGTTAAGCTACAGCATGGGCAGCTACAGACACAGAGTACATGCTGAACTGATGGTTTAATCTGTGACCACAACCTGCTGATTAAATGAGCCTCTGACCAACACTGAGGGAACTCTGTCAGCACGGCTGTGATGTTAGCTCCATGTAAAATCATTTTAACTCTAATTTAAAAAAAAGTGTGTGTGTCGTGTTGTGTCCAGAGCCTGTCCTGTAGATGACCTCTTAGATTAAGGTCATTCACCTACTGATACCAATTTAGACTGCTCCCCTTTAACCCAGATTCTTTAAAGCACTATTCGTAGCTCTCAGTGTTTTTGGCCTCACTGTGACTCAGCGCTGCCTTCTGTTACCACCACTGAACTTACTATGGACCACACTCTCTTCCAAAGCGAGCACCTGTTCATTGATCAGCTCAGTGCACTAACTGGAGCTTCCCCATTCATTTCCAGCCTGACCTCTGTGTTGGTACAGTTTCAAACACATGGTGTTTAAGTACCCTAATCGACACAAGGAGATCATTACTGGTGCTGAGTGAACTTTACAGAGTGATAGTCCACCCTCAAAGAGTACAAACAACCAGTTCATAACTTGGCATTTAATAAAGCACCAAATCCAGAGTACATAATACACACACAGATCCATATACATCCTGTATGTCTTTCTCTGCCTATCTGTCATCTGCTGCCATGGCTTTGGTCTTACAGGCAGAAGATCTAGCAGGTAATCCTCTTATAATCTCTTTCACCTGAACCATCTGCACCACCAGAGGTGGAGAGGAGGACACACACACACAGGGAGACAAATTCACTGTGACAGTCTTGTCAGGTCAAAAAAAAAGTTCCTAAACCAGTACTGTGAAATGAGAGTGAGGTTATAAGAAGAAGGGAATGTGCTGGGCAGACGAGATGAGGAGAAAGCAGTGATGAGACAACAGAAGCAGGGTCTGACCTGGTTATCTAAACTCCAGGCATCCTGCTTCACATCTAAAGCAACCTGCCGTGAAAAGGGAAGCACTGATAACTGTATTTATAAGCATGAGACGCTGCGGGGAATCCTGAAGATATAGAATGCGCAGAGCATGTGTGAGTCAATCTCTAATCAATGCACACTCAACATTTCCTGTGACTGCTTTTCAAAACAAAAGCCACTGCTTCCAGTAAAGGGACTACTGCATGGTAATTTCATCAGTGACAGCTGTCCAGGACTGGTGCTAAAAATAACAGCAACTCACCCACCAATGAGCACACTTCCTTCAGCCCCATACAGACTTACTTTTGGAAGAAGAGAAAGACAGGAGGTCAGCAAAGGGCTAAATGGCTGTTCTAGTCAGTGTAATGTATGATTACTGCAGCAGCTCTGTTATTAGGAAAAGACAGTGCATGAGTCACTCTGTGCTCCACTGCACCGCATGGACACACACACACGCACACGCACGCACGCACGCACGCACGCACACACACACACACGCACGCACACACACACACACACACACACGGTGTGTGTTCGGCTGAGTCAGAGGTCATGCCAGGTTTGATAATAACAGTGATTTTTTGAAGGTTCCACCCATGTGTACTTAGAGTGTGTGTGACAATAGACAACAGAAATCATTGTTGACCACTGCTGTCAAAATACTCAAACTATATACTCAACTAAATATTCCAAGCTATTTGATCAATTCATCAATAAATATTCTGTCAGTCAGTTTAGTCTGAGGGCCTCCTGTAGAGAGTTCTAAAGTAATCATGGCTCAGTCTGCAGCGTTGCCCCTTCATAATCTCACTCGCTCAAGAGAGACTTCAATAAGAATTCAATGTTATTGGAAGGATGCAGTTTTCAGACTTCAGACATATATCCTACTGTGTGTACACTTCATTAGATCCATCCAGCTAAAACAAACAGCAACGATGTGACTGCATAAATCTTTCCTCCATGACAGGTGTAATGTTCAGTTTGTGTTGAGAATGTTTCGAGGTGCTGATTCACCTGCAGAATTCTATTTAAAGTTCTATCAAAGAGTGTTGTCTTCTCATATTTAATTCTTCCTTGATTGTTGATTTATAATATAATGACAACCGAGTGTATATTTCAACAGGTAGCAGGCTCTGCAGGATCATACACTCTATAGTGTTACAGCTGTATAGCACAGTGTGCAGCCATGTTTGCTCTGTGACATTCTTCTGCTCTTGTTGAGCTCACAGCTTCTCCGACACTTCTGCGAGGCTCGCACCACAGTGTCTCGCGTGAGCATTGACAAAGCTTCAAACCCTGCTGAGGATGTGATTAAGGACTGTCTCTGAGCATCAGCACACATGGTGTAACTTCATAACTCAGTCAGAGACAGACTTTGTGTTTACAGGGTTGGCCCTGCTTTGCTGCCATCCAGCCCACAAAATTGTGAAAAACCAAAGCTTCAGTATAAACCTTTGGGAGAATATTCTGGAGAGTGCACATTACTCCCAAACCATGACAGTTCAAAAAAATGATTTTAGAACAAACTGCTGTTTTTATTCCAGGCTTCACGTCAGCATCTGTCTGAGGAGTCACAGTCATTATCCCTCATTATAACTATGTCCAGTTTGGAGTTTGTGTGTGTTAATAGGCTGTTTGTCCAGTTCTTCAAGGAAGTCTACTCCACCACAGGAAGTCATTAACTTCAAAAGGACTGTGTGTGTGTGTGTGTGTGTGTGTGTGTGTGTGTGTGTGTGTGTGTGTACGTGTGTGTAAGGGCCTGGGGCGGTCCAAAAACTGGAATGCATGCTGGGTTAACCATGTCAGGTTGCCTTTTGGGCCTCCGAGCTGGTTTACTGTAGGCCTACACTTGTGCACACACACATGCTTCAGACTGGCTCTCTCTGTGCTTCAGTTTCACTGCTCCTCTCTTTATTCGCTGGACTACAAAGTCATCATTCTCACGTTCACCTATAATGGCAAATTTGTCACCTCATTGAAATGATGGTGGAGCATAGAAATACCTGAGTGTTCACCTCAGCATTAAACTGGACTGTTGTGACAACATATACGTTCTGTACAAAAACGGTCGTCTCTACTTACTGAGGAGACTGAGGTCCTTTGGAGTGTGCAGGAGGTTTAAAACCTTATATGACACTGTGGTGACATCTATATTATTCTATGCAGTGTCTGCTGGGGAGGGACAGGAACAGACTGGTCAAGAGGTCCAGCTCTGTCCTAGACTCCATAGAAGAAGTGTTAGCCAAGCTGACATCCATCATGAACAACTCCTCTCACTGCATCAGACTGTGGAGGCCTTAAACAGCTCCTTCAGCAACAGACTGATACTCCCACCATGTAAGAAGGAGATCTACTACAGGTCCTTCATTCCAACAGCTGTCAGACTCTTCAACACCAGCATGACTTCATCACTTTTTCTATATAGTTCTTACTTGTGAATAATCTATTATCAGCCTTCTGTATATGAGCTACTGTGACAAGTGAATTTCCCCACTGTGGGATCATTAAAGTCTATCTTATCTCATCATAGAGTGGGACGAACTTTGAGAATTCGTATAACAGGGTACACTGCGTACACTGCAGCCTCTTCTCTAAGATATTCTTAGTAGTTGACAAAAGAATGAAAAGAGGAGTTCAGATCCTACCCCCACTTCTGATGGAAGGAATATCCCTCAGGTTGTTTAAAGCACTACCTCAGCATAGCACATGTGTGTCAGCCTCAGGTGCTGACACACATGTGCTATGCTGAAGTAGTGCTTTACCATGGTTACCAAATGGTCTCGTATAATTATATCCTGTATAAATATGATTACTTTTTTTTTTTTTTTATAATATTTTTCTTTAGGCCTTTTTATTGGATAGAGACAGCTGAAGAGAGACAGGAATGTGGGGAGAGAGAGACGGGGAATGACACGTAGCAAAGGGCCACAGGTCGGATTTGAACTGGGGCTGCTCCGGAGCTTTCGTACATGGGGTGGATGCTCTACCAACTGAGCTAATCGACGCCCCTAAATATGATTACTTGTATAAAAGCTTCCTTGACAGTTTCCACTAGTGGTGGTGTTCAATGTCCATTTTCAAACGGTACCAAGACATTTTCAGCTTTACCACCAAACAAACTCACCAGAGTTCGATTAACCCATACAGAACAGGTTTGGTGTGAAAGCACCCTTAATCACCTACTGGTTAATCTCTGTCTGCAGAATTGTAGTTTCCGTGACGTCACCCACAGGTTTCTGAGGAGCCGTCTTACTAGCCATTTTAATAGTCTTGTTTCCGCCACCTTGGGGCTGGGCGATATATCGATATTTTAATCAATATCGATATATTTTCAAAGGCGATATAGCACGAGACCATATCGTTATATCGATATAGTTTATTTTACGTTAAAATGACTATACATTTCTTCCCTTCAGTCGCCAGTTCGCTTTTATTTCTCCTCTCCCTCTGTCCAGGTCTCCCGCTGCTTGTTGACGTCGTCACATCAGAGTCTCAGTTGTCAACACTGGACCACTGATTAGTGTAAACAACCGAAGCAGCAGGGTTAGAGGTGATGCACAGATATTGACCTGTGTGTCAGCTGTTGCAATGCATTGTGGGATTTGTAGTATGAGTGGTGGGAGTGCGATTTACCGGTGGACCATTAATAATAGACATATGAAACTATCCGACCACGGAAAAAATATCGATATATATCGAGTATCGCCACTCAGCTAAAAAATATCGAGATATGACTTTTGGTCCATATTGCCCAGCCCTATGCCACCTCCTGGCTAATCCAAAAATAGGAAAAGATCGGGCTGAGTTGTGGTGATCTGAATGAAGCCAAATACCAGTGGCGACACACGACTGTCAATCAAAGCTGTTAATCGTGCTCTTAATTCTGCATAACTTTAAGTCTTAATATAATTTGAACAGGTGAGTTCTATAAAAATTCACCCTCACTACATTTGTCATGTCTTAGATGGACAATCACCCTCTCTACCAGATGAAACTGTGACAGTCTGGAATTGTTCAAATTCTCCTCATCCTGTGGCTGCATCGCTAGCTGCAGCTGGTTGAGCCAGTATGAAGGCATGATGTGCCTAAGTAAAAAAAAAAAAAAAAGAAATGAGGTGTCGTTTAGCTCAGGTGGTACAGCGTCTCCCCATGTACAAAGGCTCAGTCCTTGCTGCAGCGGCCCAGGGTTCGAATCCGACCTGAGGCCCTTTGCTGCATGTCATTCCTCATCTCTCTCTCCACATTCCTGTCACTCTTCAGCTGTCTTTGTCAAATAAAGCTTAAAAAAAGCCAAAAAAATGCATAATTATGTCAACCTGCCTATCTCGCCAAACATTTTGTGGAATTGACAATGTCAGAACACAGGTACACGTAACAGGTTGCTTTATGGATGAATATAATAACTGTTGAATGAAATGACAGCACAGGGTCTGCCCTCCTCTCCTCTCTGTATCTGTTTCAGGCAGCTTGTTAGCTCCGGCCTGATTATTAGCTGAATTAGGTCTTCTAACAGTCAGAGCCCTGCAGCAGGACAATGGACTTACTGTTCAGTCGGCTCTGAGAGAGAGACACAGACAGAGTGTGTTTGTAATTTGGAAGAAGGATTCCCACAGTCAGCCTGAACCAGTTTGTTTTTGTCACCTATCACAGCAACATTTGGATTCCATGACCTCCCCTTTGGAACACAGTCAAACAGGACTGTGCGTCTGTTTCTCTACTACTACAGTATGTGCTGTACTTCTGAGCTATGCCAAGAATGCTGGCACCCCATCTGGATGCAGATAGCTCGTCAGATGTCAGAATATGGAGGTCATTTTCAATTCATTAGTAATTTTTTTTTTTTTATCTAAAGATGTTTATTAGAAATCTGGAATCAAATGTTTGATAATGATTATTGATATTGAATGTTGAGTTAAAAATATTCACCTCATGTCATTTAAAGAAAGTCAAACTGCTGATCATCTGAAGGACATTTTGTATCTCCAAAGGTCTAAACTGATTCTGTACTATGGTTGTTTTGAAACTAAGTTTTATTTCTGCGTTGGAGGTGGGACAAATTTAGAATCTGCATAATGTTAGTACTTTTCTAAAGACACATTAGTGAGTGGACAGAATGTTCGCATGCGGTCCTCTGTAGAAAAATGAGACCAGACTGAATTTCTTTTGGCCTTAAAGAGACTCGTTTGGTTGGTTGTTGCAGTGAATGTCACTTCTATGAATACACAGTTAAACACAACAAGGCTTCTGTTAGTTCATGAGAAGTTCTAATGGAAGATTTAGAATCAATATATAACAACATTATATCTGACACAGCAACAAGTAAAATGACGTTACTCAGTGATAAAACGGTTTATACAAACTCTACTAAAACGTTAACTGTAATACTTTTCAATCCTGTTTCAGTCTGCTTCATTTAAAGACCACACACACACACACACACACACACACACAGTACAACGTGCAGTCAGTCATTCAAAGCTGTGGTCATGAAGACATCCCTCAGACACTTTGGCCATGTCACAGATGTTCACCTACTCACTCTTCATTAGTCATTTCAGTGAAAGCTTCACCACCAGCTGCCACATTCAGACATTCTATTCCACAAACAGCACTTCTTTTGAATATTACAAGGACTTTATGGATATGAACACTTGAGACTACTTCATATGACTGTTGATGAACACTGCAGAATGTTCTGCAACAAGCAAACCAACAAGGTGACATTCCACCGAACCCGCTCCACTAAAGCTCGAGCTCCAAGAGTTCCACAATTCAGAGATTTACAAACCCAGTTTGGCACGGTGCTTTGTCACAGCACAGCACAGCGCAGTACAGCACGGCACAGAACGGGACAGGACATGTCGGGATGACAGGACAAGACTGCAGCAGACAGAGGCAGATAGGGGAAAGCTAGTGACCAGGACAGAGAAGATGTCCTGGGCTAACGTACCAGCGAACCCTCCGTCAGAACCAGAACTACGATAGCGGGAAACGATGTGGCGGAGCAGGTAGTTTAATATGAAGGAGGTATTAAAATGATTAAAATATAAAACAAGTGAACCAACATACATGTTTGCTGTGGCGTTCAGGCTCCAGTCTTCACCCAGCTGACACAAGTCCTTTCTTTAACCAAAGCCCGGAGAAGACTCCTGAACGCGGGAGACTCGTCAGCGTTGTTCCGAGCACACTTCTCCTTCTCTCAGTCCATCAGTGCTGCTGTCCACAGGCTTCAGTCCGGGAAGAAAACTATCCACTGCACTCGTCCACAGCTCTCCTCCATGCAGCCAACAGTGCACTGTTCATCTTCAAGCACTCCGCAGTTAATGGCAAAACTTCCGGTCGGTACTTTCAACTTAAAACACCGTTTGGTCAACATGACACTGGATAGATTTTATCTCCGGCCAACATTGACTGCTTATTGATTTCCTCTATATGAACCAAAAGCACATTTCTTATTGAAATGTCACATCAAGAAAAGGTTAAATAGGGACCCACATGAGCCCTATAGTTCTTTGTTCAATGCCACATGATAATGTGATAAATTGATTTTATTAGTCAGAGATTTAAAAGTGAATTCATTACTATACTATAAATAGACCCTGACTATACCTACTTTTAAAAAGGGTTAAAATATTCAAATGCTGTGAAATAGGTTAAAATGCTTAAAAACAGCCAGCAAGATAAAGATAAAAGATAAAGAGGAAAAGAAAGTCATCTGTGAGCCCTTGTCTGAGATGACTGTGATTGATTAGTCATGCCTGCACAGTCCAGAAGGGGGCGCTCTAGGCCTAAATGCCCCATTCTGAGTGAAGTTGCAAGAAGGGAAGCATCAAGTCCAAGCGTCTTCATTCATTCACTTCCCCTTTCTTAGGGTGTAACAATAACAGTCTGCACAGGGCCAGCTTTGTGATGTTTTGGGGCCCAAATAAGCAGCAAGGCTGAATTACCTAGTGGGCAAAAAGCAGACCACTGCCCTGGAGCCAAGGCTCTCAATGGCAACAAAACACCCCAACTCGTTTGGTAACTGGTTTGTGATGATGTGATTTGTAAAGCCCAATATTCACTGATATGATGAGGGCTTTAAGGTGGGTGTTACTTTATAACCTGATTTGAAGGCAGATAGTGACAGGGTGATTGGAGAATGAGAAACAGGTGAGTAGCTGGATGTGGGAGTCAGGTGACAATGACTGTGATGGCAGAATGGGCCAAACAGGACTGAGGCAGCCATTATGCCATTTAACAGTTTCATTTAAATTGGTACCTAGGTGGAGAGAGTTTGTGGGATTCAGTAAGGAGAGGAATATTTCTGGTACAAAGCCATACAGACTGACCTGGTAAATATAGAGGGGCTGGGTTCCTGTGCTTAATGGCTGACTTTCTTACAGCTGTGGATGTGTTCCTGCGCAGAGGGAACCACAAACTTCACGGTCAACCGGGGATGGGCTGTGGGCGGCAAAGACCTGCTGGGGCCTGATGGAGGGCTTGCTCCGGGCACAGGCGGTGCAAGCTGCCGCATACTCCCAGGTGTCTCCGTCCTGATTAGGCCACCAAAAGTACCGGTTGAGCAGGGATAGAGTATGATTAGATCCGGGATGGTAAGCAAACCGGGAGGTATTTGCCCACTGTAGAACCTGTGAACGATCAGAGTCAGGAACAAATAAGCGGTTAGCAGGGCCGTTACCTGGGTCTTGTTGTAGACGCTAAGCCTCCCGGACTGCCTCCTCTACTCCCCAGGTGAGCTGGGCAATGACTCGTTCGGGAGGAAAGATGGTGTCCGGAGAGGAGTTGGAGTCTTTCGTGGAATACATCTGGCGTGTGGCTTCATATTGCGGGATACTGAGCAGTAGGTCAAGGTAAAGTTCAAACGACTGAAGAACAAAGCCCATCTGGCCTGAAGGAAGTTGAGTCTCTTGGTTGCCTGGAAGTAGGACAGATTCTTGTGATCTGTCCAGGCCACAAAGGGTTTCTCAGACCCAGCCAACCAGTGTCTCCGCTCCTCGAGTGCCAGCCTAACGGTCAACAGCTTGCCGACATCATAATTACGTTCTGTAGGAGACAAATGACAGGAGAAGAAAGCGCAGGGGTGCAGATGTTTATCAGGACCAATAAACTGGAACAGCACTACTCCGACCCCAGCATCAGAAGAATCCACTTCAACAATGGGTCAGGCTGGACCAGGACAGGCGCAGATGTGAAGTTTTACAAAAGCTTTGTCTGCCTCTGATGACCAACAAAACACCACATTAGAGGAAGTGAATCTGGTGAGAGGAGAGGCAACCTTATTGTAGTCCTGGATAAATCGTCTATAGACATTGGCAAACCCCAGTAAGTACTTAAACTCGATTTAACACAATTCTTGGGTACTGGCCATTCCTCCACTGCTCGGACTTTCTCTGGGTCCACCATAATCATTCCACTCTGGATGACAACCCAGGAAAGAAAGTGTTCACATGAAATTTACACTTTTCTGCTTTAACAAATAGCTTGTTTTCTAACAAGTGAGTGAGAACTTTGTGGGCATAGGAGACGTGCTTCTCAGGGGATCAAAATGTCATCCAGATAGACAAAGATGAACCTGTTAAAAAGTCACAGAGCACGTCATTTATAAGGGCTTGAAATATGGTAGGAGCATCGGTAAGACCAAAGGGCATAACCAAATACTTGAAATGATCCAGGGGAGTGTTAAACACTGTCTTTCACTCTTCACCCTCCCTTATGCGCACCAGGTCGTACAAATTGCGCAGGTCCAACTCTAACAAGAGAAGATCCGGGCAGAGTTGATCAAGGGGATCACCAGGACTCTTTTTTTGTCAACAAAAAAGAATCCTGCCCCTAGAGGTGAGGAGGATGGCCGGATGATACCTGTAGGCAAGGATTCTGTGATGTATGTTTCCATAGCTTCCCTTTCCTTGTTATAAAGATGGCTGGAGGGAAGCAGGGCTTCAGGCAGTAGGTCAGTAGGCGCAATTGTAAGGGCCATGTGGAGGCAAAGTCAAGGCACGATCCTTACTGAATACTTCCCGGAGGTCATGATACTCAGGAGGCACATTAGGCGGATCAGGAGGACTACACTCTGCGGGAGAAGGTGCACAAGCTCCATCTACAGGAGGTAAAGCAGACTTAGGACAGAAGGAATGACAATGGGTACTCCAACCCCATCCTTACTGACGAGCTCCCCTTTGTGGGGCTTACCGAGCAGATTGAAACAAAATGACTAGATGACAAAATGGCTGACCACAGTACAGTCACTCATCAGCTCGAATCCTGCGGAGTCGCTACTTAGGTGTTAATTTAGCTATATTTTGTAGTATTAAAAAGTGTTACTTTGTGTATGTGTGCACGCTTATCAAGTACTTGTCTTCATGTTTTACTCTGCTTTTGCTTATCATTTTTAACTTTAACTTTAGGTGGTGGAGGATTGCTATCACATCATAAGAGCATTACTCCTTTATCAAGTCAAGTAAAGTTGACTTGACTTGATAAAGGAGTAATGCTCTGAACCCATCTTTTGTCGTCTGACGATGATTAGTATCTGTTCATGGAGACTTTATTCTAAGAGAGAACTGTACCGTGAACCCCTCCCATTGTAAATTTGTGTGTGTGTGTGTGTGTGTGTGTGCGTGTCTCTGTGTGTGATTATAATATATAATCATCCATCTGTATTCTACTGTATCTGCTTATCCTCATCAGGGAGGGGAGAGGCAGGGTACACTCTGGACAAGTCACCAGCTCATCACAGGACACAAACAATCATTGACAGTACCTGGAGAGAACCCACGCAGACAGAGGGAGAATATTCAAACTCCACACAGAAAATTAAGGTTTGAACCAGGAACCTTCTTGCTGTGAGGCGACAGTGCTAAACACTGTACCATGCCGCCAATATATAATTAATAGTTCTTTATTTTATTGTTGGAGTCATTGTCTGGAGTTCTAAACTGTTTTGCTATTGAAAACTTCTATTTGAAAAGAGAAATATGTATTTATTTGATGTGATCTAAGAAATCCTTCATGTGTTCAACATGTTGCTGAAGTTATAAAGAAGTTAATCCTCACTTTATTATTAGCAATAAATCCCCAGATCAACAGTCAATGTATTCTTATGACGTGTTGTCTTAGTCGTCACATGATGAACAACCTTTATATTTGAGTTAAACCTGCTTTTTCTTCAATAAATCAATGTTGCCTGGACAAGTTAGTTACGTTTAGTCATTTAGCAGACGCTTTTATCCAAAGCGACTTACAAAAAAGGAAAACAATCATGGTACAGTGCGACTAGGACATGTTAGTGCAGCAATAAATACTGTGACAGTACTAGAGGGATAGATTTAGCATGTCCAGTTTTGGTAGTGCTAGCAGAGGAGGTCCTCTCTGAAGAGCTGGAGGTCTTCAGGAGTTCTTTAAAGGTAGAGAGGGAAGCCCCTGATCTGGTAGGAACTGGTGTGCTCTGCCAACGGGGTACAACAGACAACAAAAGTCTGGATTTCCTTGAGCGAACAGGTGGGAGAGCCAGGCGTTGTTCACTGGAGTGCAACAGACGTGAAGTAACATATGCTGCTACAAGTAGGCAGTGGAGCTCGATGAGCAGCGGGGTAACATGGGTTGGTTGTAGACCAGGTGTGCTGCTGCATTCTGGATCATCCGGAGAGGTTTCACTGTGCAGGCTGGTCTGGATGCAGCTGTGGATGACAGCCGCCTCACAAACCTTTAATGATAATGTGATGGGAAGCATTGGCATCATCCAGCTCTTGCTTTAGTCACTCCATCTCTTCATTCTGTTGACATATTACAAGAAAACATAAATATACATATTTATGAATATTTCTATTATCATATTGAAATAACATATATCTTACACTCTTGGCTGATTCCAGACATCTCTGCCTCTCCTCAAAAACGTCACTGGCACTTTTGGTTTGTTTTTCTTCACACTCAGTCTGGCAGTGTCTGATACGCAGCGTTTAGAAGCTGACATTGATTGTTGAGTCATCTAGTTGTGGTTGGGACTTTGACCTGAGCAGAGGAGACAAGCCTTGTTCAACTCACATACCATTGGAATGCCATGTATATAAAACGTCTGAAAAAAAAAAAGAAGGAATCAGCTGTGATACATATATATGTATGCTGCTTTATTTCTCACTGGTGTAATATTTTGGTGTTTAATATTTTACATACATGAGAGGGCCATAATTTAGAAACACCTTTCAATATAATGCAGTCCAGTTTAACATGACTGCAAACTACAACCTCAACAGTAAACATACTAATTAAATGTATACCTTTCTGCAGTGTCAACAAAAACTGAAAAATTATAAGCTTGGTAAAAGTAGAATTTATGTCAGAGTTCTTGTATTGGATCACATTAGACTGTACAAGTGTACCTAATGAAGTGGTCATTTGGTGAAAAGAATATATAAATATTCTTTTACCATCATCATAATTATGTAGGAATTCAGGAAAAATTATTGTTTTAATTATTCCATAAACCTTTGCATAAGTGGGAATACATGAAAATTAAGCCTAAACAGTTCTTCTTCCTTTAAGTCAGTATATTTAACACACTTGACTTTATGTTGAGTTGCCAGAAGATGGCATCCAAGGACCACAGTGATCAGAAGTCATCCTGCACATTGTGCTCAGTTCCCATATATAACTAGAGGATGGAGAGTGCTTTCATAGTAAAGGAAAAGATGTATTCATCCTTTTATTCAGATAGTTGATCACCTGTAGAGACATTAGAAAAGAAGGGATAAATTTCCATCAGAGTTCATGATAGCTGATTCTTCCCAGAAGCTCAGATACAATCAGTTAAAATGTAGAGCAGTTAAATAGACTTGTTCACTCTCACATATGTTATGAGCCCAGTGTACCTGTTTGAACATTTCTAGCCATCAAACCAGTTATTGTTTTTTATTATGCTTTTTATTATTCCACTGTAACTTACCTGAAGTGTTCTGTGTAATGGCAGACAGTGAACATAAACATATCCTGAGTGCGAGTCTATTTATATGGATACATGTTTCTAGGAAAACGTACCAGTCGATCAGAGCCCAGTAATAACCTGACAGAACTATCTCATATGACAAAATAATTGATTATCATAGTGATTAGGTAATACTGTTCATGTCAAGCTTGGTGTTTCTGTGTGGGATGCATGGTGCCCCTGCATACAAAGGTTAAATGTGTGCTTTATTGTTACCATTTTCAAACAATAATTTTCCCTTTGACACAACTGAGCAGATGATTGTAAGAATGAGTTTAAAAATGATCAACGATCAAACATCCTCACTATCACCATCCACTCCATGCAGACGAAAGACAATGACCCACCTTTAATCTTTCTGTGAGGATTGTAGGACACACACCAACACACAACATTCAGCCACAGAAGTTCTCTGATGATGTCATGAGAGGAGTGTTGAGATGCCACCATTTCTATGTTAACTGTATATAATTATTGTTCTGTGCTGTTCTGTGTGTGTGCGTGGACCAGGTCAGTATGTAATTAATGTTCTGATATAGATACTGCCTATAATTACTGCATACTGGAGGTCCAGTGTGGGCTTCACACTAGATATACTGGATGTAAAGTTGTGTGCGTGTAGTTGGGTGCAATGATATTTATTCATGTCACTGTCTGTCACATGATGTCATAATGATGTCGCATTGTTGACAACGAGAACAGATCTGACGACCAAGGAGGACATGGAGGAAGCAAAGTGAAGGAAAACAGGAAGTAGAAAGGAGGAAAGAGAGGTGGGAGTAAAGACAAGTGAGGGAAAAGTTGTAGGTTTATATGTTGACTGCATAATCACTACACACACACACACACACACACACACACACACACACATATATATATATATGTTTCTATTTTCTGTATGTCAAGATATCACTTCAGTGTCACTGTATGCCTCTGTAGAAGGTCTTGTCTATAATTATACTGTATATCAGAACACACGTACACACACAGGGATGCACACACTTAATGTCCTCTGCTGTATGTAATGAACACAGAGCTTGTTTCACTTGAGGAAATCTTTTTTTTCTCTCTTTAAAATGGTTGTCCAGCATGGAGCTGGATGCCAGAGTATGAGGGACCAGGGTATCAGGGTATCAAGGGATTTTGCATCTTTATGGGTAAAGTTGATCACCTGCATGTTTTTGTCTGGGTCTGTTTTTAATTTCTTTTTTGTGATTGTTTTCATCCCTGCCGATATACTTGGTTTCTATTTTTTCCACCTGGGCGTTAAAGATGAACACTCAAGCAGTATTGACTCAGTCAGTCTTTCATGTCTTCTCATTATATGAAGAGGCCCCCCACAAGTATCATTTTGGAATGAGAGTGTATGTGGCTAATAAGGCTGCTGAATGGAGCACTTTGAGAGCATGAAAAAAAGCTTCCCCACACTCCAGTGTGTAGGTGAGCCTCTCAAATAAAATCATTTCTCTTTAAATCCATCTCCAACTGAAAGGTGGTCTTGGTCATGTAATGAAAAGCCCAGACATCTTCAGAGGCAATTACAGTCTAACATCATATAAGCTATCTACTGCAACACCATGTCTTGACTGTAGAGTGATGAGCCTCTTAAAAGCCTGAATTGGTGGCAAATCAGTTCTTCAATGGTAAAATAACTTGTGTTAGAGCTGTTGGCTGCTCTAACACAAGTTATTCTCTGAATAATAAATATCCAGAGGATACAGTACAAGACTCAAGAAGAATCACTATTCCTTTTGGAACCCTGTGTGTAAATGAAGGTCACTGTTAACATATAGGCCTGTAGGTCAGCATTTTATTTTTTACTTTAAAAGAGTGGCAAATTATTCATTTAACTTGATTGAATAACTTGATTAAATTGATTCATAATTGAGCAAAACAAACAAACTGAGTCTATGCTGAGTCTTTGCTTCTGTGTCCGGATCCCCCGTTTCTCAAATGACCTGAGGCTGGCTCCAGAAGTGAGTCAGTCTCCATAAGTCTTATGTCTAAATTATATTAAGGCTTAAAGCTTAAAGCCTTAAAGTTATGCAGAGCTTGGATGCTGTGCTGTCACAGGTGTCAGTAACCAGGCTTCATTCAGCCTGCCTCAGCTCCACCCACGCTCCACCTCTTTGACCATTTTTGGACATGATGAATGAAACGTTCTGTATTAAAAATTCATTGAAGATTCATGGCGGCAGCCTGGGTGCATGCACCCCATTCACGAAAGGTTGAGTCCTTACACCAGCGGCCTTTTCTGCAGGTCCTCTCCTCTCTTTTTACTCGATTTGTCTCATCCAATAAAATCATAAATGAAATATCTATCAATAAATTCATTATTCTATCCATATCAAAGACCAAAGTCATGTGGCTGTGTTTAACATTCCTCATTTATATATATATATCACAAAGTTTTGAAAAAAACATTTTGTATTTTCATAATCTGGTTTTCACTCTCTCATCTATTGTACAGTATGGCAGCATGATAGAGCTACATTGTGATATGTATTTGTAACCCAGGTAAAAATACAAACCCCCCCCCCCAAAAAAAACAGATAAATATCCAGGTTATAAGAGGTCACTTGCTCTCATTCCACTCTGGCTATTCAGTGTGTGCTGCAAACAAATCTAAATGCTCATCCATCTCAACAGGTTATCTTTAAAATCCAGTCAGGTTTTTGTTCTGTCAGATGTTTCCTGGACACCTGAGACGGTGAGCTAACCATGAATCCTGAAGCTGGGATTAAAGTATTTATTTATTTTATTGCTAACTGAACCTATTTTCTGGTATCTCTGGTTTCCGTTGATCTCACTTGTTACATATGGATTGTGCTTTGACTTTTGAAATGTAGCTGGATTCAGAACTTTTCATGTGTTTTCATTTTCTGGGCACAGTTGTTATATCAGATCAGTTATTAAGATATTAGGTATTAATGATGAAGTCGAAACGATTTGAAAGTTGATTTCTGTCAAATTTAATAATGAACATTTGCTTGAACCAGGTACTACAATAGTGTTTGTCTGTTATCAGGAATCTTCATCATAACAGGGAAAACATCACCCAGGTTGTTGAACAAAGCTGAAGGAAAGTTTCTCGTTGAATAATTCAACTCATCTAATCTTTGCATGTCATCATGTTGAACAAAACCGAAGTAAAGGCCAACAGTGAGAAGACAAGCTGATGATTAAAGGCTTGACTTTCCACATCACTGAAGACAGGGTTTTATTTAGCTTCTCTTCTTATCTGGTTTGTACTGAAACAGATCTAACTGGAGGCCTGAAGGAGCCTCCTACACACTCACTCACTCACTGACTCGCTCACTGAGATAGTGAGTGAGGTGGCAGAAGGCCGTCATCTCTCTGCTTCTCCCACTGTCACTGCCGTCAGTCGTATTGATTGTGTGTTGAGGGTTTTTACCCTGTGATTTCTGCTCATTATTTTGACCACACATTGTTCTTCAGACAGCGATCTGATTACAGCATTTGTCAGCGCTCCGCCTCACAACAAAGTGCTTCAAAACACCTTTTCATCTCCAAGAAAAGCTCCACTCCGCCCACGGCAAATAAACACATTTATTGACAGTGTAATCACTCAGTGCTCTGAGTCTGCCATGTGCACAAAGACTCTCCCTCTGTCTCTGTCCCACTCACACACTCACATGCTGCACACACACACACACACACACACACACACACACACAATGTGTGGAGAGGGGTCAGAGGTCAGCTTGGAGTCATAAGGTCTATGATTGGATGTTTATATAGAAGTGGGCATCACAAGTTGTCACCCCGCTAAACATCGACCCAAGGAGACACCTCCATCTCTCCACCCATTAATGGAGAGATGGAGACAGACAGACACAAAGCAGAGAGGAGACAGACACAGAGAGAACAAGACAGACAGACAGACAGACAGACAGACATCAGGTGTTTGGTATATGTAGATTCCAAACACCTGAGGATCATTCACCCGGATCCTCTTACTGACTCGGGATTAAAGAGTCTGTAGTCTCCATTAACCCGGATCCTTACTGCCCTACACCTGCTTAACACCAGGCCACATATACACATTAAAACCATAAATTGTGTCATTCACTACTCTCCTTTTAACCTGTACAATCTCATACCTAACTAGCTGCAAGAAATCCTGCTATTATTGTGGAAATAAACAGTTGTTGGCACAGTGGAACTTCCTGCAGACTCAGAATCAGTATCACAGGGGTGGCGATTAACTCAGTTGGTAGAGTGTCCACCCCATGTACGAAAGCTCCATAGCGGCCCGGGTTTGAATCCGACCTGGCCCTTTGCTACATATCATTACCCATCTCTCCCTCCTCACATTCCTGTCTCTCTTCAGCTGTCTCTATCCAATAAAAAGGCCAAAAGAAAAAAAAAAAAAAAAAAAAAAAAAGAATCAGTATCACAGATACAGATTCAGATCTATCCTGCAAATCAGTACACAGCTGGAAACACAGGGGGCTCAAGAGACTCGAGAGACCAGTGGATCACTGATTCAGCAGTCCCAGGTGACCCAGTTTTGCTGATTCAGCTGAGTTGAGTGGATCATTTCTTCCACACAGTGTGAAACCAGGCAGATTCAGGTTCGGATGAATTTCATTGAGTGGTGTCATCAAGATGACTTCGACCAGTCAAATGTAAGAAGACAAATATAGCACTAACCAAGATGATAGAAACTTTATTTAAAACACAAACACTATACACACACACACACACACACACACACACACACATATATTATATATATATATATATATATATATATATATTTTAGCTGAAGCTAATATAGTTCATAGGCTAAAAACAACATAACAGTAGCGTAATGTAATGAACGTAATTAACATAATTTTAACTGCAGCATTATGCATTAGCATAGACAGCAGAGACATTTCAGGCTGTCTGTGGAGGTTTGACATATGATATGAGTGTCTGATTGGCTTGCAGAGCGTGACATGGGGCTCCGTTTTTCCCAAAGCTGGATCTGGCCTCAACTTCTTTTCCCGGACGCCGGCGACATTTTTTGCGGCAACCCCAGCGTTGCGGGCTGTCAGTGCGGAAACGCACGACCCCCACTGAAATGAATTGAAAGACCTCCGTTTTTGCCGCAGCGCCTGATCCTGTCTGAACCCCCACTAAGACAGGCGGGCTCGTATTTCACTGGTAGAATTGATATGTTTATGGACAAACTGACTCAAATGACTCAAAGGAAAGATCTGGATCTGTTTAGTGAGTGACTCAGAAAGACTTGAATCCATAAAATGATCCGAGTTTGACATTTCTAATCAGTAGGCTATCTGAAAAAAGATGGACTATATGGACCCAACCAACTCTATATGGGAGGGGAGAACGCCCTCACATGGTACAACCCATGCAGAGGCTGTGCTGTCAGGTATAGAATGTGGAACATGTGTACTTTAAGAGAAGACAGACTAACATGACAAATGTCTTCTCTCAACCGACCCTCAATCTGGCTTGTTAATTCATTTGGAAAGATATAACATATAGTGGATATGTTATAGTGCTTTGCTAGCGATAACATTAGTAAGCAGGGTAAGCAAGGGTAACCAGCCAGCTGCAACCCAGAGATGCTGCATGTATTTAGTCGCTGACAAAGTAACCTGCAAGCAGCAAGACCATCAATTTTTCAGCCAGATCAGCCCCGGCGCCAAGACAGTGTTCTTATAGGTTAGCTAGCTAGCAATTTGGCTTTTTTTTAGCCATTTCAAATTGCAATAGATAGAGAGGAGATATATATACATATTCTGTAAATAGACCCCCCTAAATCTGATTTATAGATTTCAATCTTCTTAACTCACTCGACTAAATTGACTAAGAATATTTTCAAAATTGTTGAATTATTCCTTTAATGTTATAAGGTTAATGGATATGACTGTCCTGTAAAATTTGAAAAACACATTTTTATAATTCTAATATTTTCTTACAAATTTCCCTGAAGATGAAGATGATGATGATAATAGCTGCTGGATTATGGATAATCACAACTGTGTGTGATAGAGTGGTGATGTCGACAGTGATAATGTTGAAGATGAAGATGATGATGATGACGATGATGAGGATGGAGACAGGGAATTAGTTTTCGATTAGCCACAGTGTCAGGTCATAGTGTCACGTCCCACCTTTTCTGTCTGTGTGACTGATCAATACCAACATCACACACACTATTAGCAACTCCACCTCTTCTTTCTCTCTCTCTCCCACTGTCAGACACACAATTATCAACTCCCCCCCTCCTCCATCACTCCATCTACTATCTGCTCGTACCCATCTGTCTTGAATCTTCACTTTTCTATCACTATTTTCCCTCAGTTTAGATCACAATACTTGCCCTAAGTTTTTGCCTTCAACTCACTACTCTCGCTCTGTGTTTGGACAACTTTGTTTTTCTGGCAGTGACATGAACTGAAAACTAGAGAAGTTGCTGTAATAAAAGCATTGTGAAAAGCTAGTTGTTGTTTTTGTATAAATCTTTATTACAAAACCAGTAGAAGTAGAGGTTTCCTGTTCTGTGCTGACACATTTTAATCAGGCAGAAAACATTCACAAATCAGCACCGTCTATGTGCAGTCTTCATGTTTCCTTGGATTCATCTTCTGAATGTGAATTATTTTTCACTGGGATCTGATTCTAACTGCAATTATTAGTCCTAAAATCAAATCAAATAAAGCCTACAGTACTGTGGATTTACGAGTGTTTTACATAATCATAAAAACAGGAGAAATTACCAGCAGAATGACAAGCAAGGTATAAATGATTAAAACATAGTAAATGAGAGACAAAAAACAAATTGAAGTAAAAGAGTATGTTTTTAAAAGAGGAAACAGAACGAGCCTACCTGATCTTCACATGCTGCTGCTAATGTTATGTTAGCCTTTAACAGGTCACTTCACCTAACTCACAAATCATTAGAGCTGCATCTCTTTGCAGACAGAGTGCTCCTTTTACTCTGGATAACCCATCCACGCTTAAACTTACATTTACATTTAGTCATTTTGCAGACGCTTTTATCCAAAGCAATTTTCAGAGAAGGGAACAATCAAGGTATAGTGCGATAAGAAAGTGTGAGTGCAGCAGTAAGTGCTGACAGTTCTTAAAGGGGTAGATTTATCATGTACAGATGTTGGTAATGCTAAGAGAGGAGGTCCTCTCTGAAGAGCTGGAGGTCTTCAGGAGTTTTTTAAAGGTAGAGAGGGACGCCCTGATCTGGAAGGAACTGGTAGTGCATTCCACCAGCGGGGAACAACAGACGAGAAAAGTTTGGATTGCCTTGAGCGAACGGGTGGCAGAGCCAGGCGTCGTTCATTGGAGGAGGTAACATATGTCTGTATGAGGACGGTCAAGTAGGTGGATGCAGTACCGGAGACTACTTTAGAGGCAAGCATTAGTGATTTGAATTTAACATGGGCTGCTACAGGTAGCCAGTGGAGCTCGATGAGCAGTGGGGTAACATGTGACCTTTGCCCTTGATTTAAAACCAGGCACGCTGCTGCTTTCTGGATCATCTGAAAGGGTTTCACTGTCAACAGTTTTCTCAGAGACTCTCTTTGGTCCCTTTGGTTTTACATGGAGCAGCTGCTTCCATAGTTAGATTTTTTAGACAACGCTGTCATTTATAGTCAGGCCGAAAGTATCAACTGAATATTTGATATGGCATTCTAAAGTAAAAGTGTCTTCTTCCTCATGTTGTTCTGTTGACTGTTTCTGAGCACATTCAAGAGGATAACCTTTTGTTTTTAATGTCATGTGGTCTAGTGTCCCCCACAGGCCCCCCATAAAGAAGAGTAAAATGCTCAGTAGTTAGTTTTGACACCACTGTTGTATTGTTGACTGTGAGAACAGTGGAGCCTCTGGTAGCTGTTAGTATGTCTCAAGACTTTTAATCTTATTGATTTTGGCAGAGCCTGGCTGCACACCATTGCTTTTACACTCCCTGTCGCTAAAACTTTCTCATCTCTGGAGCTCATCTTGTCTGTGTCAACAGACATTGATTCACAGGTCATCTAACATCAGATATTTATGATGTGGCTTGTCACACAGATGACCAGTCATTACAGAGTAGGTCATAACACGCAGTTTATATTCAATCCAGTGTCTGCTTTCAGTGTGTGCTCATTAAACTAATCAGAGAGAGGCCACAGAGCGAGGATGGGAGTCATGTGACCCATCCCGTCATGTAACCTGTCCTTTTCAGATCAACGCGACTTAGCTGTGTTTACAGAACCAACGCTCATTGCTGCTCAGTCAGCCTGGTAACACCAGACTCTGGTCTTACTGGGAGAGTGCTGACCGCCATATGCTCTCTTTTGAATTCAGTGAACTGTCACAAAGAAACATCACAGTGGCTACTAAAGACTGAGGGGACCGAAAAATCTAAATCAAATAAATGGAAGTAACGGAGACAGAGTGACGGAGGCAGAGAGTGAGAGTAAATGAGGAATGAAAAAAGCTCATTAGCTAAAAGGCTCCTCTCTCACCTCCTGCTGTGGACGAGTGTGTTTGTGTCACCTTATGCGTGTGTGTCCACAGGCTTTCATTCAAAAGGACAAAGAGGCTTGTCAAGTCAACATGCAGCCAGTCAAGCAAACAGTGCAGGTCACACACACACACACACACACACACACACACACACACACAGGCTGCACTGTATGTCTGGATGTGTGTATTGTTTGAGGGCACTGATGTTGTTTCCAAGTCATTTAACTTTAGATGGTGTTAGGCTGTCCAATGATTATCATTCTGTCTGAAATACAAACAGACAGAGAGAGAGAGACAGAGAGACAGGCAGACAGACAGACAGACAGACAGACAGACAGATAGATAGATAGATAGATAGATAGATAGATAGATAGATAGATAGATAGATAGATAGATAGATAGATAGATAGATAAATAGATATCAGAGAAGGAAGTGCAGGGATTGGATTAAGTGAAGTGGACCTTGAGGTGATACTGCCCACCAGCAGTGTGTGACCTAAGAAAAGGGGAAGAGAACATGTCTTCACTCAGTCTTTACACACCTTGAACATAACAACACCTACATGAGACTACTGTTTGTGGATTTCAGCTTACTTGGAGCAGGTGAACAGTTTTATGTTGCTGGGAATCACACACCTTCACCTCGGTAAAGACAGCACAGAGCAGTAGGAAGCATCCAGACGAAGTACCAGTGATAATGGCGAGGTGAAGTGGACCTCCAGCTACAGAGGCTGAACCTTACCCTAACCTTAAACCAGGTATTTCACTTATTTATTACTTTTTCTTCATTATTAATTCATTAATAAAATATATTGATTTACATTCTGAAGACTGGTGGACGGCTGCAAAGATTTAAACCACACACACACACACACACACACACACACACACACACACACACACACACACACACACACACCATGACCACCATCATAATACACTAACAGCTTTGGAGGTGAAAATGAGAGCATCTGGTACTTGTTCACACACAAGCACAAACACGCACGCCAACACACACACACACACACACACACGCGTACGTGCGCATACAACAGGCCTGTTGTTCCTGATATGACCAGGAGGTGATAGTCTAAGTCCAACGATCATCATCCCTCTCTCCGGTCCTCTCTGTGTCTTTCTCTCTTTGATCTGAATTAAATTGAACTGCTGATCTGTTTTCTTTCTGTCTGTCATTCTTTCCTTCTGTCTTGACAATGGCTCCTCTCTGTCTCTTTTCTGGGAGCTGTCAGGGTGAATATTCAGCTTGGTTACTGAAGCAGACAAATGACACCTTTTAGAGCTGTGAGGTGCGTGTGTGCGTGTCACATGTATGTGCGGCGACAGTTTCATAAAGTGCAAATTCCATTTTTGTAGCGATGGTCTGGAGAGAATATCGTTTACACTTCATTTGCTCTGTATGTGTGTTTGAGAGAGAAAGACACACACACAGAATGTGTGTGTGTGTGTGTGTGTGTGTGTGTGTGTGTCAGAGTGAATTGCTGTCAGAAAGTTTGTGTGTGACTGAAAACACTACTCTTTTAGTTTGGTAAGAAATTGCTTGACGTTTGACTTTGCTTGGCTGTTTGTAAATTCAATGACATTCTCACATGTCCTACAGTTGAAAGTAGCTGGTCCCAGGCCAGCCAGTCTGTAAATAAATCCACAGTGTTTTTACAATCAGGCCGTGAAATCTTGGACAAAAAACCAATGAGTTACAATCAGTTAGTATTATTAATTACAATTTAAGCTTCATTGATCATCATGTAAAGTTTGCTGCTTCTGTGAAAGGAGCAACAAACCTGTTCTCATGTCTAGATTTCAAATGTAATGTCTTTAAAGTCTGTGTAAAGGCAATTCTGAGATTTCTTTCAAAATACATTAAATACGTTGGAAAATAGTTGCTGAAAACGTGAAAAGACTTTGAACGATATATTAGTGAAATGTGGAGTTTTCAGTCCAGGATTTTGTGGGCGGTCCTAAAAGGTGGCTTGATGACACGCTGAGGCCGCCCTGAACATACCCCTGCACCCCTAGCAGAGAGATAGAGATGAATTCATCTCACTCAAAGTGTTTCAAAGTTAGTCATGTCATTTCATGAATTCATCTGACACATTTCAGATGCTTCAAAATGGCTGCAGCGAATTCAGAGGACACGCCCCCACAGTCCTGGAGCTGAGAATTCATTTTTACCTGATTTTGACACCTAATTTCATAAACTTGTTGATATTTTTAATCGTTCAAATTTGGCTGGATGGTTCTTTGGTCTGACAAACTCAGAACACATACTTTAAATGCTTTTTGTGCTTTTAATCTTATCTTCAGAAAAGCTCTTCTACAGACCAGTGTTACAAATTAGCATCTGCTATAAAAACAAATATACTTTAATGGAATAGCTATTTTCAGTTTGTCTATGTATACTCTATCTGTCTCCATCAAATAAACCATAAATAAATATTAATAATCATTTGTTTTTACCAACATAACTACAAAACAAAACCAGACAAACAAACTGTGTGATATCATACAGACTCATCATCATCATCATGCAACACATCACTTTCACATAATTTTCAAATAATTTCTCATTGTTACACAACACTCCATATTTCTCTCATTTCTCATGTGTAGAAAAGCTGCAATGTCTGCTTCATGTGGTTTAATGAAGTTTTATGTCATGGTAGGGTGATATACAGTGAAGGTAACGTTAAAATTAGAATTTAAAGGAAATCTGTATTTAATATGGAAACTGGTGTTCCAGTGTATAGATGACATGTAGTTTTTTTATCTGGATTAAAACATATTTCTACTGAGGGTTCTATTCAATACTGGATGAGGGAAAACCCAAACTAGTTTGATTTGTCACAAATGAATACTGCATCGCTACAAAAAACCATGACATTTTACATAAATGTGAGATTATTGCATAAGTGTAATACCACCTACAATATCAGGAAGTGTGGCAAGTTTATGATGTTTGAATTTCCATTTTTAAAATCCACATAATGCAGTGACCTTCATAATGTTATGTCTTTTCTTAATTGTCTCTCAGAATTTGAGACTTGTAATCAAACATTTGACGTGGTTAAAGTGCACATTCTCAGATTTTATTAAAAATGTATTTTCATATAAAAATGACTACAATTAACTTTTTATACACCAGAATTTGGGACAAAGCAGTACAGTAAATTAGTCTTAACCTCAAAGCATCAGCAGCTGTTGCTCCTGCTTGTTTCGCAGGCTGGTCTCCTAAGTTTTGTCTTCAGTGACTGCGATCAGGTGACTGACTCGGCCAGTCAAGAATTTTCAGGTTTTTACCTTTAAGAATCCTCTTTGTTGTTCGCACCCATTGGCTTGATGAAGGATGATCTGCTGTCCAATGAGCTTGGAGGCATTTTTCAGAACTTGAGCTGATGTTTCTGTACACCTCAGAAGTCATTGTGCTACTGACATCAGCAGTCACACGACATCAGTGAAGGTGAGCCAGAATCTGTGGCAGCCATGCAGGCCTGGGACATAACAACCCCACCACCATTTTTTACTGATGTTGTGGTATGCTTAGGATCTTTGACAGTTCCTCTTCAACTCCACACTTTGGTCTTGCCATCACTCTGATACAGATTGATGTTTGTCTCATCTGTCCACAAGACCTTTACCCAGAACTTTGTACTCTCTTTTAAAGGTCCAGAGGGTAAGATTTAGTGGCATGACGGAGAAACTACAGTGGCTGAGAAATAGGCAAAAAACAACAAGAAATGCCCTGTGTAGAAAAGGCCCAGTGTTTAGTTTGTCCACCCTGGACTAAATTCTCATTTTCAGGTGATTACACACAATGAAAACATAGTTTTAGCATATTATATTCCATTTCTGCCATATTCTGTAAAAAGAGCCCCCTAAATCTGAAACACTGGAAACCTGAAGTGCTTTTTTTAGCTGTTTAACTGTAATCTGGTCATTGTGTTTGTGTAGTTAACTAGAGGTTTGCTTCTTGTAGTGTAGCCTCTGTCTTTCTGTCTTCTGCAGACAGTGGCTGTTGACAAATCAATAACTGCCTCCTAAACGGGTTTCTGATCTGTTGTACAGTGTTTAATTATGGTGAAAATTCTTCTTCATCAGCTGTGGAGGTCTTCTTTGGTCTCCTTTCTTCTTCGTCTAATGTTCCAAACAGATGATCTTGCTAAGTGTAAGGTTTGTTAAGGTAATGTCTTACTGTCTTACTTGTTTCTCAGCTCTATCATGATTTCCACCCTGGAACAACTCTGGTATGTTGATTAACAGAAAAAACAAACACCTGAGGAGACCAAAAACCCAGACTCAAGGCAGGATGCTGAGAGGTTCCCTATATATGCTCTAATGAAACAATTAATGACAAGCATTACAAGATTCAAACACTATAATGACCACCACATCAAACTCACAAGATAAACAAGCAAAATGAAATGAATGAGTTCATTTGGATTCAGGAGCAGGGCCACCCCTCAACCACGCCTCTAACCACCCGTCAAACTACTTCCACCCTTCTGGCCCTGTTTGTCTCAGTTTCCTTCCCTGTATCCATTCACTTTCCTACCTTATACCCACATCCCATAATCCTCTTTTCTCTCCTCCCCTCATTCCTTCCTATTTAATCTGGTGCATAGCTTTCCCACATCTCATTCTAGGTATTGTCTGTTGGCCTGTAAGCAGCTTGGGAGGAAACCCACCTGAGACTGAACACCCACTCTGAGTCTCCATCTGCTCGGCCTTCAGCACATTCTCAAGGACCAGCCTAACCGATAACATCCCTCCTCCAAACTCTCCCCTCCACATTGACTTCCATTCACCTGTCCTTAACATCAAAACCTCACAAAATCCCATTACACCTTTAAATGAAATATTATCGTAGTAGTAGTGTGTGTAGTGGTCTTTGTGAAAACACAATCAGAGTACCAAAAACCCAAAAGAATCCCAACCTCATTATCTTGTTAGCTTGCTTGATAAACAAGAAAAGTAAATGAACTTAAATCCAACATACATCTTCATAATCCAGGAAGGCTGTGGCTCAGAGGTAGAGCGGGTCGTCCACTAATCAGATTCTCCTCCAGTCTACATGTTGAAGTGTCCTTGGACTGAACCCCAAATTGCTCCTGAAGGCTGCGCCATCCTAAAACTGATGAGCAGTTGGCACCTTGCATGGCAGCTAATGCCATCAGTATATGAATGTGTGAATGGGTGAATGAGATATGTAGTGTAAAAGAGCTTTGAGTGGTCGGAAGACTAGAAAGGTGTTATATAAGTACAGTCCATTTACAATATTAAGTTCATCCTAAATGAGAACACGTGATGTGTAAAACACAAAGATTCTGGCCATTGTTCTTTCTGGACACTGCCTTTGTTGTCCTCTTCTACCTCACAAAAGTTAGATGACCTATTGATGAAAGTCTGTGATTTTATCCGCTCACAGACTGTACCTGGTTCATTTATTCTACTTTATATTATAACAACTACAATTTACATCAATCTTGCTTTAACAAGACGTGCTGGTCCAACATGCATACACAGTTCTGAGAATTGTTGAACACCAGAGCCTAATATAAATATTCTTCAATACTTCATATTTACATATTAAATAGGCAAATCAAAAAACAAACAAAAACATATTTTATCAATCTATTATATTCCCAAATAAAAACAATACAATCAAAAATTGAAATGTAAAAAATATATATGTATAATATATGAAGAAAATATGCTGAAGCAGAGTGCAAGTTGATAAACGAATGATGTATTTTTATGATTTTGCTCTCAATAAGGATTCAGATTCAGCTAAATAGAAGTGTTGTTGTTTACTGGTTCTTCATTTGTTCTCATGTCATCTCAAAGGTTACTTCTTAAAAAAGGAAAAACTTTAATGTAAGCAGTCTTTAATTAGTGTGTGTTTTTTATGCTATTGGAACTTAAAATAGAACTAATGAAATGGACACTGGATGATTTCTGATCCACTTGACAGCACAAATTGATTAAATGTCAAATCGACATTTTCCACGCCTCTGCTTTCTGTGTCATTATGATGTGAAGGCAGGTCATTCACTCACAGTAACAATATTGAAGTCAGATGAGTAATTAGAAAGTTGGACACAAACTTTTATTTGCTGCAGCTCAGATTAGTAATTAGAGAGAGACACTTTGAAGCCACCTCAGTGAGCACAGTGATGAGACAACCGAGCAGAAAATTGCCAGTCGCAGGAGCAAGATGCAATAATCTGCTGGTTGACAAGCGCTTCATTAGTTGGTTTGTAGTCCAACAGTCATTTTGAAAGGCTGGTAGATTTAGACGGGGCCTTGAAAATCAGAATCAGTATGCTGTATGAATGACAATTTCTAGTTTGGTTTGGAGGTAAATGTAGTGGGGTATTTGTGGTACTTGAAAATATTCAACAAGCAAAAAATTGCAGGTTTTTGCAAATTGTTGTGTGGTGAGGACTGGGCGAAGACGAGGAACAGAACTGTTGACAGCAGAGGTTGAAAACAAATCCATCCATAATACAATTCCCAAACTTGCTTAAATAACTAACTAAAATATAACAGCAACATCCACCATGGTGTGCTCATGTGAATGACGCAATATGTGACAGAGTAAAGCTTCCCCACCGATCTCTGGACAGTGACAGACTCACACTGAATACCAACAGGGTTACTGAATGGTGGATCTGGTGCTGAACTCAGATCATCACATTAGACTGCGTCATGCATCATGTTGGGATGTGGAGGTTCAACTGTTCTCTGACTGTAACTGGCTTAGAAGTTACCAGTTTATTACTGTAACACCTGAAAGTATGGGGCCTGTTTCAGTGCCAATGAGCTCTGGAAGAGAGACCCGGTGGCAGAGTCAGAGATTCTGGACTCACATCGGATTGTGCTCTGATCAGGATCCGTTTACCAGCAGGATGGAATAAAAAGTGGATTTATCTTCACTCTCACTTATTAACCTGTCTGTACCAGTGAGCCATAGAGGTGCCACCCCCCTTTGTAGCAGTCTATGGGAACAAAGTTATGTTCATTATTGTTATGATATGTTATAATACTACTTCACCGGATAAAAAAGGAGCATACTTGGAAAAAATGAGAAAGGAAGTTGGACTACCTGGTGGCTGAAAATGTGTCTGTTACTTGAAGCTTGAATTTACTATGAACCACGTTAGCATAACGCTGATCAATTTGTGCTCTATTCAGAGTGTTGTGTATTGTAGTGTGAATGTGGTGTAGTTATTTTGGCTTCCTGTTGATCTCTTTATTGCAATTAAATCACATCAATCATTTTTTGGACTCTGGACAACTGCAGTAAGACAGATAAAGAGTGAATATTACTTAATACAGCTTTTCAGCCTCTTTTAGCTCGATGTTTTGATTTTCCAGGACATAAACTGTACTTTGATCAACCTTGTTTCCAGCAAAGGATAACAGCCAATGGACTTGAGGATCATACCAGTGGGATGTCTTGCATAGGGCAACTCATAGACCTAAAGTATCGAGTCTGCCCCATCAGGGACCAGGAAGAAGCTTTGGAGCTGGTTCTGACGGCAGCTCAGCCTAGGAGACCTGCACATTCTCTTTAGCCTCCACCTACGCAGTTGATGCTTCTTTACGCCCATGGATGACGTTTTCACTGTCAATGGTATATCACGCTTGGCGTGTTTTCCTCTCTTGTGCCACATATTACATCGTTTTTTTTGTAAGCAAGTCAGGGACAGGCTTCAGTATTTTACCACTTCCTTCCTGTTTTGATGCTGGTAGATGTGATAAGAACTGTGGGACAATGACAAATGAAGACAAGAGGTTGATATTAGCAGACACAACTCAGAAGAAAAGGTATATTCAACATGCTGTTTCTTTTTGACCGCTGTGTCTGTGTCGTAAAACCTCTGCTTTTATGGCTTCTTTCCCTCCTGATCAGGTAGCACAGCAACAGCTAAACATATCTCGTTGCCTGGTTGTGCACTCAGCCCAGCTGGTCTCTTGGTCTGAGCCTAAATTAAAACTGTGTTTATGAGAATCAAATTATCTATACTTCCATGTTTTGTTTACATTTTGGTGAATCTGCATGATCTGCACCTCTGATACCAAATGTTACCAGATGTTGCTCATATCTGTTCAGAGAGCATTATCGACCTATATCTGAATGATGTATTTGTTTACACACATGATACAGTAGTGAAGACAGTGAGCTCCAAAAACATAGAAACTTTTTCTTTTTCATGATTTAGAATGATATGAAGGATCACATGCTCCATTAGACTGTTGGTATTAGTCGTAAGCTACAGTTATGTTTAATGAGTGTCCTGTTAAGCAGCGATGAATTGATTAACTCAAGATTTCTATCCAATACATCACGGTTCTGACATCACACATGGCATATCTTAAAGGAAGAACAGTCATGAAAGCATTAGTCTTTACTCAAACAGTTCTTCATGTTATGTGATAATAAATGTGGATTTCAAAATAAATCTGAACATAAAGCTCAGTCTCCCACACACACAGACAGGGCAGAGAAGTGTACAGTGAACACTGTGAGGTGTTTCTGTCACTGGTCTCTAAAATAAACTCAAGTTCTCTGCATGTGTCCGTCTCACCTGTTCACTTGCTCTTGTTTCTTCTTCCCACACTGGGTGGTTGGACTGCTGATGCTGTTGCCGTCTTCCTTCTCACCTGGAAAATGTGAATCTCTGCATTGATGGTTTGATGCACAGAGCTGTAGATGAATGAAATACTGTGCTCCAGGTAATCCACAGGACCAGAGAGGAAGTCAGAGGAACATTCAGAATCCTTGCAATCCTTGACTGAAAATGCCTTCCATCAGGCCATGGATTAAGTTTATATAGCAAAGCCCACATCTTTCTCTCTCTCCACTTTCCTTTGCAGCACAGCCACACTTGACTAGGCCTGAACATCTCAGCATTGTGTGTGTGTGTGTGTGTGTGTGTGTTCACTGATGTTCATATATTCACATTTATCACAGCTGATTTGGAGTTAGTCTAGTTGAAAATGTCTGGCACTGTTAGATTTGCTCTCTCTTTTTAACATGTTCATCCTGATTACACTGTCATGTACGATCATCGTTTTTCCTTTCGTGCACTCATTAGATTATCATTAAGATCTACAGATACGACTGTTGTTGTTATATTTCACATATGTATGTACGTATGTGTGTGTGTACTTTTTGAATTTATGTGTAGAAATGTGTGAAATTGATAACCCTAGCTCTACATCACTCTCAATCAATAAGAATCAAATCATGAGGCTGACTCTGTTTCCACGTGCCCAGATATTATTTATGAAGAATTGTGCAGGACTGACCAAAGAGAAGAAGAAAGAGTGGATTCCTGCCACACCACCTGTTAGGGATGGAAATAATTCAGTGGTCAGGTGGTGCACGTTTCCACTGCGTGGTACAGCTTAACTAAACTAAACTAAACTAAACTAAAATAACTAAACTAAATTAAATTACACTCAAAAAAGTTTTTTGGCCAAAATTCAGGACTTATGCATTTCAATAACATACACTCAAAAAAATTTCTTGGCCACTTATGCATTTCAATTACATAGAAAATTTCCATCCATTTGAATTACATAGGTTTAATATAAATTAACTAATAAACTTCATGTGAAGCAAGTAATAAGATTTATGTAATAGTACTAATAAACTCAATGTGCTTCCACTACACAGTAGTGTAGTAGTAGCCAGGTTTATGCATTCAATATTAGTAAAGACAATTTGTTTGCCCAAACCCAACAATGAAAACAGTCATTTTGAGTTTATTAGTACTATTTCATACATCTATTACTTGCTTCAAATTAAGTTTGTTTGTAATTGAAACACATAAGTGGCCAAGAATTTTTTTTGAGTGTATGTAATTGAAATGCATAAGTCCTGCATTTTTGAATGTGTGAGAGGGACATTTCAAAATGTCAAATGTTCAAATGTTTTGGCCAAAATGCAGGACTGATGCATTTCAATTACATAGAAAATCTCCATCCATTTGAATTACATAGGTTTAATATAAATTAACTAACAAACTTCATGTGAAGCAAGTTATATGATTTATGTAATAGTACCATCAATTCTTCACTTCACTTGTATGTGTGAGACCACACCCAAAGTGTGAAGGACTCTCAGGTCATCTAATAATGGTATCATACACTCCTTTAAATCAATACATTTCTATTCCATATACATAATATGAATATAGGTATAAATAAGAATAGTGAATACTGTTCATAAATAAGTATTACTTACAGCAGTGTTATATGTAGTGTGCAATATACAGTGTATATGTTATAAAAATATATTTAAAAAATCAAATATATTAATATTATATAAATGTTAAAAAAAACACTTTTCTTTTTTCATGTGATGATTATGACACAACACAAAATTCACTTAAACCATATATATACTCAAATTAGACTCCAGATCATTTAGACATAATCCATGTCTTCTCAGGGTACACCACCACCAAATTGGAGACACAGCCATCCAAGCGGGCATACTGCAGTCAGCCACTGAGGGTCTGTAATTCACTCTGTAATGTTAGTGTGGACTTCCAGGAACTTTCCACCCAGCTGGATTGTGTTAAAGGCACTGGAGAAGTCAAAGAACAAGCATCATGGTGCTGCCCTGTGCAGCAGGAAGATGATAATGTAATCTGCACCAGATGGACCAGGGGGTATACAAAATCATAAAAAAGATTATCCTCTGAAGACCATTAATGTATCCACAGTAAATTTTCCCACAGAGAGGAAGGAAATACTTTTCTAATAAATACTGGATTTTATTTCATCACAGTTCTTCACAGAATCACATAAAACTACATGTACACATTTTAAATTTTCATTTCAAATGATCCGAGGTTTTGATGCAGTTGTTGGACACGAGGAGTTGAGTCTTAAACTTGTTTCTTCTTGTTTCAGTTTGTATGAACTTCAGCTCCATTTGAATTCACACACACGTACAATTAATACAGGGTACGCTTCAACACACACACACTTGGAATTAATTCACTGCATGCATGAACACATACACATGCCCCACATTTATGCTTCAGCACACACAGTGACACATTCATAACACTCAGTCCGCTGTTAAAGAACACACATGCCAAACCACAAAAAGACAAAGACACACACACACACACACACACACACACACACACACACACACACACACACACACACACACACACACACACACACACACTAGTGTACACAGTGACATTACAGAAATATACTCATTGCTCGGAAAAAATGTAGCTAGGCTTCATTTGCAGAAGAAAAGAAACACTGTTGAGTTAAGTACCATATTTCATATTTCACCTCCCGGCTATACTTGATCTTACAGTTGGCCCACTACTAATGGAGAACTCACAAAGCTTCAGTTTATTAATCTTGCAAATATGAATCCATTAGTACATAAACTCTCTGTGAGACCTTTCAGGAAAGAAAGCCTTCAAATTGTACAAAGCCAGCAGCCCACAGTACATCACTCATGTTTGGTAGTCAGATAAGAAGACTGATATCTGTTCACACAACTGTACAGATATCAGCGCATCAGTGTTCAGTATAGAGACAGGCCATCTGCCACGACCAGTTGAGTATAAGGAGATGTCAGAGTGATGGAACATATAGACATGTTCCAAGCAGTCATCAGTGATACAAGAGCAAGTCAGTAGTGGCGAGGAGGGGAACTACCTCCTCAGCTACTAGTCCATTCCACACCAAGTCTGTACGGACTGAGCTACTGTCACCCCAAAAAAACATCTTCTGCTGGTTTTCTCATCAACATCTTTGTTGGATGCATAAAGATTTTGTATATAACTGATGGAAAAATAATCCTAATTAACTGAAAGTGAATGTATTCTGTTGTGTAGTTCTGTTTAGGATGTATGCTTAAACTGTAAACTGGCCTTTGATATATACAATAGTATTATATTATGGATATTTAAACTGCTTTAATATTTAAACATAGTTGGTTGCAAGTTAATAAAGTTGAGCCCTTCCAGCATTTACTGAGTCTCCAAAGCTCTGAAAACTGATTGAATCTACCAGCACAGCATGAAATAATAAAGAGCTGATGGACCAAACTAAAACAATTCAACTAAACTTAATCTTTTATTTATTGCACGTCTTACAAATAGATTCCAGATATCCGTATTACTAGTTTTCCAGGGCCTGTTGCATTTTGCTGCACAGTGCAAGTTGAAGTGTGCACAATGAGCTGTGTAAAAAAAAAAGTGTAAAAAAGTGTAAAAACACGCTGAAATAGTCGGAGGACTTGCTGCCATTTGAAGTGTACCGAAGCTTTATTTAGGAAGCAGCTGCCTAGGAACTTCTGTTGACCAGCTGTGTTTCTCTGGCTCAGATTCACTGTGACACACACACACACACACACACACACACACACACACACACACACACACACACACACACACACACACAGACAGCCTCTTGCTGGTTCAGCAGTTTAAATCAGTGAAGTGTTTCAGAGCACAGCAAGATGTGACCCATCATCAATCACACATACGCACGCACGCACGCACACACACACACACACACACACACACACACACACACACACACACACTCCAAACTGAGTGTGTCACCGGGCCAAGTGAGGGAAGCAGGTGGTGGGCAGACAGTCTGTGTGTGTATCTGTGTGTGTGTGTGTGCACAGAGCTGTGGTGAGGATGAGATGTGTTTTTCCACTCCAGTGTGTTTACATGCACTAGTAGTTTGCAGTCGCCTGTATTTACAGTATGTGTGCGTGTGCATGTGTGTGTGTGTGTGTGTGTGTCTGTGAGTATAGTTTTGTGTGAGGCAGAGGGCAGAGCCATCAGGGATGAACCATATTTACACCAAATCAGGTGTTGGGGAGATTAGCACAGGGTTGTGCAGCAGTGTCCGAGGATGGCGCTGTGTGTAACTGCTTCACCGGCTTTTCCCTGACCATCAAACCCTCTCCTCACTGACTCTCGAGCTGACTCAACCACTGCTGCACTGTCATAGTGCTGATATAGGCATTTGATCAAGAAAATGCTAATGTGTGTCATTTTAGAGGGCATGAACAGACAATGTATTTTTGTTTGACTTGTTTATTTTGTTACAGTTACTTTGTTTTTCCCTTCTTAGCGAAGTCTTATCCTATTTCTCAGGCAAGACCAACCTGATCCATGTGGACTGGAGTGTAGGCTTGGAAAGGAAAAATGTACAACTTGAAACTTATTTTGAAGTCATGAACCAATTTTACCCGAGGATTTGCAATCTTTATTCTGTGTCTGATGACCATTGCACATACAGGTGCAGCCATATTCACCCATTTCTCTGTTATCACTATTAATCACTAAAGTGGTTGTTGACTTAAAATCCTTTTAGCTTTTAGTTTGTTCACTGGTCTTAAATGAACTGCAGATATGTTCAGACTCTGAGTCTTCTCCTCTATCCAACAGCAGAAGTGAAATGAAAGGACAAAGACACTGTTTTATTTTGGATGTAGGCGTTCAGTGTGTGCTTACTGTGTGTTCTGTTTAGACACAATAACAGCAGCAGTGGTTTCAGTTAATGAGATAGCTCTTTATGTGGCTGTTTTTTTTATTGTTGATGATTATTATTTTAGTTAACACCTCTCGATGAACAGCTGTTCTCCATTTGCTGCGTGTGTGTGTGTGTGTGTGTCCTGTCTGTATGGAGTCAGGTGTGCTGCAGAGGAGGAATCTGATGTGTGGGTCAGTGATTCTGTCTGACTGACATGTTGTAGCTGCGTGTATAATTCTGCGTGTTTATCATGTTTTTATTGTCTTTTGTAATTAACAACAGCTTTATGATCACAAGCAGGTAGACGAGCCTGTGTGTATGTGTGTGTGTGTGTGTGTGTGTGTGTGTGTGTGTGTATTGTCTTGCCTGGTTGTTCTTTTCTGTCTTTAATGAGCCGGAGATTGCTGTTATTATCGTCTGTGTTGTTTCTTCAGCTCACACATTTCTAATGAACAGCTGCTCTACTTTCCACTTATTGTTTTATTTACTACAAAACAAATATAATTGGCAAGGTGATTTTTAAGAAATAAAACGGTCATACATATTCTTTTAGATTTATTTCATTTCAAAATACCATACATAAGTAATCGGAGCAGGCCCTCTCCCTCTCAGTCTCTGACACATCCATCCATTCTCAACCCTTCAGTACAGGACACAACATTATGAGTTGTTACTCGAGGTGTGAATCTTCACTGGCCCTTACAATTCAATTTGATTATGATTTAAATGCACAATGATTCTTTATGCATCTTAATGCATGTTAATCACGGTGAGAAATCATCAGCCACCAGCCAAATGCTGCTAAAATGTAGAAAATGTATTGTCCCTTCATTTGTTTCTAATCAATATATCAAAATTCTCTTTTTGTTTACAAAGTGCTTTCAAAATTCAGACTAGAGTCTATAAGCTGCTTCTTTTATGGTGGCAGATGTTAGCTCACAGTGAAAACATGGTTCCTCATATTTGGGTACAGATTGTGCAACATCTCCCAGTACCATTGATTACATTTACATTTACATTAGCCAAAGATGCTCTGTTCACCCATAATTCAATGCAAGAGAGCAAGCTGCAACAGAACAACATAACTGCAGAGGCCAGAAAATCAACGACCAGCATCAGGAGGCTATTTAATTAATTTTGTGCTGGTTACGATTATGTTCTGTCACTGCATCGGTGCAGAATCTACCACCTCGCTATGCATGTCAAGATAGAAAAATGTCTACACCTTTAGTAGTTACCAGGGAACAACCATGGTGGCAAAATGTTGGACATGGACATAAAATGATGTCTTCTTATCCTCCAGATGGGCACACTTTGGAGGAGTTACCCACAGTTCCCTTTTAAATATCTCCTCACTGATTCTCAACATAGAGAAAAGGATTCTTCCTGACAATGTAATAATTCTATACGTTTCTGTTATAGCCATCAGTTGTAATTATGGTGTTTCATCTCTTGTTTGAGAACTCGCTCTAATTACTGCAAAGAAGCCTGACAGAGGTGCAAATCACAGCTGTAGTCATTTCAAAAGGTTTCACAGTTTTCTTTAGCTAGCACAGAATTTTAAGTTGAATGATCAACGTTGAAGGTCTCCAGCTGTCCGTCCCCTAACACTGTATATGAAGGACTTTTACTTCTGGTTGTCAACTTAAGTTATAATAGTGTTGATGTTGAAGTGTGTATTATTTTGTAATGTCTGTTTTGCTTTGGCTCACTAACATTATTTCTTTCTCACATACATAATATTGGGAGGACAAAATATTATCATTATCATGTTAACATATTTCACTGTCATGCGGTGTTACACACTGTACAAAAGCAGCACACACTACAGCCTGTAAATGAGCACAAAATTGAATCAACACCTCTGACAAAGACCGCGTTTATTTCAGGGCCGTATGAGGCCGTACAAAACAGTGTATTTCATAAAAAAATAAAATAACAGAGAATATTTTGTCACTTGACTAATTGAGCCTTAATTCACCCAAAATGAAGAAATAATGTCAGTCACCCTGTAGCTACTCCTCCCCTACCCCCTCCCTCTGTGGTCTCATTAAAGAGTCATAAGTGAGTGACAGACAGGAAGTCAGATCATAAAGGTGTCATTATGTCACCTCATCTCTTCTGTTCCCATTTCAATTAACAGATCAGTCTTGGTCTGTATTGTCAGGGCACATTTCCCAGCATGTGGTCTGCTGCTGCTCTTTCCTGGCTGCTGAGGTTTGGCAGTGGAATTCAACACCATGGTCTTGGCTTTCATACTGATCATTTCACACAGTCAGAACATACTCTAATTGCATGTTATCCATCTATTGTTAATTATTCTGGACTACAATTCCTAAACAGCAGTGGTGGTTGCTGCCTAACCATGAAAGCATTAATGTGGTTTTACTGCAGTAAACATGCCAAGTCAGGTTACTACATCGATTATTTATTTTGAACAATGCTGATGAAATCTGAAAACAAGAACCAAATGATGATGAGGAATGGAGAAATCAACATGAAGATAGAAACAGTAGTAGTAATACATCTAAACTGCTGCGGCCTTGCATTCCTAATATGAAGGAAGTAGAACAACTTATGGTTCATGGGCTGGTTGGTTATTGGCTGCAGTTGCAGCAGAAAACAGAAAGCAGCCACACAAAACTGCTGCCCCTAAAGTTGAAATCATTTTGTTCTCAGACACATTCCTCTTTTTATTCTTATTTATAAACATCAGCTTAATTGTGGTTTCATTTTCACTGTGATGTGTTTGGAAGAGATTTATTGATAAAGTTTTGAGAAGATACACTTTATCTATCAAGAATAAATCACATTGTCACAATCATTTCATGAGAAGATGGCTTTAAAACAGTGTACATTTTCTGTATGTTTCTACTATAAATTTATGAATTTTGTCCAAATTCCACCGTGCCTGTGTGTAAAAAAAATGATCACACTTAGATCTTATATTGGTTAGTTTGATGAATGCATTAGAATGCTATGTCAAGAATGGATCATTTTCCAGCTCTCACTATACTAAACACAAACATGTTTACAGAAGAACGGAGTGCATTTAGCAGATGGTGCTTTGGTAAGGCTGACTGGGAGAAATTCAGGTTATGTTCTGAGGAGTCAGCACACTCGCTAACACTAGAAAGAAGCACAGAAAAATGCAAACATCGAGTCATGGAACATACTCTAAATGCTGCAACCTTGAGTAAACTAAAAAGATCATCACAGGGTGGGAAGAGTGGAACCTTGGTCTAATGCAGCCTGTTAAAGAATGAAACAAAGCATTCAAAACTTTTGAGGAAATACATGCCACAGGAGAATTTTATAAAGTACCGAAGAAAAAAAATGGAAGGGCTATTAGGAAAGTTAAATATACAAAAAAGACAAAGTTAGAGGGTGTTTGGTCCATGTTTAAGCAAAAAGGTGGGAAATGGAAATGAGTTAAAATTCTTGGATTGGTTGACGGGAAGAGACTGGCAGTGTCTGAAAATATTTTGTTTCTTACCCAGATGGTTACTAACCCCCCTGTACCATAACCTGCTTTGATAAATGAACAACTGAAAGTGTAACTGAGATCATTGACCAAATGAAGAATTCACCTGCTCTCTTGGCATCATTCCTCCCAGCTACCTTAACCTGTCCATTTCAGGTGAATTTATTCTGCTGGCTGTGTCTCTGTGGCCTTTGACACTGGTCATAGTATTTTAATTGAATGTCTTAGGAAACAGGGAGGCATTTCATTCTATTCGTCTATTGAATCTCTCATTACACATTTGGATGAAAAATCAAAATCCCCTTAACAAAAAGGCAAGCTAGATACTCCAAAGGTTCTCCTCCATCAGCTGTCAAATCAAATACAACATATCTTTAGAAATCAACCACAAAAAACAAACAAACAAAAAAGGCTTAAAAGATATTATACAGAAATCTGATACAGAAGCAATGATGGGAGACGCTCGTCTTATGGCAGAAATGGAATATTACAGGGGTCTTCAACTAGGGGTCCGTGACCCCTAGGGGGTCTGCAGGGGTACTGCAGGGGGTCCACCAATTTTTTGTCATAATATTTGACAATTTTCACCAAAATAATTTGTGTGTTTGAATTAAAAAATGGAAAAAATGATACTGAGTAAACTGCAAGCATTAATATGCAGTAACAGTCTATTTTGTAAATAGTTTAATAGGCTAAGCTATTTACAAAATAAATGATTCCAATGATGCAGTCTAACATAACGTGACCAGCTGCTATTGGAGGGAAAGAAAAAAAGTTGAGGAAAGGTGTTGGCTAAAACACAGCAGTTCACTCTTCACTGTGAAATTAACGTGAATCAATAACATTATTAAATAATGCAAGCTACTAGTTTGATCATCATATCAAACCTGGCATCCTGAAGCTCAATGTTTCTTTGTTGAAAAATAATAATTACAGAAAATATAAGCCTCATCAACAACAACAATAATAATAATAATCCAGTATATAGATAGGTGAATAAAGTAAATATAAAAGTTATTATAGGCCAGGCTTAAAATGTGACACATTTGAAAAAATGAATTCCATGTGGGGGTCCCCAGCAGTTTGTGATCTCACAGAGAGAACAGGAAGAAGCAGGAGGGAGACCGGAAGTCTTCGCTCTCGCCCACGGAACTCACGCAAAGCGGACCAGACACGCAGCCGGTTTCCAGGGGGACTTCTTACAGCGCTGGACAATATGTCGTCTCTTAGGTGACAGTTTGAAGGTATGTTCTGAAACATGAAGGCATGAAGACATAGAGACATGAAGACAGGAAGACATGAAGGCATGAAGACATAGAGACATGGAGACATGAAGGCATGAAGACATGAAGGCATGAAGACATAGAGACATGGAGACATGAAGGCATGAAGACAGGACGAAGTGCGCGTTTATTAGTAAAATGGCGACGTGAGCGGATTTACAAAACGTTTAGCTCGCGCTCAGTGCTGTTGTTGTGGCTCCACGAGACACACACACTGCTGACAGACAGACGGACGGTTCTGTTACATGTTTGGACCCGGTACTTCGCTTAGCTTAGCTTAGCTTAGCTTCGTGTCATTGACTGGGTGTTGTGTTGGAGCAGGGATGTGTGACGCAGCAGAGAAGGACCTGTACGCTGTGCTGGGAGCGAGCTGTACAGACTCAGTCCAGCAGCTCAAACACAGATACCAGCAGCTGGCTCTACAGGTAACACACTGTCTGTCTGTCTGTCACTACTACATATCATGCACACTGCTTCACTCCATACAGAATCGTGTATAATCATGTCATCTGACAGGAGGCAGACAAAGAGTGTGTCTTACTCAGGAATATCAGCTCAACAACTCAGAACGTGACCGACCATGTTAATGCAGAAATGAAACATTTATACCCCTGTGTGTGTGTGTGTGTGTGTGTGTGTGTGTGTGTCTGTGTGTGTGTGTGTGTGTGTGGACAGTACCACCCAGACCGTCTCAGAGGTGAGGCGTCTACGGAAGTGGAGTCAGCCGTGAAGAAGTTTCATGAAGTGGATGCAGCCTGGAGGATCCTCAGTGACCAGGACACCAGGAGACAGTATGACCTGCAGCGCAGAGGTACCATCATCTACTGCACTCATTCATGTTCATTATTTACTTCATAAGACATGAAACACTTCAGTTATTAGTGTTAGTTTTGAATTGGTATTCATATTTCTGATTAGGAATGGGCTTGTTTCCATATTTGAATACTCATACATGAACGAACATCACGTGACGTGTGACTCAAAGAGTTAAACATTATCTTGACTATAAACATGACTATAGTTTTATTGAATACGGACATTAAAAACGAGCACTTGAGGATTGTCTGTGTGTGTTCATTTCATATTTTCAGTCCCCATCGTTCCTCCTTTTAAGTGATGTAGTGAATATTATCAATTATCAGCTGATCCACTCATCACATCAATAAATCCATCCACCTCGCTTATTTTCAAATAAAATATGTCACTTCTCTAGCTCTTTAGAAGCAAATACAATGAGCTGAGTTTTCATTCAAACTATATCATGACGTGTGTTAACTGTATGCCAAACTAAGTCTGGTGCAGTGCTCACTTTACATATGAAAACAGGTTGCATTACATCACTTCAGAAAACTTCACAGAGAACGATGCATGTCAAGACAGCATCACTGAACTGTTTTAACAGAATATTTTCTGGTCTGCTTCACTAAAAAAACAGAATAGTGTCGTCCACTACCGATCCTCTTAACCGGTACGACACCCAAGTCTCTTCTCCTCCGCTCTGTGTGCCCACCCTGTGAAACAGAGAGCCGAGAAAAGAGACACGAGAGCGACAACAACAGAGTAAAGACTCTGACAACATGCACAGAAACTTCCCAAATAACCAGACTGAGCTTTCAGGTGTAAAACTGTTAGAAACTGTGTGTTTGTGTGTGTGTAAGCTCCCTGAAAACTCCAGCCTCCTCCTCATCATTCATCCTATTTTAAATTATCACTACTTTTAGCAGTAATTATTCGCCATACAGTGTAACGCTAATTAAAACCCAGGCAAAGTTTAGCACTAATTAATAATGGTTCAGAGTCATTATCACTGTCAAACTGTACAACTTGATAATGACTGTTTCATCAAGAGTGAACTGTAAAAAATAACAGCTGTCTGTTCACCTGTCTTCCATCATCAGTCTGTCCATCAGTTCATCCATCTTTCCATCCTCCATCACTTTTTATCCTTCTATTCATCCACTCATGTCCAAGGCTCTCTGTTTGTTTGGGTACAGAGATTGTCAGCATCTTAAAGGAAGTGTCAGAGCAATTATACCAGATATTACCAGAAATGAAAAATTATTATGTTATTGGCACTAGAATGTCTTCATGTGTTCTCCATTTAAAAAAACAGGTTTTTATCCTTTTTTTTCTACCTGTGTCTTTATACAGAAAATAATATATAGATATGTAATATAATGAGCATGCAACATTCATGAACAGATGAAATGTAAAAATTCAAAATATCAATGTGTGCGTCAAACGTGACATGCATGCCTTTCTAAGTGTTTAAATTGGTGAACCTCTAATAACAAACACATAAAGGCTAGTTGCCATCAGTACTGTCTTTGTCACTCATGCCGTTTTCACCTTCAGATGTACAGTATATCAGAGTGTGTTTGTACATAAATGAAACCCATTCGCAATTTTCTGAGTCAAGAGAAGCACCTTGAAGTCTGACCTGATCAGCAGGACATTAACAGACTGAAATGAATGTAATAAAGTCACATTTTCTAGTTTAGTTCAAATTCAAGCTGCAGTATCCTGAAACATTTGGAAACTTTTAGTAACTAGAACACAGCAGACCAAATATAACAGAACCGTAATATCTGCACGAAACGAAGCTGTGGATTGTAGACAGTAAATACAGTAAAAATGCTGTTCATTATGTCACGGGTCAACATGTGAAACTCTTCAGCTTATGTCTTTAACAGATCTGCATGTACAGAAAATGATTTTGGAATAATACAAACTGCAATGTAAGTCTGTACTCTGTCCTGCTCACTCTGAATATGAAATCACAATACTGTTTACAGCAGCTCTTGCATGATGCTAGTCTTTCTTCTACTCATACTATATTATTGATGCATTTATGCTTCTCCAGCTCAGGAACTGAAACAGGATTGGCCGGTGGATTCTACGGTCTGTCTGGAGGACATGACCTGGGACCAAGGTAACTACACACCATGTACACTAAAGGAAATGCTAAGATGGTTCACATCACACATACAGAGCCATATTTCTATTGTTTTCATATATACAGATATTTTTCTTTTAACAAATGAATTTTTATTAATAATTAAATAATAATACTTCTTACTGTACTTCACTTTGCTATTAAATGTCATGATCTTACTATCGCTGAAGGCTCATGTTCACTGATTAACGTAAAAGGTAAATCTTTAGTTTTCCTTCTAAAATGTAAGTGTGTGTCGTTTCAGATGAGTGTGTGTATACATACAGCTGCCGCTGTGGAGGAGGCTTCATCGTCTCAGAGGAGGAGGTGGAGGAGGAGACACAGAGAAGGCAGCAGGATGATGAACAGGAGGGAACAGAGGAGGAAGAGCACAGAGGAGTGGTTGTTTGCTGTGATACATGTTCCCTGAGTGTGTACGTCACATGGTCACTGCATAGAAAGACATGTTGAATGTAAGATGTTAAAATGCCAGCAGTAATACTTCCTTTGAAACCTTTGGCTGCTAAATAATTGGAAAAAGAGCAGCTTTCTGAAGGTGTTCACAGTGATCTTAAGTCCAGTGGGAGGCAGTTCCAAAGCCGAGGAGCTAGAGCTGGTCAAAAGCTTGGATTGGATGCTTGTATTCCGCTGGCAGGGGAAAGGGGAATAACAGTAGCCAAGGAAATAATCTTCTCCATGTCAGCTGTGGACACTGAGCCTGAGTTTAGCGATGATCCTCAGCTGGAAACAGAAACTCACAGCCTGGTCCACAGAACAAGAAAACTCTGCGCATCTCAGACTTTGTATCCAACATCTCCATGATCTCTGTTCATGGGCCCATGAGGCAAAGCATCACAACGTCAGTAAAAGGGCCGACTCACTGACAACAGACTGTATAAACGGTATGAGGCAGTTTGAAGTGTGTGAAGGTGATGTTGCATAACTGTCCTTTACTTTGTATACAATGTCAATGTCTTCAGCCAGCTGACTAATCCTGGCAAACGTGATCCATTTCATTGTCAGTCAGCTACTTTGGTTCTTTAAACAAGCTTGGCTTGTTAATATGAGATGATGTGTGACATTAAATAACATCCACTCACTCTGAAAGCGTTCATATGACTGGTGACATGATACTGTCATACTCTACATCATTAGCTCATAGAATGCTGAAGTGAATTTGAATAGTTTTTTTTAATCTTGTATTGCTATTATTATATGGTATGTGATGTATTACATCAAAATAATAATGAATAAATCATTTTTATCTTAAACATCTCTACGATAGGATACATGGATTTATGGTGATTTTTCCTAATCTGGTCATTTTCTGCAGGTCAAACCATTTTATTTATTGAACCACATTGTCTCATTTAGATTTAGATTTATTTGTGGCCTTATTTAATTCAGAATTAATTTCATAGGTATGTTTATTTATGTAATATTGACTAACATGGACTAACACATTGAAGTACCTGGTGACGTGGTGATGTAATCACTGCCTTGCCTCACCCTCTCCTTCCTAGCCAGTTGGCCATGTATGAACAGCATGCTGCTGCTCAGCCGATCTTTCTTTTAGTGTCTCTCTGTTGTCTCCACATAAAAACAACCACATGGGCACTAAAGACAGTATACTCCATAGCTTATATTGTAGTTAATGAACCATTGTATAGTATAGGTTTTATTTGAGTGTACATCCTTGAAGTTTTGTTGTCATCTACCACACCTCGTGATCTGTGATCAAGCCAGGAGCCCTCTGTGTATCACAGTAGGTAGCTATGGACCAGCTTGTCTAATATAATAGTCTAGTTGTCTTCGGGCGGCTGTGGCTCGGGAGGTAGAGCGGGTCGTCCACTAATCATAAAAATGTACCCACCTTTTCACAGCTTCTTTTCACAATGTACGTCTTTTTGAGCCAGTGTGCGCCGCTTCACAGATGTGTTGTCGTTACGTGGTTTGTCCATGTTAAATTAGCTTCAGAGCCTGGTGCTCTTCTTTGGGGGCCTTGATCTGTGCTCTGACCCTTCACCTCCTGAGCAGGGGGGACTCACTTGTGCAGGTCATTCGGGACCACCTTGTGTGGCCACAGATGAACTTTACTACACACACACACACACACACACACACACACACACACACATACAGCACTTCCATCATGATCAGTGTTTTCTGACCAGCCACTGAAGAGTAACTAAAGATCATGCAGCTGACTGCATAGTGTGTGTACATTTTACTCAGTTCAAAATGGAACTGCTTAGCTGTGACACCCAACTAGATTTTTCTGCCTAATTGAATCAGTTTAGTGAAACAGATTTTTTCTTTAAACACCAAGCCCTGTGAAGGTGATACTTTATCCCTTGTTGTGTGTGCTGCCAGGCCCTCAGCAGTGCTGTGTATAGAGGTTGTCAGGAGCAGCAGTGATACCATCATGGGGATTGTTCCGAGGTAACGTGATGCCAAAGCAGTAGTGATGGTCCATTCCCTGAAGAGTCGATGTGTGAGGTTTTATTCAGGCAGAGTGAGGGGCGTCTGTACACTCTGGTGTCCTCGCTGCATGTCTGAACCTGCCTCTGAGCTGGCACGATGCTGCTGAGCATACCTAACGCTCATCAACCACATTACACACAGACGCATAGATAACCTGCAGATACCTGTCTCTGTTCAAAAGCAGAAACAGGAACATGGATAACGTACATGTTCACACTGCGCTTGATCCTCTGCCTGCATTTCTGGAAATGAAATGAAATTTGAAGGTGTAGATGTAATTATGTCTCACGTTTATCTAATTGCTTTGTGACTTGAGCTGAGGACACACCTGCGCACATGGCAAGTATCATCATCTGTGCATCATGCAGTTTGATTGTCTTTCAAATAAAAATAATGTGCACATTATATTGTATTGAATTGCATTTACATTTCCTCCTGCTTGCTCCCTGTGAAGTTTTAACCTAGATTACAGAGTAAAAACAAGAATACACCAAATCTTGCAATGATGCTCCATAATACGTAGAGCAGTGAGCAGTTAAACTGCAGGATGAGACTCCCTCTTCATGGTGTTTCTTGTGGTTAATTATCACAGAAGGTTGAGTGAATGCAACAAAGAAAAAAAGCATAATAATAGGAAAAAAAGCTAATCATTTGTATAATAAAACTATATCCTATGACCCTGAAAAATTATCCTGTGACCACCTAGGGGTCCTGACCCCCAGGTTGAGAACCGGCGTCCTAAATGACAGAGCTATTCTGCTCTCTGCGGGGCTGCGACAGTCACACAAAGGGATGAAGGCTGGTAATGACTCTGCTCTCTCTCTGGTCACTCAGCCTGCAAAGGTCACAGCTGACAGAAGCTCCAAGTGATGATCATCTCTCATCTATTATCCCCCCTAATCAATCCATCCATCCATCCATCCATCCATCCATCCATCCATCCATCCATCCATCCATCTACCATCCTTAGAGGAAGTGAGTAGTAGAAGAGGAAGGGTGAAGCCAGAGAAAGTTAGGGTTTCACAGAATAGAAGGACGGTGGGTTGTGTTCTCCACTCATTATTTTCTCTCATTGTCAGCATTGTGACAATCAGCCATAGTGGGCAACAGCGTTTTAGCAGTGTAGGACAGTTTCTGATATTAGGACACACTGATAGTGGGGTGGAGGGTGGTGTGTGTGGGTGGGGGTGGGGGGTTGACAGCTGATGTTTAAATGAGGGGTTGGTCGAATATTGATGTGACAGACACACAGAGACGTGCTGGGACACAAAATCACTTTCACCAACACACCACCTACAATTAGAGCGCTTTAGATCACTTTCTACCAAGCACCCACCCCACCCCAGAACCCCACCCCTCTCCTGACCATACACTGTAAAATCTTATCATCAATTTAAATAAATCAACTCATAATTAGTTAAACAATGTATCCAGCTTATTACAACTTGGGGTTATTATTTTGGGGTTTTGTCAGTAATAAGTTCGTTGCTGAGATTTAATAAAACGGTCAGACAGACTGGAAACTGTTCAGGTTCAAAATGAAATCAGCACCCAAACTTCTGCATCTTTGTCCTTTTCTTTGGGGAGGCTGGAAGACAGCTGGCCTTCGTCCAATGAGCTGTCATGTGATTGAACTGTTTTTAAAACTGTTGTTCTAATTTGAAGTTTTAAGTTAAGTTTAAATTAAAACTCTGACAAAAAAAAAAAAAAAAAGAATTTCAATATCTACAATTCAGTGAAAATTGAGAAAATGTCAGTACAGAAAGCTCCAGAAGAGCTACAGACTGGACCTCAGTGTGAGAATGTTGAAGAATACTATCGATCACCCAAGCTGTCTCTTGTACTGTATCTATCCATCACACTTTAAAGACACCCTTCTGTATTTATTCTTCCCTTTTATTTGTCAGGTACTCTTATTCAAAGCAACTTACAAAAAACACATGTTGTTGTGTTGTGTGAGTGTTGTTAGACGTGAATCTCTAAACAGTGACTAAACGGACCTCGAGTTGAGTTGAGATTTCAAGATGAACCTTTTAAGCTGACATAGAAACAATGGAAACTGCAGCATGAACTAATGTGTGACAACATGCCAACCTCCATCTCCTGAGGAAGATGACTGAAAGCTCCAGGACAGCCCTAATGGAGCTTGTGGTGAAATGGTTTTGTCAACCACTGCCTCCAAGGTCAAGGACGTACATCAAGTCCCAACCAAGAGTGTATTCGCTACAGAACACATTTTATTTTTATTAGAAAGACATGTTGAATGTAAGATGTTATTTAGAGATTTTTATGAGATTCTGTCCTGCTGAAGCTGAAGAAAACGGAGTCAGACAAAACTGTACACTTGACATTGCTCTGCTCATCTGTCCTAGGAAGGCATCTGCTTTGTACAAAGTCGACAAACAACCTTTTCTTTGTTAGTTGCTTTGCCAGGTACCGTGTGGAACCCAAATGTGTTGTACATACTGCTTCACAGAAGCTTTGGTATCCATGATTGCCCACTTAGGATGAACATAAGATTACTTTACTGAACAACTGATCTGGTCAGCAGGGCATGTAACAGGTCAAGCTGATGGTGGAATGCCCTCTGCTGGAACACAAGACAAACTACTACCAAGGACTAACTTCAGAGGCCTGGTGGCAGATCACAGGCTCTGGCCAGGAGGGAGTGCTTGGTTCATCCTCTGGGCTTGTTCATTCAATGCATAACATTTCCTCATTCACTCACCCTCTCTCGTCTCACTACGCTCCTTAAAAAAAAAAAAGATATTTTTTTTAATCGTTAAACTGACCAATCAGAAGCAGCAGAAAGGCCTCACACATGACAGTGATGCTAAAACAAGTGAATGAATGTAGAACCTTATTTGTTGAACATGAAATTGTTGTGCAGCATTTTAGCACACACCTTGTGTTGTGTGTGTTTGATATGTCTGCTAAGTGGTTGACTAGTCTGTGATTAATGAAGGTAGATGCAATCAATAACAACATATTTGTACTGCATGATTATTTTATATTATAGTTAATATATTGTTAATTATTTTATTGTATTATTCATTTTTAAAAACACTGAACAAGTACACAATACATCGACTTTGTTAGAACACCTCTGGAATCATGCAAACGGGGGTAAGGTGCACGCGAGAAGTGAGTTTCATTCGTGTGTATTCACCTGAAAATAAGAATCATTGTGTTCTTAACTTTTACATCTACAGATGCTGTGTTTCTGTTTCTACGGTAGCCCAGAACAGACAATCCAAACACAGCTGGCTCTTAATGGGGCATTTTGCAGCCAGCCACTGTAGTTGCCACTAAATCATACACACAGTTAGGTGTAGCTGGGTAGGAGAAGTCATGTGACTGTGTGACAGAACCACGTTGGGCGAGCTCACACATTTCCTGCACAATGACGGATTTCTGACTTTTTTTCACTTTTACCTCCAAATGTTTTGTAATCATTCAATGTTCACATTCAGTCTGAATAAGTCTCTGAGGGACTTCAACAAACTATCGAGCTCTGGTTTCAGGCCGCCTGCTCACAGCATGTTTTTACAGTGTATCTTGTCCCTCTCTTTCAAAGCTCTATCTCTCTATCCTGCAATTAGACCCCTTAGATCACTTTCTGTCTCCAACCCCCTACCTCTCCTCTCCCTTTCTCTTCCTTTCTCACTCTCTGACTGCCTGCAAATAGACCTGTTTAGTTATCTCTCTCTCTCTCTCTCTCTCTCTCTCTCTCTCTCTCTCTCTGTCAGCTGATGCTCACCTCAGTCTGTGTCTCTCTGCCTCTGTCTGTGTTTCTGTTTGGGTGGCTGACAGTGGTGGAAGGTTGGTAGAGGGGGGTGGGGGGTGTTGATGGAGGTGCTGAATAACTGTCAGGATAATAACTGTGAAACGGTGGCATTGGCCTTTAATAAATGGAGTCCCTGAAAGGCAAATGGTGGTGAATGTGGATTATATACTGTGATAATATACTGTCAGCCTAAACCCTTGTAAACATCTGGAACAAGTGACATGAAGAATTATTCTCATTTCTTCAGATTGTGGGAAAATGTGTGAATGTGTGTTTAAACTTAGACTTTTTCTTCTTGCTTTCTTTTTAATAAAACAGGATTATAATGAGTGTAAGTGCTTGTAAATTTCATTTTCTGACTTGCAGACTCAATCACAAAGGAAGAAGAAAGAATGTTGATGACGAACCACGCTTTCAAACATGGGAGAATTAGACACATTAATTGTTTAGACAGAAAAGGTAACAAAGAAAGAAGACAGGAGAGATTCAGTGTGGGATGTGTACACTGTTGGACTCACTTTACAGAACATTATAAAACGACAGAGCCCAAAGATCACTCTGTGTGCCTTTTGTCTTCCTTCAAAGATTAGCCGATGATTAGCCACTAGAAGCTTTTATTTTTGGTGTTACGAAGCTAATGTGTCTCTCTTTTCCAGCATCTTAAAAAATGATAGCATGGATTGGGATTAACCCTAACAGCTGGCCAATGAGAACAATTCAATATTATATACAGTGTATACAGTGTTTTCAAATGAAACTGAGGCCTAGTTAGATTAAACAGAGGTGCCTCATCTCAAAATGAAACACATACAATAAGTCTTTAGATTTCAGTATGGATGAAAATTAATTTAAAAAAATCCAATGCAGTGTTATTTTTTAATATATAAAAAAGGAAAAAAGTGGAATGAAACAGTCAGGCACATGTAATTGTCTTTTTTTCCCTCAACCCTTTAAAGTCAGCAGCCACCTTGTTAATAAAAATTGATGTCCCATTGGGTGCTAACTAATTGGCTGTAGCAGACAAGACCTCAGAGACACTCAGACCTTGTCAACTCATTAGCATGCTGTTAGCTCGTTATTAGCTTAAAGCTTTTCTGCTCCTCAGCTTGATGAATGACCAGGAGAACAATCAGTGAAGCCCTCAACCCATGGTGACTGTGTGTGTGTGTGTGTGTGTGTGTTGTTTTGGTCTCTCTCTCTCTCTCTCTCTCCCCCCCCCCTCTCTCTCTCTCTCTCTCTCTCTCTCTCTCTCTCTCTCTCTCTCCAGCATAAACAGGATGATCGGGGTAAATGTACGCCCACAAACTGAAGTTATTTGGCTTCATGTGCCACTAAGCAGAATGAACGGACCTCTGCCTCCAACCCTCTGTCCAGTTCAAGTTCTCTTGTAAATCCAAATTTTTTGGGGGGAGCTCATTTGAATTGACAAACGCCTGGCAGAGGGTGTTGCATGTACAGATTGTCAACAACGTCCAGCTTGTTAGCGTGTCAGAGTTCTTGTACGTGTCTTGTGATGTCTTTTGGAGGACCTCGGAGGACAGAACAGACTGCTGTGATCCAGACTTTTAAGACCCATTCAAGTGATTTCACACAGTAAGATCAGTACACTTGACTTGACATGAAATATTATAATATATGATTCAAACACATGTAAGGCCTGGGGGTGGTGTTTAGCTCAGTTGGTAGAGCAGCCACCCCATGTGCGAAGGCTCAGTCCTTGCTGCGGGAGCCCAGGGTTCAAGCCAGGCCTGTGGCTCTTTCCTGCATGTCATTCCCATCTCTCTCTCCCCACATTTCCTGTCACTCTTCAGCTGTCTCTATCACAATAAAGCTTGAAAAGGCCAAAAAAATAATCTTTAAAAAAAAAACAAAAAAAAAAACACATGCAAGGCCTGACTGTCACAGTCACTTTCTCTTCATTTTTCTCTTTACATCTCAACAGCTCTTTGTCTTTGTTGCCACCTCTCTGTCAGTGATTCACAGCACAGGTCCTTCCCCCTCTCTCAAATCTTTAACCTCACAGAAGGTAAAGAGAAGAGATGTCTGAGGCAAGTCTGAGAGAGAAATGAGCCGTCTATCAGGGGGATGTGGCGGAATTTGGGTTCACCCTATGAATGTATGATCTGATGAGGCCACATTTGCTCAGATTATTTCCCTCTGTAAATGCATCCAAAACATGTTGACTGTAAGGGTTGCCACAAACTTCAGTTTTAAACCGTGACTTCTTTTTTCTCCCTACAGTGAGCTTTAGTAGGCATGAGGATGGACCGTTGGACATTTTTAAAATGTGCTGAAATAAGAGATGTAGTGGTGAGTAGTAGTGTTGACATTGACCTGACCTGACCTGACCTGACCTGTCCATCATCTCAGGCATTTAGGGTCAGGATCTGGTGAAATCCCTGGATTTGCATTCAGCTGAAATGTTTATGGATCAGTTTGACCACTGATTTGATATATGTAAACACAAAATAGAAATAAGAATATATGTTATATTCATATCCTGTCATATTGGTTGTTTTGCTCCACTCAGTCTGAAACTAAAACATGTTTTTGTATGTAGACGCATGTACAGAGTCAGCTGTTTCTTTTATGCTTTATACACAGGGTAACATGCAACTGGTGTACCATTTAGGTTTTGTAGTCATGCTAGTAGCATGTTGGTCTGAATTTTATGACAAACATTCTACTAAAATTTTAATTTGTCTAATACTTTGGTTTGTGCCCAAATGACCAAACTGTGACTAAACATACCTGAATAAAAACATATTAAAATATTTTTTACTTTTTCTGAAATCTCCCATAAGCCAAAATAAAATCTTACTGATGTGAACAGATTCTGTGTCTTGTGTTTGAATAGTTTGGCCAACAAAAATAATAGATGTCACTTTTTTCAACAATATTCAACAATGGTTTCCTTTAATTTTCTATAAAGCAGCTTATACATGTATAAATAACTGTGAATAACTGTAAATTAATAGGACAGTTTCTTGACATGACAATGTATTGGCACTAATATTCAGAAAAAAAACATTTTAAATACGTCCACAGTTATGCACATTATTCAACATAAATAGATTAATCACAACAATTCTTTGGCATTCAAGTGTTTTTTCCAACAAGACACATCATCTCATTTCTTTTCATGATGTCCACTGCCGATGCTAAAAATGTGAAGTTTGTCCTGAACGAGGCGCTAGAGGAGAAGTCATGTGGCCATTCAATGAATCTGTCCAGGATCACGAGGACTCTACGAAGTTTTGAGTTAAAGTTGAAATTTCAGTCAGCTGCTAACCCGAGAGGAACATCACAAACATCAAATGTACTCTACATCCACATATTTCAATTGTTAAAATACGTCACCACAGCCCAAAACATTAAACACTGAACAAGTAACAATTTGACATGATCATCCTATAAAGAACCCCCCCCCACAACACATTGAGCTGTTGGACTGGGGGTCTCCAGAGGAAGAGGGCTGCCCACTGAATAGAGCAGAATAGAACAGAGAGCAGTGTGTCCTGGCCGGAGCTAAGCTGCTTCAGTCCAGGTTAAGCGTGAGTAATCTGTGTTGGCTCACAGGGCCCCAATAGGCCCTGGACCCCCACTCCCTGCACTGTCCTCTCTGCTTAATATGCCCCTCACTACCTGCCCCCCTGCCCCGCTCGGCTCTCTGCCCTCACCTCCTGCCACACTATTGTCTGTCTATTATTATCAGGAGGCACAGAGGCAGGCTCAGAGAACACTTTCATTTATAAAGTGTGTTTAGACAAATTCATCAATAATTCTTTTAGTATCACAGAAATCGAGCATGCTGGTAAATGAATAGATAAATCAACAGGATGAAATCAGTTCAAAATGAAGGTTATGTAAACTAGATGTTAGTAATTAGTTGCCAAAAACACTTGACCACCTTCATCAGGACTGTAAAATATCTTTGAATCGTTATTTCTTATGCACAGGTTGTAAAAGATTATTCAAAAGTCAGATAAGTCTGTAAAAATATGTTTTTTATTCATGATTTTCTTATGCAGGGCACAATAAGAAAAAAACACCCTTCAATTATCATTTATTATGATATTACTGATTAAATGTTGGTCTGATGAACAGATCCAGTCAGAGAGACAGCTTCATAAGATCCCTTTTACTGTGACATCCGGCACACAAATGATCCCCATCTTTACCCCCCAAGCAGTCCACTTCAGAGTAATCATTACATTTTCTGGCAAGCCTTCACATTTGGATCATTAAAAACATGTTTCTTTGTATCACGTTTAATATTTAGCAAGATGTGTCTAAACGTGTGGACAAACCAACAGAGCTGTGATTCTGACATCAAACTGTCTCCTGTAAAGCTCAAAGAGAGGTGGAGGTGGAGCACAGAGGTGGAGGTGAGTTTACTGTGACTGCTTCCTGCTTCATCTGCACGAGAAAGCTGCTGCTCAAATGCAGGAAAGAAAAGCGAAAGATGAGCTGCTCAGCTTCAGAATGGACAGAGACCAAATGTGGATTTTTATATGCTTTGGTGCTGTTAGACTGTATGAAACAGCAAAGCCCCCAAAAGACCTTCAGCATGTTACAGAATTCCTAAAATATTGTAAAATCACCAACATAGTCCACACGTATATTTCCTGTCCTCTCTGTTAAAAGAGAAGGAAGAAGACAAAGAGGAAAAGAGGAGTCCATCATCACATGCTGAGTGGCTGTGTGGACAGCTGGAGGCAGTCAGGGCACAGAGAATAAAACAGTCTAAAAGCTTTGACAGGAGAAGCTTGTCAGACGTGACCTGATGACAGAGAGCGAATGTTCTGTCATTAGTTGCTCTTCTTCTACATGTGCTGTCATAATGAAGTGAAGCACAGGAGGACAGCGGAGCTGTCAGCTGCTGCTCTTCCATCTCTCCAGGACCACAGAGGAGAAGAAAAGAGCAGTGACAGACGTGTCAGAGGAGAGATGTCTTTATTAAGTCTTTTTCAAGCTCTTCTACCTTTTCCTTCATTTTCATTCTTTAGACTTCTTCAGTTTGTTGCCATATTTGGAATTATATGATTCATATAAAGAATGCTTTGGTCAGAAAAATGTGTAATACCTCTTCAAGCTTATTTTTAACTTAATGTTTCAAACATCACAAATACATCACAAATGTCTGTTTGTTAATCTTGTGTAATAAAAACATTCAATACATTTTATATACTTGAATAATATTACAAGAAATGTTCCATCAGACTCTGTTTGAACAAGTCAAACTTATCAGACCTCAGTCTGGTAAAAGTGTGAGACAATTCTCTGAACACGTGACTCCACACGTGTCTCTTGTCATCATTTGTTGTTTAAATCACACATTACAATTAGAACCAGAGTCAGAGCTGTGGCTCTATTATGCTGACTCCACCAGGCTGTGCAAACGTGCACGAGTGGTCAACACAAAGACACTGTTTACACCCGCTTTACTTCCTAACTCTCTGCTCAGTGGTTCAGCATAATCACTTGTTGTGGAAATCACTTAACACTTCACTTCCATGTGGTGTGTGTGTGTGTGTGTGTGTGTGTGTGTGTGTCTACACTGATTTACTACACAGACTGAAGGCTGAGATAACTGCTGCTTCACTGACGCGCACTGTGCTCCTCACATTTGTGTTGTTCCTGTGTAAACCACTATACACACATCAAAGTGTCTCTTTAGGGCCTCTCATCCAGCCAAAGACTCACATGTTATCCTGTTTTACTGACTGTTGAGATCCCAAATCAAAACGTTAATTTTTATTCTTCCTGTGGTTCATATCACAATGTAAATACAAAAGATTCATTTGTGACTGGACTGTGATGGTCAGATATGATCCATCACATGGTGAGTGAGACACATTTCAGTCAGACAGAGGATGTTTCTGTACAGTCTCCATGTCCTGTTAGAATATGAAAATATACTATTATTGTAAAATTGTTTTCATTTTTACTACATGTATTACACACACAAGCAGTGGAATGAAAGTAGCACTTTGTAAGAGCAGCAGCCTTTGTCTGTGTCAGGCATGGTTAGGTCACTCAGAGTTCAACACTCATCTAAACCATGGGTCTTCAACAGGGGGTCTGTGACCCTTAGGGGGTCCGCAGAGGTACTCAGGGGAGTCCAGCAATTTTTGTCATAAAACTTGACAATTTTCACCAAAATAATTTGTGAGAATTTAAGAATATAACAAAAATGATATTGAGTAATTTTCAAGCATTGATATGTAATAAAAAGCTACTTTTGACTAAATCTTTTTACAAAATAAATGATTCCCATGATGCAGTCTAACATAACGTGACCAGCTGCTACTGGAGGGAAAGAAAAAACACAGCAGTTCATTGTTTGTTAGGAAATTAACGTGAATCAATAACGTAACTAACTTAATGCTGGTTGCTATTTTTTTAAGAAGTGTACACAAATGTTCAGACATGTACCTAAAGTTTGGATTTACTTTCAAGGAAACTGAAGTCTGTGGATAACATGATGACATGATCAAAAACACATACAGGCTAATAACCCAGTATATACATAGGTTAATGAGGTGAAATAAAAGGTGAATAAAATAAATATAAAAGTTATTATAGGCCAGGTCCCTGTTCTGTTTGTTTCTCATCCAAGGGGTCCTTGGGCTAAAAAAGGTTGAAGCCCTCTGATCTAAACAATAAAAAACATCTAAATGGAATGGAAGAAAACTTGAAACATACAAATACATAGAAAACACACCTGTTTGAACAACTAGAGACCAGCGTGGCTCATTCTCAGGATCATTTGTTTCAGAGCTTGGTCTGTTCATTCTCCCATCAACATATACGTCACACATTTAATTTTAATGACCCCATGACCTTTGGTTTAGCAACGCCCTACAAAACCATTTTATGTTTTAGCCAGCCTCTGAGGCTGTGAAGTAAAGCCAGCGTGGAAGTGCCAAAAACTGCAGTACATCCACTTGAGGCTGGCTACAAAACGAGTCAGTCTCCATAAGTCCCCATGTTAAAATGTCCAACTTCACAGCAGAAATAAACATGTTTACAGCCTGGTACAAAAAACAGTTTTGGTCTCTATAGCTAATTTCCCCGTTCATGACAACTGTACTGAGGGTGAATTTTTGTACAACTCACCTGTTCAGATTATATTGAGGCTTAAAGTTATGCAGAATTAATTAACTGATTGACAGATGGGTGTCATCACAGCTGGCTTGTTTGAACAACCAGGCTTCATTCTGCCCACCTCAGCACCACCCACAGTCCACCTCTTCCACCTGGAGGCAGCGGAGGCAAGACTGACAAGATGGCAATGACCAGAGCCACCACACTGAGCTTTACAACAACCATGAGACTCTAATGGGCACAGGTGATATTGAATATTAGTTTTTCAAGTAAACATAGATTAGATGGCTAAACTGAAGGTGAAGCTTTATACAACTCACCTCTTTAATTTATATTAGTGCTTAGAACTATGCATAGTTAAGAAGATAGCATTAATTCAGGTTGAGCTTCAGCTCTTTAGAAACCCATGGGCAGGTGTGACCCCATTTAATGTCTTCAGAAAGTGTCAGAAAGAACAAACTTTCTTAGAGCTAAAACATATTCAGGGGAACAGGTGGGATTCTCATTCATTTTTATAAAAAGTAAATATGACTTCACTTTGTCTGCACGATAAAACTGAATTCAAAATCCTTTATTATTTTGTTCTCTTCTTCAAGAAGATATAGTCAGACCATTACTGCTGACAAGATAATGATGATGATCATGTGTGCAGCTTGGTGACGCCACTGGAGGGAACTGTTATGACATGCCTGTTGCCATAGAAACCACAGGGTGGGGGTGTCTGTCAAAAAAACCTATCTACGTCCTGAGAGGAATATACACACATACACAGAGTTGTTTTCCAGAGTGTGTGTGTGTGTGTATGTGGGGGTTTGGCAGGCTGAAACATGGCGGAGCCTCTTGGGTGCTCTCTGTGTGTCAGTTGGGTCCCCAGAGGCCCGCTGGAAAACAACTGTACTCACCAGCTAAATGATGACAAATACTGTCTGGAAGATTCTGTGTTTGTGTGTGTGTGTGTGTGTGTGTGTGTGTGTGTGTGTGTGCTTTCTAATAGGTGAGATGGACTCTTGGATGCTAGTCCTCCACATTAGTTATCAGTTTTTTCTTGGGGAGCCAATTTTTAAAATGTTTTTAAAATTTTGAACTGATTTGATCCGCTGATGTAAATCACCAGAACAGATGTGTCATCACATTATATCATTATATTCTAAATGTTTTGTCAGTTATTTGCTCTGTGATGCACTACTACAGACATCACAGAGCAAACATTATTATTACATATTATGGGTCTATGGATAGCAATGTGAGTCTATCTGTCTTTGTCCACTTCGGCCCACACCAAAATTTCTCAACAACTGCTGTATGTACTGACATGACATTTTGTACAATCGCTCATGGTTCCCAGAGGATCAACCCTACTGATACTGGTTTCCAGCGTCAATCCTCCAGCGTCACCAGCACTTTTTTTTCACTGAAATATCACAACTATTTTATCTTATGATTTATTTGGTACAAAGTCCTGACTCCTTTAGTTTCTGTTGCTAGGTTGGACAAGTTTGAAAAAGCTGCTTGCTGACAGCAGGGCCTGCAGTGTGTGATGGAAGGAGATATTCATGATGTTAACTTTTATGAACAACACATAACAACGCAAATTCAGACTCTGACAGAGCGAGAAATAAAAATATATAAAAGGCTGAAAGACAGACGCCGAGCTGGACTGACTGCTGTTGAACTAGTCAGTAATATTAGCTGGCTGCTATGTCTGCTGTTGTTGACCTTGTTGATGTTTGGCTGTTAGCAAAGTTGTCGACTCGCTAGTTTTTGATCAGAAGTAATGTAATCAGAACAAATACTTGAGTACAGCTGAACATATTTACCAGAGTGGGATTACACTCTGAAACAACAAATCACAAAAATACCAATTTCTACACAATGTTGCTTTGATTTATTAGTGACAGTCAGCCAATGGTGTATAGTGGTATAATCCTATGAAAGGGATTCTATCTAAATAATTAGTCCTTTTGGGGCGGCGATTAGCTCAGTTGGTAGAGCGTCCACCCCATGTACGAAAGCTCCGTAGCGGCCCTGGTTCGAATCCGACCCGTGGCCCTTTGCTACATTCCCCGCTCTCTCTCCCCACATTCCTGTCTCTCTTCAGCTGTCTCTATCCAATAAAAAGGCCAAAAAAAAAAAAATTAGTCCTTTTACTTTACTGATAAGACTCAGTCTTTGAGTCTATTTCTATTTCTTGAATGCAAACAATTCTTTATTACTACTTTTTTTTTTTTTTTTTTTTTTTTTTACATCATTGCTATCTAAATATTTTCAAATAAAAGCCAAATGATCTGCATCAATAGAAAATGTGTGCTTCTATAGTTAGCTATTATTAATTCTCTGTTTAAAAAAGTTCACAGGCTGATTCCCAGGGCAGTGAGAGCAGGGAAGACCTCAGTAATTATCACACAAGGTCTTTAGGTTATACTGGTCCTGTGTGAGGAGGCTTTATAGAGACATTTGATCAGCTAAGGCTCCGCAGCAGCCTTTTGTTGAAGGTCAGTCTTTTAAGTATCCAGGGTGGGCTGGACATCTTCATCACCTCTCTGTATCTAGCTGTCTATTGTACTGAGGCCTTGTATTCACTGAAAGCCTCTTACTGGACCTCCCTCCCTCACTTTAGCCAGTTAAGGTTAGCCACAGTCAGCACAACACTTCTATTGGACTGCTCCATGCTCTCTACAGTTGTTTATTGTTTGGCTTCCATACAGCCAGCGAGCAGCCAAAGCCTCTTATGCTGCCAAAGGAGCCTGTGAGTACAAGTACCTAATGGGTGACAGGCCTCTCTTCACATGGCTCTCACATCAGTAAAGCCTCTTATTACGGCTCCTCTTCAGCCTCAGCGCAAAATGAGCACAGTAATTGATACTTCAACTCTCCATAAGCTGCTCATTTGGCATCAACACATGTTGAAAAGTCAATGTTTTTATGTGATTGCAGGTATATGATGGGCAACTTTCTGTATTCAAACAATAGATTTATGTGAATCATGTGTTTTTAAGGATAATTTCATTGTATTTATATTTCATTTTATTTGCATTTAATTCGTAATAAAGCTGTTACAGAGGACAGCTGCTGTAATGTTAATCAAGACAAGCTTACAATATGTGTACAGAATCTCTCGAGCTCTGCCTGTCACACAAACACACTCAAAAAAATTTCAGGCCAAAATTCAGGACTTATGCATTTCAGTTACATAGAAAATTTCCATCCATTTAAATTACATAGTTTTAATATAAATTAACTAAAAAAAACAAGTAATAAGATTTATGTAATAGTACTAATAAACTCAAAATGACTGCGTTCATTTTCACTGTTGGGTTTGGGCAAACAAATTGACTTTATTAATATTGAATGCATAAACCTGGCTACTACTACACTTGCTTCACATTAAGTTTGTTAGTCAATTTATATTAAACCTATGTAATTCAAATGGATGGAAATTTTCTATGTAATTGAAACGCATAAGTCCTGCATTTTGGCCTGAATTTTTTTTTTTTTTTTTTTTTTGATTGTATGAAGGGCAAGGAAATGAATTAGAATCAATCCAAGAAAAGGTTACTGTTTTATATTAATATTTTATTAACAACAGCCCATTGGTTCCTACTGAAGACATACATCTTTAAAAATAACTCACAAACTTCAGATGTAATATATAGATATATACTATATATAAAAAGGTTCATTTCCTAAAACAGCTATTTTTAAAATTTTTTTTTTTTTATCAAACATTATTCAAACAGGACTAAAAATATATGTCTGTTGATGACTTTTAAGGCCTCTTTTTGTACTGCAGTTAAATTGCATTAAGCCTGCGTTGGAACAGTATTTTCCATTATGTAAAATATTTATTTGATCACTGAATATTCTGTATTTGACAGCCTTTTAAAAATGACATTTTGCACAAAACTAAATCTCTATACATTTACTATTAATATGCTGATTGACCTTAGCCCACTTTTCAATCCATCCCTGCTGAATCAATCAAAATGTCACTAGACGTTCCCTGTGTGGCACCAGTCTTTTTCTCTTCCCAAATTTCCAAGGATTTGGTGATTTTTAATCTTTATTGCGCCTCCTCTGCTCCTGGATAAATCCCCTCCATTTTGATAATGTTGTTTCCATCACAGTAATGACGCTTTAAGTGTAATTGAGGCAGATCTGATTGTGGTGTGTGTGTGTGTGTGTGTGTGTTTGTGTGTGTGTTGATGGGATGCAGTTTGTCCAGGTGAGAATAACTGTGACAAAGTGAATAAGTCACTGCTGGCTGCTATGTCTGCTGTTGTTGACCTTGTTGATGTTTGGCTGTTAGCAAAGTTGTCTACTCGCTAGTTTTTGATCATAAGTAATGTAATCAGAACAAATACTCGAGTACAGCTGTCCATACTTACCAATTTTAATTTAAGTCTAAGTTCTTAGTTTAAGTCTTTAGTCTAATTTAGCACTTAGAATAATGTCGGACAAGAAAAGCCCAGATTATGTTCAGTGATGGTGGCGAACATTCTGTTTGTAGAGGATTCCTGTTTTAATACATTTAATATCTTTAATAGGGATACAATGCAACAATATTATCAGGATCTGTTTATACACTGTTGCCCATAAAGTTGGAATCAAATATTTTTAGCTCTTCTCATGAAATGATTGTGACAATGTGATTTATTCTTGATAGAACTTTATTGATCAATCTCTTCCAAACATTTCACAGTGAAAATTAAACCACAATTAACGTGATGTGTATAAATAAGAATAAAAAGAGGAATGTGTTGACATACACATGATGCTGTTAAAAATCTCCTAGACTGCTTATTTTCTGTTTGGTTGTTAAACTCATGTAATTTATACTCCTCATATAACTTTATATGCTCACACAATTTATAGTATAATATAATTTAAAGGTCCAGTGTGTAGAATTTAGTTGCATTTAGTGGTCCAATCACTGCATTGTAATCTCCTCACATCACCCTCACCTTCCTAATGTAAAGGAGAAACAACACTTTAAGGACCCTGTTTAGAGTCAGTATTTAGTTATATTTTTTAAGTAACAAACATAAAAAGATTCTTATTTTCAGGTGATTATACATGCATCAAAACATAGTTATGAATATTATATTCCATGTTTGCCCTATTCTAAAAATACAGGCCCCAAATCTTACACACTGTACATTTAATGCACCTTATTTAATTAATGATGCAGTATGATTTGCAGCTGAAAATACAAATGAGAATTGGATTAGACAATATTGCATTTTTTAAAATAACTATAGGTTGTGTATTTAAAAGCAGGGTGTTCAGAAGAAGAATGTGAATGAAGTTGTCTGGAGGAAGATGCTGACTAATGTGTGGCTTTGACATCCTGGAGGTCCGCTGCACCCTGAAAGTGATTGTTGGAATGAGATCTGCACCCTCCTTCTGTGCCAATATCAGGAGGCTGTCACGGATACACTACTCACCAGAGAGGGCACCTGAATTGATAGATGCACAGTATTTTTACAGTGTTCAAACAATGGCTGTAGCTTGTGATCAGGTTAATTTTTATCAACGTCTGCCGTGAAGATGGTTTTAATATTTAATATTACTTTCTCAAATAAATATAGATTGCATCATTAAACTGAAATTACAATCCCTTTGACAAGACATTTAAATCTCACATGCTCCATGAACTAACTCGTCTCTACAGCCCATGTTTGGTGAGTAGCAGCCTTTTACATAATTCTGAGTATTTACAAGAGTGGCACACTAAATCAAATGTATACACACTGTAGACACAAGCACTTTTCCACCTGGTAGTTACAAGCTTAGTCAAACGTGTTTATTCATCTATTGAGAGCTCAGAAGAGGACAGTAAACACTGGCACACGTTATTTGGGGTAAATGTTGATCCAAGGTGGTGTTAGTCATTCTAAGGATTTCCAGAGCCAGCCAACATACTTCAGTTAGAAGCGCTGACAACCATTCAGTTTGTTAAGTCAGCGTTAAGCTCCCGTCGTTATGAGTCAAGCTGAACTCTTGACTGAGCATCCCAAATGGAATTCTCTCCATTCTGTCACTCATTCTTCCACAGCAGCAACAAACTGAGCCCAGCATGCTGAGGGCTTCAGGTAGAGAATCTGAGCAAGAATGGTCTCATAGACCGGCTCTGAGGATGTATTTAGATGTGCTGCAGCTGTATTGAGATGAACTGAGCCGTATTAAGACGCGGCGACGGAGTATTGAAGCTGCATTGAGAAGCACTGAGGTTGAATTGAGATGTTTTGAGCCATATTTAAATTTTACTGAAGCTGTATCGAAGCTGTATTGAGATGTATCAGAGCACAGCTAATTGAAGCTGAGCAGCAGAGAATGTTGGGCTTTGTAGCTGGACGGGATTGTCCGTGCAGCAGCAGCACAGTATTGTGGTCTAAAGGGATCCTCCATGCTATTGTGGCGTAAGAAGATTGTCCACAGTAGAAGGTAAGAAAAGGAGAAAAGCCATGAAGAGAAGGAGCACTCGAGCTGCCAGAGGTGATGTAAGTCTGTTCGGCTGTGTGTTGTCTGTCTGAGCTCCCTGTCCCAATAGGAGAGCTAGGCTCAGATTAAATGTGTCCAGTGTGTGGCCCAGTGCAGTCTCGCTTTGTGATGTGTGGCCCAGGCCAGCCTCTCTATTTCATACGTGGATCAGTTTGACCTCTACATTTGATGTGCAGAGCAGCCTAACCCTTCTTTTGTCTCGAAGAAAAGCCTCTAATACTGAGAGCAAAGATCTTTACAAGGCTCTGCTCAGGAGTTAGTGCGACACACCGAAACCCTGAATGATGTTCACACTGATTGGCCTTTTGGTTATCACTCCATCAGTCAGTCTAACAATTCATTAGAGTGTTTTCTTGTATTTATTAGGAGGATGTTTTATTTTTTTATTTTATTTTATTTGAACTTGATTCAGTGATTTTGGTGAAACTGGGTCATATTTTGTACAGAATAAATTTGCTGCTTTTCCTGCTAATGTTGTCCAATGTCAAGTCTCAATGTGACTTACAGTACCTACAGCCCATCATAATCACACTGAAGCCAACTGTAACAACTTTACACTTTTCACAGCTTTAACATTTTGAAGATGAGTGCTCCAAGAGGATCACAGCAGTCATGTTTCCATGAACATATATTCATCAGTCACAGTAGAAAGAATGGTCAGTGTAAGTGTTACACACAGGTTTCTGAAGAGCTGAAGCTCCAAATATGCAGTTCTGGCTTCTGCAATATTGGCTGTCCTGCCACTTCCGCCTCCCAGCTAATCTAAAAATCAGCAAAGATGTGGATCATCAGCGGACCTGAATGAATGAATCTCTTAATATAATTTGAACAGGTGAGTTGTATAAGAATTCACCCTCAGTACAGTTGTCATGAACGGGGAAATTAGCTATAGAGACCAAAACTGTTTTTGTACCAGGCTGTAAACATGTTTATTTCTGCTGTGAAGTTGGACATTTGAACATGGGGACTTACGGAAATGTCCTGGAGCCTCAAGCGACTGCTTGAAATACTGCAGTTTTTGGCACTTCCACATTAGCTTCATTTCCCAGCCACAGAGGCTGGCACTTGATATTAATGCACATTTTGAAGTGTTGCATTAGAAACGTTTGTAACACTTTATAATGAGTACACACTACTAAGCATTAGTTAAGCATTAATATATACTGAATTCATCATTTATAACACAAGTACTCATTAGTATGTAGTTTATAAACACAGTTACAAATGTTTTACTCATCACTGATAAGCACAGTAGTTATGGATTAGTAAATACTGAATCCATCATTTATAAAGCATGTTTCTGACGTAAATACTCATTAGTATATGGTTTATAATCACAGTTATAAATGTTTTACTCTTCTGTACTAATGGTTAGTGAGTGTGTTAGTAGATGTTTTATAAAAACTCACAAATTCCATTTCCAATGGATGACCTATAAACAGTTATTAATGCAGGAATTCATGAATTCAGGTAGTTACAAAGCACTTACTACTCGTTAATTAAGTATTTTGTGTGAGCTCATCTAAAGTGGGCACTATCTACGCCTTATAAAGCATTCACGAATGAGATTTAAAGGCTGGCAATGCCTCACCACTCACAAACATTTCACTTATCGTAACAGACCAAGGAGAGACACAACACAAAGGGATATAGAACATACTGCATTGATATTTATTGCAACTTCCCAACATATTGTAACTGTACAAGTGTTCTGTTGATGTAAAAAGACGAACAAGGGTAAACAAAGCTGAATAAAAACTTGCCAACACCAACAGTGGATCACAAAAGTTTAAGTACGACAAATACAATCTTTGTTTGAAAAAAATAAAATCTTTCTGTATCAAAAAATAAAGTAAGAAAATATTTCAGTGTCACAATTTAATGTAATTCTAAATCCTATCTTCAAGAAACGTTTAAAAATTATTTGAGACAGATAAAATAAATATAGTCAACACATGATAAAGTAATACAGGAAAAGGAATTTTACGACACTACAAAAACAAAGTGCTGATTCCTTGGAATTCCTCCTCTTCTTTTTCTTGTCTTCCTCTGAGGATGCAGTCGAGGAGGAGTCAGACATAGCATCAGGGGACTCCTCCTCTGAGCTGTCACAGGAGGAAGATGAAGACAAGCAGACTGCCTGGGTGGGACCTGTATCCTCTTCTTTAAGAGCTGTTAAAATAGATTCAAACACAAAAATTAGGCTAATATGGCACAAAGAGACACATGCATAATATAGAGTCCAGAGATACAGTAAACTAACACAATAGGACCCAACTACACAGGAATTTCTCTACAGGTTGTGTGTAGGGAGACCAACCTGATGCCAGCTGTTCTTTTAGGTAGTCTCTCTCTTTGATAAGCTCATCAATCTTCTCCTTTTGCAACTCTACCTTCAGCTTACACATCTCCAACTCGTGGGATTTCTTTTTGTCCACCAGCTGTGCAGTAGGGGCCATGGACACACCTTAAAGAAAGAAACTGTTCATTATAAACGTTTCAGTATTCATTTCTCTTCAGTATATCCATATATAGTCCGGCCTCCATTACATATGATTGGGACTTGTACCATCAGAACAGACATGTCCTGTGATTTTAGCCTTCTGTGATTATATTAGGCTACTGTTCATAGCAGGCACATCCTGACAGCTGAGAATATTACTGTCAGGTATTGCCCCTCTACTAAATATGAAAGGAGGCTGAAAATCACAGGACATGTCTGTTCTGATGATACAAGTCAATGTGTGTTTCTCTTCTATAATACACATTCTACATCTCGCAGTGGTAACGTTAAATGGGGAGCGAGAGCAAACGCCTTTAGCCGCTGACAAGCTAACGTTAGCTAGCCAGCTAGCCAGCAAAAAAACACATACTCACCACTAGTGACGGCTGCTGACTCCGATATATCCATCTCCACACAGGTGTCATGCCAAAAAGTGATTGTCTGCCAGAATCTGATTTCTGGCCGCGGGAGCGTGCACAGCAGCCCGTTGAGCAGTAGCGCAAAAACGTCTGCTTTTCTCTGGATTAAATGTATGTCATAATATGCAGATACACACAGCTGTATTATAATGTAAACGTTTGTTGTTACGTAATTATTACAACTGTGGCCAAAAGAAGTGTAGTTTGTAGCGAAATCAGGCATGGCAATTACGTGATAGACATGTCTCTATGTGCTTGGTGTGTCTGATGACTTTGTTTAGCCCTGTCTTTGGAAATTTGCTTCCCATGTTTGGATGTGTTTTGCAGTTTTCAATCAGTTTTCACCTGCCAAAAACTGATTGAAGGCATAGTATAGTTACTGAGAGGTTATTTCTGCCTAAATATGACTTGATCTCATTCTTGAGCTTCATAATGTAAAGATCTAAGCTCACAGGACAGCCTGGAATTCTTTTAAAGGACCATTACAACAGAAAATGGGTCTTTTCACCTGCCAAAAATTGATTGAAGGCCAAATACAGTTACTCAAAGGTTATTTCTGCCTAAATATGACTTGATCTCATTCTTAAGCTTCATAATATAAAGATCTGAGCTCAACGTAAATGTCCCGAGCCCAAACAGATGAGATGCACTTTGTTTTTGTAGTGTCGTAAAATTCCTTTTCCTGTATTATTTTATCATGTGTTGACTATATTTATTTTATCTGTCTCAAATAATTTTTAGACTTTTTTTGAAGATAGGACCCCGAAAACTCACTGGGCAGGTCTCTGTCACATCGCGACTGCAATGCTGTTTTGGTCCGTAACTGTTTATAGGTCATCCATTGGAAATGGAATTTGTGAATTTTTATAAAGCATCTACTAACTAACACACTCACTAACCATTAGTACAGAAGAGTAAAACATTTATAACTGTGATTATAAACCATATACTAATGAGTATTTACGTCAGAAACATGCTTTATAAATGATGGATTCAGTCTTTACTAATCCATAACTACTGTGCTTATCAATGATGAGTAAAACATTTGTAACTGTGTTTATAAACTACATACTAATGAGTACTCGTGTTATAAATGATGAATTCAGTATATATTAATGCTTAACTAATGCTTAGTAGTGTGTACTCATTATAAAGTGTTACTGAAACGTTTGATGGAAACAAACAAAAACTTGAATTAAAATTTGTGACATAGCCAACATTTAATCAGCTGATCAGCACGCCTCCATCATCTTGTCTTCTTCTGGTTTTCTGACTGGAGAATTGGCACCCCCTACTGCTTATCTCTTAAACCAACTCTAAATATTCGCATAACAGTATTCGATCAAAAATAGCATTTATTTATATTTCCATTCGACGAATTACTCAAAATTCTGTTCAGATTTGTGAACATTCAGATGGAATCACAGCTATTGAGCTGATTTTTCAAATCTGGTTTCAGAAGACAGTGGCATCACTAGATTTCTGATTCCTATTCACTCGATGTGATGGAACATGAGATTCACTTGTTTTCATGTGTATAATATGTTTGACACATGTGGAGCTGTGAGGATATTCAGCTCATTGAAATGGTTTCATTTCTTGCACTGTGAAGAGTCACTAAGTGGAGGGGGACTGAATCAGTGAATAATTGCTTTGATGGGACTCTTCCATTGATGAGATCATTCTCTATTGAGCAGTTGACAAGCTTTCATTGTGCTCACAAATGACGTTTGTTTGGTTGTTATCAGAGGCCGCAGGACAGCAGTCCTCATCACAATAAGAGTTTATTATTATTATTATTATTATTATAGTGTGTGTGTGTGTGTGTGTGTGTGTGTGTGTGTGTGTGTGTGTGTGTACAGTGGTCTCTGTGGAAAAAAACCCCTCCTGGTTAAAATAAAGATGTCAAAGTGGATCAGACATTGAGCTGATTCCCATCTGCTCTGTGCAGTTTCATTTCAGTTTGCCTTTTTCTCTCTCTCTGTCTGTCCACTCTCTCGCTCTGTCTCTTTATTTGTCTGTGAAAAGGCAGAATGCTTCTCTGTTACAATGCCATCCTGCGGTGATTACCATGCAAATGTATTTCATTAGGATGTAAATGATCAACATAATGATGATTTTTAATTAGAATGTAAATGATGATTATTTGTATGAGGATATCAGCAGCTGTGGGAGAGCGCTGCTGTCTCACTGACTGACTGAATGGATGGATGGATGGATGGCTGCTCTTTCATTCATCTACAAACAATATTCTGTTCTTTCATTCCTCCCTCTGTTTCTCTTTCTGTTCTTCCTGCCTGATAAGTTACAGACAACACACACATATGCACATTTATTTCATCAGTTTGCAGCAGTCACATTTCCAATTAATAGATTTAAATGTTCTTATGAAGAGACTTCACAAAAACAGGTCATCTCTCTCAGCGGAAGCCGTTTGGTGTAGGGTTTTAGCTGCAGACAGACTTTATGTATTAGAACAAACTGCAGATAGAAGCATATGCAGCACTATCAAGAGTGTATGGGAAGCTTAGCTCGAGTCACTACACGAGCTACCTCACAACTAGTGATGCTGTCAGCATGGTACACTGATCTGAGTTCAGAAGTAGATCTGCCATTCAGTATCCCCATTGGTATTCAACATAGGCGATCTCTTTAAGGCCGACCTCTCGAAAAAGCCCAATCTGCTCTGATTGGTCACCTCCCACAGGTCTGAGCAAGCACCACCCACTAACTCCAAACACAGATGGCCATGTTTCCGATCTTTGGCATCTGGTGTGCCGGATAAACTTTCCAATTAAGCAGTGATACGTGCGTGAGGCAGATGCATCGTAAGCATTCATTTTTGTCAGTGTCTTTTGAAGCATCACAATAGAAACACTTTGCTGGAACAATAATTCTGGTCTCAGCCAAAATACACCAAAATATTAGCTGTCTTCATTCTGAAAATATCATTTGGTTCATTATCATTTGAACCAGTGGCGCACTTAACGTCACAACATGTTGTTATTCAGGCCTTCAAAGTCTGTCATTTGCATTTCATTGTAACACAAAGTAGCAAAGCAATAACATTTATCTACTGTTGAGATCATGTATGGAGGTAAAGGGGTTTTGGTATACTGAGGTGTCAATGGAGCTCTCCAGTCACAGTGGCTGTCCTGAAGCATCTTCCTTCCTGTGGGGGCCCTGACCCCGGATTCTTCTGAAGCTGCTGCTCGCTGTGTTGTCGTCAGGCCTTTGCTTGATTGAAGCATGACAGCTGCCCAGCAATGACTTCCTCCTGTAGTATACTGTCACATTTTATCAGGGCCAACCATGTACAACTAAAGATGAATTTGATCTTGAATGAAGCATATATTTATCAGGGTGTGTGGTGATCACAGTCCTAATGTCAATGAGAGTCAGTGATTATAGTATGACAAGAGGAAAACAAAATAATGGAAAAAATCTGTAATTCTTGGATATAGCTTGTTATTGCAGTAACCCCATAGTAACCCTGCAGTAAGCCTTTTTCTCCAGGAAGTAACAGGAAGCAGAGACGTTGCAGGGTTTTTTCTTGTCAAGAGCAAGGGCAGACAGAGGTTTTATCCCTAATGCAGCAATATGACTCAGTGTTCTCTGTCCATGATGGTGACTAAGGATATACAAACCTTTTCTAACATTCTACTGTTTGACAATGCAGTAGTCCCTATATCTCCCCCACTCTTGGTCAGAAAAGTGCATGAGTCTAAGCATGTGCATGAACTTCCACCTGCTTAGCAGCAAGACAAGGAAGGTCTTGATGCCCTTTCTGGGGCCTGCTAGTTCTCCAAACAAGATCTGACCAGTGGTTACAACCAAGTTTTGGTTTCCAAGGAGGACAAGGCTAAAAAGGCCTCAAGACCTGTGTGTAATACTCAGTCTGCCCTCTTCAGGTGCAAGCCCTATGTATCTTTCATTCTGTGCCCATGATCATCACTATATTGTTACCAGACTGAAATCATTTGCACCCTAATTACACAGTGGCACCATACAGTGTCATATCTTGGTGGGGGACTGCTATTCAGATGTATGTTTCCTACCACTTCCTGGAGCTGGCTTCTGTGTTGGTGATGTGGTTGTAGTTTGGCGGGTCCACAGTTTGCTGTGGCAGGTTTAGACTTAGTGAATGCCATCGGTGTGTGCGTCATTGACATTGATTGGTTTGTTTGCACTGCAACTGGTTCAGCTCTATGACAGAGAGTAAACTGAAGCTGTTTAAATTTTCAATCAGTTAATATAGTCCTATTTAGTTTGTTTTAGTTTAGTTTAGTTGCAAGTCTTTCTTTTTTGTTTTCCCCATATTTCCCAGGATAAATGTGGTGTTTAAAAGGCTCAGAAAGCCTTTTCTCTACAGGGTGTGGTACATCACCTTGTACACACAGACGCACACACACACACACACACACACACACACACACACACACACACACACACACTTGCAATCATAGTCCCGTTATGACCAGAATAACCTAATGATCTTGTCATTACTCTTGTTTCAATATAGGAAGCCATCATTGATCACCATCCAAATGCTCTTTGATGATTAGAGTTCCTATTGTGCTGTTTGATGCGGACAGTAATTGATAGGTGCTGACATGATGTGGATTGTGTGAGATGTAATGGAATGAAACTTTTCAGAGTGAAACTGCAGGTCATCTGTCTTGGATCTCCTCTCTCTTTCTCTCCGTGACAGCCATCAGCTCCTCTTTCTCTCAGTCTTTTTTCCACTCTTTTGTTAGGTAAATGAGGAGAGGTTGACCCCATTCTCATTTTGAAGCCACCCGCTGGCCGATGGAAGACAGAAAGGAATGACGGGCTGAATGAATGAATGAAACAGAGGGAGAGAGCCAATGAATAGTTTTTTTTTCTATTGAACAATGCTTCACTTCTGAATTTGCAGTGTATGAAATTTGGGTGTACCTTTGAGGGAATTGTGTGTGAGTGCTAATATGGCAATATTCTCAGTGAATGTCAGTTCATTGCCAGTTTCTGTCCCCAGCTTCACAGAGAACTTGACACAATCCCTGTCGACATATAAAGATGAAAATCTTTGAATTCAGAGCCAGAAGTTTGTACTTGAACACCCATGTTTCATTTTATGACATAAGCTGCTAGTACATACATATTGGCAACAAATGAAAGGGAAACCCAAACTCAACATAAATGTAGTTAGTAAGATAGATGTACTTTCACCCTGTCTGGAAATTATATTTGTATATTACTAAATTGATTTCCCAATTATGTTATGCTGTCAAAGGTAATCCCTGGCTGGATTATCTTCAGAGGCAATGTTTAATTGAGGTGCTAAATTAATGTAGCACAGTTGCTCGGAGGGAAGATGGCTGGGGAGACGATTGACATGGCGGGCATACAAAGTGCAGACTTTGTATCCAGGCTTCCTGTTACTAGACACCTTTTTAGACATACACAGGAAACATATTTTGAAATATATGAAATATAAATTAATGAATTTAAAATTTGTTTACTGTTTGTGCCTGTTATATATCTTTCATTGTATAATTACTCACAAAAACAAACAGCAAAATTCATGCTACAGGAATTCATATATAATTTGTCTACACTTCAGGAGGATTTGTTTTGCACCTGCCATTTCCTCAGAGCAAGAAAAGAGTTTTTATTGCAGCTGAGGTTCAGGATGCGGGAGTGATTGGGGCTTGGGACAGGTATCCAGGTTTCTGCTAGCAGCACGGGTAAGTAATGCTGTTGTCGGTAGAAGGAATAAGAGCAAGCGGAAACCACTATGGCTGTGAATGGAAGCTAATGTGAAAGTGCCAAAAACTGCAAAACCTCAAACATCCACTGGAGACTGGCTCCAGAATGAACCAGTCTCCATAAGCCCCCATGTTAAAATGTCCAACAGTCTGGAACAAAAAACTACGGAAGCCCTAAACGGTCATGTATTCATATATTTTATTTCCTCCGTTTTTTTGCAATAATGAGATAGTTTTCTCGAGATCTTGAGAAAACAAAGTTTTGTTTTTCCGAGATAACGACCTAATTAATGCATTCATATATTTTATTTACTCCGTTTTCTTGAGATAACAGGATTGTTTTCTTGTGATATTTGGGATAACGAGACATTGTGAGACAGTGATCCGTGATTTGCCTTTTTTCTGTCATACATTATGACACATCAGGTGACCTGTTCAAATAAAGGCACAGCACAGGCTGGAGTCAGTCTTGACCACTCACGCCGTACACACTGCTCTATTCCTGAAAGGAACCACACTACTCTTACAACACTGTGATAACAGCACAGTTAATATGAAATCTTGAGGAATGAAAAGGATTGTAAATTATTGCAGAAAACTTCATTCAATGTAGTGCTGTCAGAGGAGCAGGAGTTCAGTTCAGTTCAGATCAATGCCTCACATCCATCAATCAGCGTCAGGTCAGCACGGCATGACGTCACGTCTCAGGCATATCATATTTGATTCATTATCTCGAGAACCTGATTAATTATGTCATTATCTCGGGAAAACAAAGTCCCGTTTTTTCGAGATCTCGGGAAAATTATCTCGTTGTCACGAGAAAATGGAGGAAATAAAATATATGAATACATGACTGCTTAGGTTTTCCGTAAAAAACGTTTTTAATTTCTAGAGATTATTTCTCCACAGGCAGGTGCTGTCACAGGTGGCAACCTCAGTTCCATCCACATTACACCTCATTGCCCATTTTTGGATTAGTGGGGAGACGACCAGAGCCACCACACTCTGAGCTTTACAATGATGCTGATGTCATGGTGATGTTATGGAGACTACGTCAATGTTTTATACAATCGATGGGGCAGCGTGGCTGGCAGGGGTTAGCTTAGAAACTAGGTTAAAATAGTTTTATTACTGCACCTTTGTACTAAAACACACGTCAATGAGAATGAGCTGCATAGGCCCACTGAGAAGAGCGGGGTTAGCATCCTAGAGGGCACTTTATCATGTTTTATCTACTATAGGGGCAACCAAATAGGCAGTTCACCTTTTTAAAATGTTTTGTTACGCAGAACCATTTGGGAAGTCGGTCTTGTTAAATGTTTGTAAAAGGACAGGCAGTTTAAAAAAATACTTGAAGACATGGGTTGAACCATCTTCAACCAATAAGGTCAACGAACCATATAACGTAGTCAAACTTGACAGTACTGCAGCACTGTTGAGTACTGAACTTTAGTCCATGGCAGGGAGAAGAAAATCCATCAGTGTCCTTCTTTGATCTTCTTTCTGTGAAGAAATACACAAACGCAAACGTCGTCACACACACCGAGTGTTAAACCATGCCCACAGCTCACTCTATAGCTGCCAGTAGTTCCTTTTGACTGAGTACCAGAGATGATAATATGTATGAGTTAGAACTAACTAATGACCTGGAAGGGTATGGTGTTTTGATGATGGTGCTTAGTACACAGCGTCCCAGTGTAAATGTGAATTAAATTAATTAAATTCTCCAGGAAAGCAGTGATTTGATCACATTCACTCCTTGACTCGCAACACCATGACTACATCTCTACACCTGCGTGGAATCAAATGACTCGACACAATTCACTGTTGCCCGTGTGTGTTGTGGTTAACACGTGGTTAACGCTTCAAAATTTCCCAGAGGAGTTTAATTGGGTTGAGATATGGTGACTGTGAAGGCCGTAGCATGTGACTGCCATCATTTTTCCTGTATGTACAAATTTACTCAGGCTTTATGTTAAACTGTCAAAGATTTAAAGGTCCATTAAATATCATTTTTTGTCATACTGGCATGTACTATATATGTGTAATACAACAGTGTTTGGATAGGAAGTACTGTGTCGCTCTTTATGAGCAGCTGGCATCTTGCATGGCATCCTCTGCCATCAGTGTATGAATATAAGAGAATAAATTATTAGAGAAGAATTATCAAAAGCGTATCAAAATGTGTTTTTCCATCGCAAGTATTAAGAGGAGCGTCCCAATGAATCAAAATATAATGACTCATAATATTAGTCAGGCATACTGCAGGAAAGATTTACTTCCAGCCAGTTAGACTATGTAGATATAGTCACACTGGACTCCAGTGAAATTACCAGACTTTCACCAGTTTGTAAGCTGCCCCACCAGGAAGAACAGGACTAGGACTAGGACAGGATTAGACCACTTGTATGCCAACATGAAGGAAGCTTACCCTGCCACTCCACTGCCCCTACTGGGAGAGTCAACCTGGTTCTGCTCACACCACAATACAAACCAAAGATCCAGAGACAGTCCACAATCACACACTCCTTCAGGAAATTGTCTCCTGAAGCAGTTCTGAGGGACTGCTTTGAATCTACTGACTGGAATGTCCTGCAGGAAGCACATGGTAAGGACACTGAGGGGGTTACCCACTGCACTAAAGAGTACCTGAACTTCTGTATGGATGTTGTGGTTCCCATTAAAACTGTACGCTACTTCCCTAACAACAAGCCCTGGATCACCAGTGATGTCAAGGACATCCTGAACAGGAAGAAAAGGGCATTTAAGGAAGGTGACTGGGAAGAGCTGGAGCACGTACAGGGGGAACTCAAGAAAACCATCACAGGCTGCAAGAAGAAGGCCAGCAGCACAGAAGAGGGGGCTGCTGGGAGGGCCAACCAGCTAAACCTGTTTTGTAACAGGTTTGATACTGCAGCTCCCACAGCCAGTGACTGCCCACTTCACACCCTGACAACGTCCATCACCACCTCAGACTGGAGACCTCCCTCACCCTCCAATTGGAGAAGCCACTCCAGCATGTGTTCAACCTGAGACCACAGCTCCAACCTGTGTCCATCCAAGGGGTCCATGTGGACGTGGTCAGGACTTACAAATATCTGGGGCTGCAGCTTGATGACAGATTGGACTAGACATCAGACATGGACACAGGAAAGAACAACACTGTCTGTACTTGATGGCTGGGGTCCTTCAACATCTGCAAAAAAACTGCTGCAGATGTTTTACCAGTCTGTGGTGGCCAGCGTCCTCTTCCATACTATGGTTTCCCCAGGTTGCTCTAAAGGTTGCTCTTTCTAGAGTAAGTTGTGCAGTATTGCCAGGCTTTAAGGCAATGTTGTATCTAAGAATTGAAGCTAAAGGCCCAACTGTAACTCCAACTGGTGGCTCGGTGTATTTGTGAGGACCTCCCACTTTATAAACAGTCTGGTGAAATTGTCATAGCCTAATAAATTCCATTTGTGTTCTAAAAACTCCAAACTTGACCAGAACACTCTTTTACTAAAACAGCTCCACAGTCTTATTAAAGACATGAACCCATGCACTGCACACACACTCCTTAAAGTGAATTAGAAGAAAATTGATTTGCTTCGCGCACAGTGTCCTCACCTGATACACTTGTTCCTGCACAGCACTGCTGTGTTGTGCTGCATGTTTAAAAGAGAAAGTGACAGTGGGAAGGCAAGGTGAAAGGTGCACGCAATCTTTATAAGTTAAGTGACTTATGTTTATAACTCACATGCTGCTTTGTCACATCACCCGCTCAGCTAAACCCATGATATTTTCGTCATCTCATCAACAGTCTCCTCAGATTGTCAGGTTACCTCCCCCTAGCTAGCTAGCAATCCAGTTTGCAGGGCAATTGTGGCTGGCTTGCAATAGCATTTTATTGATTAGGGTGGCATCCAATGTAACTCACTAACAATTAGACAGCCAAGCTTCCACCACCAGATATGTTATGTTATGTTATATAATCTTATCTTATCTTATCTACTGAATAACTTCTGTTGTGTCACTTTCTAGTAAGAACTCAGAAGACTGTCAGCTCACCTGTGACCTCAACAATCGTCATGTGACAGCAGTCTTTGAATGACTCATGTAGAACTCATCTTCTCAGATGGGCTGTATAATACTTTTAATACTTTTAAAACTTAAATTATTAGTCTTTGTGACGTTTGACCCGAATGTCTGAAAATCTTCATATTGCAAATAAAACCAACAGGTCTCCAGAACAGCTTCAATGCCTGTTTTCATAGATTTTTGATTCCCTGTGAAGCTCTGCTGGACGGGTGCAGACTAGGTTCCACTTCAATTCAATTCTATATGAGAGTTCAGGTGCACCAGGCATGGTTAAGTGTTACTCTAGAATTTTACCAGGTATATATTTGAAATAACTTTATTGTGGAAACCCTCCCAGATCACTGGAGAGGACAAATACTTTACACTTTGAAATTAGAAACAAATTTACATCCCAGACACAATCTAATGTTCACTTTTAATAAGCTAAGTGTTTGTTCTGTGTCCCACCTTTCAATAGTTGCCTTACTGCTGAATTTCTGGACATAGGAGCTTTGGAATTAAAACAAACTGACAAAGCACCCCCCACCCCCCCAAACAGACACAGTTTTTCAGTTCAAAATCCATGCCAGTTAGCAAATCACATCCAGGTCAAGGTTTTTACAATACCAAACACATTTCACCAGAATCCACATTCTGAAACTCTGTACACATTCCAGGCCAGGCCTTTTGGAATCTGCTGATAAAACAAATTCACAGCAGACAGTTAATTTCAAGTTTCTTTAAGTTCTTCCCTTTAGGTTTCATTCAACATCTTTGTTTTTGCTACAAATACACCAACATGATATAAATTAGGAACTGAAAGTGGAGGTAATATGTCTTCCCACAGAATGTCCGAGTGGACACTGAGCAGTTTATTCCTGTCTGGAGTTCGTTATCAAAGGACAGTCCACCTTCCTGAGCTTCCTGAGTACAGCTCAGGCCTTTTCATTCTGGGCTGGTGCCAGACTTTGAATGGTAGCTGATGGAGATGATGTGGAGGGAGAACTCCCCAAGACCTTTGATCCAGTTATAGTGGAGCTTGTACTGGTTTACAGTAATATTAAAATTCTTCAGCTGGAAGAGTACTCAAACTCCTTCTGTCCAGCCTGTCTCTAGAATTTGGTTTCAATGTTTTCTCACAATCACTAATGAGAGTAATTTCTTCGGATTCACTTGCTGCAGTGCAGTCTGTTTCAGTCAGTGATGGGTCCCTTTTGACATTCAAGCTGTGAATTAAGGATAGGTCAGGCTTTGATGACCCATACAGTCCTGCTGTAGCAGCACTGCTCGTGGTTACTGCAGGAAAGAATGATTGCTGTGAGTGATGACATCACTGCAGGCGTGGCCAGTACTGTGACATGTCCGCTTCACTTCCTGGAACTTGGACAGGGACTGAGACACCAGGAGAAATCAAACCTGGTGAAAGGAGAACAAAGCGCGCATTAGAGTACAGTGTGACCGAATGCAAAGGGAATTTTGGAAGCAGTGCATGCATCCTGTTTGCGCTCAGAGGGGAGGAGAAGGTATACAATCAGCAGGTGTATCAAACAGCAGCCAATTAGTAACCTACCTGTTGACGATGTTGCAGATGATGTCATTGACTGGCTGTTGATATGTGGCTGCATGTGTGGAGGAGTATATGTCTCATAACTTCTTCCATTTACAGTGGGGCTGGTGGGCAGCATGCAGGAATAAGAGGTCTGGCTGGAAGCCTGCAAACAAAAATTTATATTACCAATTACCAGCCGAATAAACACTCTGATGAGACATTCACCATTTGCCAGGTGTCATGCAAGATTAATAAAGCTGTTACAGCTTTGTAACTATCGCAGCCATTTTTTTAAATTCACAATCAGTTCACTTCATTTGGACGTTTGTGTTGAGCCATGTTCACCCATGTTCATCATCATTGATTATCATTGTTGGCATCATTGAATAGCTTGGCAGCCATTGTAACTCACCAACAAGCAGATTTGACTCAAGTTGGCATCTGACGTCTCAGCTGCAGTCACATACTTGATTAGTTGTGTATTTTGATGTCTTGTTAAATAATCTTACTTGCATAGGCAGGCTGGCAGCCATGCTGAAGCTGGGCATGGCTGGTAGGCTGTAGCTGTTGGACAGAACTGGATCTGACCTCCCCAACATGGATCCTGACGAGAAGGACACTAGAAAGACAGGGATGGAGAAATGAAGAGAACAAAGAAATTTGTAGGTATTAGAGATAGTTGGTCCAAGAAATCACAAGTAAATCTCATATTATGTCAAGTTATGACCCCCAAAACTCAAGTAGTAGAGCAGATAAAACAGTTCATTGGATTTGCTCACATGTTTATATATAGTTGTAGGTCTAGCTGTGTGTCAAAAGCAGCAATGTAAGTGCTAAGAGCTCTAATACCTAATTCAGTGTAAATCTTTAATTGGAATTCATGATGAGAGGTAGTTTTCTGAGAAGTCTATGATTATAGAGCTCTCGATGTAGTTAGAGGACTGAGAAAGAACCAAGCTAGAAGAAAGTAAAGAGCACAGAGCCACTGACGATGATAACAGTAACCTGTATGACAAGTCACAACGTCTGAAGTAAAAAGGCCTGAAATTAACCATCAAAACAATGTTCAACAGTTAGTATGCTCACAATAAGTGCTAGACAGATGTGTATATGTCCTCATCAGTACCTGGTGTAGTCGGTTGTGGCAGAGGCTGGTAAACACTGGCATTGAAGCTGCTGCTGATTGGAATATGGTTGGAGGAGTTGGACACCTGACGACGTTGATTTCTCAACTTTTCCTCTCTTCTCCATTTTGCTCGTCTGTTTGAAAACCAAACCTGCACACACCAGAGTAGAAAAGTAGAAAATATTTGATTCTATATATTTTAGCAGTAAATGGGTGAGCTGGCAGGATGAGACACATGTGTATGTAGTTGGTGTGTGGTGTAGCGGCAGAAAGTGATGGTGAGTGGTGCAGAGGGAAAGGTGAGCAGTGAAGTTGTCAGTCTAACAGTAAATGTACAGTGTAGGTAACTCCTCAAGACAAGAGGTTTTCCAGCTAGCATCACTATGATGATCAGCAGCGCCTACACTGAGCTTGGTTCAGTGTAATTTGCATTCTTTATGGTGGTGTTGTTTAAAAAAGAGCTACAGGCTGATCACTGTATTTTAATAATAATGTTATTTAATGAAAACCATCCATTATTAAAACACACGTGAGCTGACCTATAAGCCTATGAAAGAAGAAGTCATAGAATCTACCTGTATTCTTGCCTCTGGAAGGTCTATTTTGTTGGCGAGGCGTTCTCGAGCAAACACATCTGGATAGTGAGTCCTTTCAAATTCTGGAACAAAAACAAAGTGTCACATGATATGACGTTGACATGACAACATTAGTTGTGCTGTGTCTAATTGATATACATCTGGACAGTAAATTTAGAGTAGATTTAGAGTTTAGAGTGCTGTGAGGGGCTGTGTTACAGCAGGTTCTCACATTCAGTATTTCCATGAATCATCTGTCCGGAGAACTGCACAACTCACATTATGGTCGAAACAGAGCAAAACCTCAGTAGTTACTATCATTAACTATACATGGTCATCTTCACCAAACCATTTGACCTCATGTTTTATGTCATAGATTGGAGAATCACAAACCTTTCATTGTCAGACTGCATTAAAGTAAAAGTCACTGCTCCTCGCCCTTTAAAAATATTAGTTATTAGTTTTGTGTTATATACTTTCTTGCAGAATGTGAGAGGAGCATTGCCCCTCTTTTTGTACCTGAAAATCAATGATTGACAGCTAGCCCAGACCAATCAGCAAATGTTTACATGATGACATGACTTACTGCACACCAAATTCCATTGTTAACTGGTTAAATGGTTTTGCAGAAACTTGACATTTCCAGAACAACAAGCATGTTCTCTCGTTCATGCAATCATTAAGAACATACATCACATTACAGCAGACTTAGCATGATCACACTAACATGTATCGTAAGACAGTTGACTGAATGGAAACACACTAAAGCATATGTTATGGTGACAGAAGACAAGATGTGACTGACAGTTCATGTCTTCACTGAGACATCGACATGGACCATTCCTGATTGGATAAATTCAAACCTGACTTAGGGGAATAAAACGAGGAATAAGTGAAACAGTTTGTTAAACATGTTTCATTGTATTATCCATACAGCATGTTCAGTCTATGAGCACGCTGTATGGATAATGTACACATCAACCATGTTACCTTTCTCCAGTGCTTCTATCTGGTCCTGTGTGAACGATGTCCTGTTTCTCTGCAGCTTCCTCTTCAGCTGAAGCCTCATCTGAGTCTCCTCTGAGTCCTCACCATTGGAACTAACTGATATGGTGTTCTCCCCTCCATCAGCCTGTGGGCACTCTGCACCGAGGACGGAAGGAACAAACAAATTAGATTTAGTCAGCAGTATTAGTCAGATGACACTATGATATATTGTATCATGTGTTATGTATGAATTGTAACAGACGACCTTAGGCCTTTACCTGCCTCACTGATATCAATATTCGGATGAACTAAACGAGCACAGAGCTTCTATTTACATAAGACTCAAGTTACAGATGGAGGAGAGGGTTTAGACTCTGATCTAAATTTTATTTTTCATTTCAATATTCACAAAAACATCCCAGGAACAATGAGACCATTCTGAAGTACTAATACTGAAATGCTAACACATGTTTTACTTACAAGCTTAAACTCTCTTTCTTAATAATAAATTATTTACAGTTAATACTAGTCTATAAAACTCTCTCCTTCATATAATCACTGCTATTTTATTCTCTGCTGAGATCATCCAAATAAATGCTCCTGACTTTGGTCTGTGTCCTCTGGATGTGTAAATAAGAACTGTTTGTGTTTAAAACTCGTTTCCGCAAAGTGGCCAAAAAGTTTAATAATTCTCTTCTTCTGGAATTTTGGCCCGCATGAATAAATTATACCGATCAGTTTGTTTAAGATGTGTCCTCCTCTGTAGCTGTGAATGTAGTGGCTGTCTAAATCATCTGCATTTTTTACAACTGAAGTCAAAACTCTTTAATGACATGAGAGAACAAACAGTTGCCGTAATCAAGGTGTTCAAAAATGACTATGAGTAAGTAAGTGAGTAAGCCCTAAATTTGATGTTTTAATGTGTTATCGTCATAAATACGCTTTAATAAATGTTAAGTTGTACATTTTTAAGAGCAGCACAAGGATAAACTATTCCATGCTGAGTGAAATCTGCAGAGTCTTGCAGGTATATTAGCAACACCAGCTAAAACAATGCCTGCTGTATAGAGCACTTCACTAAAAGCCAAGCCTTGATCCGAGGAGACAATACAATATGTAATATTCAAATCCTTGAAATGAAGCCATGCATGTGAGTTAAAGATGAGTGAAGGTACAGGGCACTTCAGAGTGGAGATCTCCAGCATGTGATCTCTGAGCAGACGGGAGCTTGACTCCAGCTCCCTGTGGAACTCATGTTATTTGTGGTGCTAGCCTAATTATTCATTATCCCCAGCAGACAGAGACTGCAAAACAGAATGAAGCCATTGCTCAGTGTCACAATCAGTCAGGCAGAAAGAGACACAAATGAGAGCAGACGCCCCTTCTCCCCTCCCCTACACACACACACACACACACACACACACACGGGCACAAACATGCTGTAGACTGATGAGGAGGCAGCAGCCGTGGTAGTATAGCATGACTTGGTTTCACTGCTGTAATCCCAGGGTGCTGGAGGAGGAGCAGCAGCATATGAGTCTACTCATACAGCAAATGGGGCCCTCAGCCACACACGGAAGGAAAGGAAGCTGCTTGTGTCAGCTCTATACAATGTGTCCGCTGTTCCGTGAATTCTGGACAAATGGGCGATTTACTCAATTTACTGTGGCTGCTTTTTAAAAATAATTATTAATGCAATGTCATTGAGTGGCACAATGGACAAAAATTTGTCTTGATTGTGACTCGAGAACGGTACAACATTCAATCTGAATCTTGGAGCATGAACACCAGCAGTTATCTGGAGGGAGCTGGAACAATTTATTTGGTCAAACTTGCAAAGATGGAAAACCTCGTCAGAATAGGTGTGGCCTACAGCAAAGTGAACTTATTAACTGGCTTAGTACAGTAAGTCTTGCCAGCTTATGGCCAATAAAAAACTGTCCTGCAGCTCAAAAGCTCTGAGCCTATCTTGCGTGATTGGTCGTTACTGAAGCTCTGCCTGATTGTAACTGTAGATTTTTCCTCAGCCCAGCCTGACTCTTTTTGTGCTACTGTCACCAAAATCGTGAACTCACTGTTTGCTCTGCACTCAGATTTAGAAAAAATATGCCCATGAGTATTCCTCCCATCGTAGTGAGGGAAGTCAAGTTCATTCAGGAAGATGATCTTACTGAATGCTTCATTCATTCTTTCTCTCTCTCTCTCTCCTCATTAATCGGCTGCATGACCAATCAGATTTTCCCCTGTTCTCCATCAGACAATTATGTCGTTGCTGTCCAGCTTTAAATCTGTCCTCCTTCTCTGCTGCTGTCAGCTGTCATTTCAGTATAAAAATCATCACCACCCTCCTCCACCACATTCACCTTCAGTGGTCATATCTAGTGCCCAGGTTGAGCTCATCAAAAGTCCACTCTTCACCACCTCCAGTGTCTAGACTCATCATGGAGGTTTCCTACACTAACGATGTCTTCACCAAACCTTCTAAATACAATAATGTCTAATCAGAAAACCTTCTCATCTTCATTTTACATGCCAATAAGTATCGAAGTTGTGTTAGCAGTAGTATGAGTCAGTGTCCTACCAGTGGTAGTAAGTGTAGTCCCAGTGTACCACCCTGACCGTCCTCCCCAGGTGCTTTGTCCATTGAGCATCTTGAGTTTGTCAAACATCCCTTCAGCTCCCACTGTGCCCATTTGCTGCTTGTCACTGGCCAGGTTCCTGAGCACACGATTAATTGATGAAACCTGGTGATAAACACAACAGTGTGATTACATAAGAGCAACTCGTGATGACATGTAAAGAACCTGAGGAACCAGACATCCAAAACCAAACCAAAGCATTAATGATCTGCTGTCAACATTCAGCCAGACACATAATGTATTTGGTACACACCAGTGCTGACTCATATGCAGTTCAAATAACCTGCCAGCTATTAGTACCAAGTCAACCTGCAGGTCTGCTGTTAGTGTAACAAATACATCAGCTGTTATTTACAAGGTTTTACTGATTAGTCTAGATGTGTGCCTAGCTTGTGCTACATAGACTGATTGACATGACTTGGCTGAAGAGCAGAAGGGTCTTACACTGGGTATATTGTCGTTGGTGCAGACTCCCTCTGCGAGCAATCGGTCTCTGATCTCCCAGGCAAAGATGGATGGGCACTCTCTCTTGTACTGAGCGATCTTTCCCACCACCTCTGGAGTGGCCACCCTGGGTTTACTTCCCCCTATGGCCCGTGGCCGGATTGAACCTGTCTCGTAGTACCTGCCCAGGATCTTACTCACACAGCCGTTGGACACCTGGACACACAAATAACACACATCACACAGATTGTTGGGGCTGGGGAAACATGGTACATTAACCTGTAATAACATAACACTCCCAAATCCCCCACCAAAGAGTCAGCAGTGGTGTTGCTTTGTGGGTAATGGAGGCACCAGGTTTTGACAAGGAAGAGAATGTGTGGAATTTTTCCCAAACTGTCCATCATGTCTGACAATGTTTTTGAATTGTGACACTGAATTTGACTCTTTAAAGAACCCATCTGTGATCGTAGGAACCAGTAAATGAGCAGTGGTCTCAAATGTCAAAATCAGATGCTTTATTTTTTTTCATCCACCCCGACCTTCATGCTACAAGACATAAATGGTTCCCACCATCACACCACAACAGACAACAGTCAAACTTCACATGACCACCAGACCTTGTCAGTCAACCTTTGAAGCCCCAGCCTCTTTTTTAGGCCCCTGCTCGAAAATGACACATCCAAAATGAATAGAGTATATCTCTGCAACTACAAGGTCTATTTGAAAAGTTTCTCCTGTTTCATTTAATAGAGAGTAAATTATATAGGATTAATTATAGTTTGTACAGTGACATACAAGGTAGATGCCACACCTAACTCTACATCCATCCAGGGACGTGGTGTTTAAATCAATTTGGCTCTTCAGCCATCTTAGAAAACCTGTACAGGCTACAAGCACTCAGCACGATGAGTTTACCTGTAGTATTCTGGATATGTCACAGGGTCGAGCTCCACTGTGTGCCAGCTCCACTATCTTCTGCCTGGTTGAATCAGGTAAAGGTCTCCCATTCACAAACACACCTCCCAGCTGGTTTACTCCACTGTGACCTACACACACACACACACACACACACACACACACACACACACACACACACACACACAAACACACAGAAGGTAAAATAAAGGTTTTCAGAAATTGGTTAACTGAGCTGTATTTATTCTACCATGATTTTAATAAATGATTCTGTTTAAAGCAACAAAAAAAAAACAAAAAACAACAACAACAAAAAAAACTGAGTGGTAATGAAAAGAGAAGTCTACCCACAATGAACTGAATAACCACACTGATGAGGCACATGCAAGAGAGGAGGAAGGACTACAGCAGGGAACACAGCTTAGAGGAGATGAAGAGTATTTTAAGCCTTTCTTAAGTCAAAAACATCGTTTTTGTGTGTTTAATGGAAGACCTTTCTGTTTTTACAGTTGATGCTCAAGACGGTAAAAGTACATTCAATTTTAGTGGTCATTACAACAATGCTAACTGATACCAGATGCTGTTGTTCCATCCCCTGAAGGACTAACCCGTATCTGTTCAGGTTTCTGGCAAGACTGAGGTGTGCAGCTCTGTAGACAAATGTTCATTTTAAGTGAGTTAACACAAAGTTGTAATGCTGTTCTAGTTCACATGATATTAGTTCTCTTTTTCTTATTTTTTTTATTTCTTTTGCTTAAAATGCCATTTAAAACATAGATGATGTGTTCATTTATTATCTGAACTCAACATTTCATTCTAATCCATGTGGAGTGAATTCCAAACAGTTTTTACTGTAAGATAAATTCGGTGACAGGTTATTTTTCCTCCAATGAAATTCTATTTTTTAAGAATTATCAGAACATTGCTGCAGCTGTAGTTCTAAAGAAAAAGAAGAACTGGGACCTGAGAAAGCCAGTCTAGAGTGAGAAATCCCCAGGATGTCATCTGAAGTTCAGACAGCTGGGCAGTGAAGAGCAAACTGTTAAATGTCAGCTTTAGGAGGTATCACTGATAAATGATCGAGCTGCAGACGGACTCTCTGTAGGTTTCTGTGTGCAGTTTGAAATCCTGATCTGCTGATCAACACGTTGCAGGTCTGACATGTTTCTCTCAACATGCAGCAGCAGACCACAGTGTGTGCTGTGGCACTGTGCAGGTTAAGTAGGGATTTACACGGAATCAATTGTCTATTGTCTGTTAATGGCTCTGTGGGGGAAAGCATATTGCAGATTTATAAACCTCTCAACGGGACATTAATAAATCATACAACCAGCCACACACAAACACACACACACATCCGTACACGCACACGCACACACACACACACACACACACACACACACACACACACACACACACAAACACACACACACAGTGTAACAAGTGAAGTGGTGCTGCTGTAAATCAAAACAGGTTTCACTATAGACTTCAGTCAGATGGCTGGTACAAATATGAATAATAACAATGTATTCATGTTTTAAAGAATAATATATGAGCAGAACATGTAAGCAGGATGGGGAACATCCTGCAGATATCTCCATTTAATCAAGACATGCATGATCTGCAGTGTTGAGAGATTTTGTCTGGCAGTACATGCTGAGCTTGAATAAAGGTCTGAGGCTATGAGAAATGACATGACAGACTGACACACACATTTATACACTGATGGCTAACTGCTCATGAGGAGCAATGCAGCACTCACAAATGAACTAATCTCACCTACAGTACACACACACACACACACACACACACACACACACACACAATCACACACCCATGTCACTGCCACCGGGACCAATTTGGGGTTCACTTCAGCTGGACTGGGGAAGCGGACTAGATGTCGTGCCCTACTACACACACACACAGGCAGGAATCACCATGAGTGGTCAACTTGTGCTGTGTGAGCAGTGAGCCTGAGCAGTTTTTATCTGTGGGGAAGGGACGAGTTTCTTTGAGACTATTGTTGCAATAATTGTTTGTTTAAATATGTAAATATGACCTTTGTTTATATTTGCCTTACTGTGCCTGATTTTCTAATGACCATGTCAATTATAACAGTTGTTGGTTAAAAGCATAAGCTGTATTATAATGTTTTAATGTTGGTAACCTCTTTGGACAGAAGTTTGATGGATGGTTAAATCAACCAAGGATGTGATCTGGCTTACCAAACTAAACTCTAATCAACATGAATAATAATACTAACAAATGAAGCCTGTCTCATCAGAAAACTCTCACCTGTGCTGATGAACAACATATTTAGGTATGTGCCAACACGACTGAAATATGTTGTTCATAGATGTGTTGTCACATTGCTGAATGTGTTCATTTGTTTGTCTTACTTATCTGCACACTTTTTATCTAAGTTCTACACAGTTCCACACATGGCATATTAAACAACACTCAACCCTGCTGTCGTTCCTGCCCTCTCTCCTCCATCTCTCACTCTCTCACAAATTGTTTTTGTCGACATGCATCTGACTGCTGAACCAGTGCTTTACACAGTACTTTGATCAGAGGCACTCTGTATGTTCATCCTGTGTACTGAATGCAAAATGAGGAACAATACCACTAATTCTACTATGCGGCTGTGGCTCAGGAGGTGGAGCGGGTCGTCCACTAATCAGATGATCGGTGGTTCGATCCCCGGCTCCTCCAGTCTGCATGTCGAAGTATCTTGGGCAAGATACTGAACCCGAAGGTTGCATCGGTGTGTGAATGTGTGTGAATGGTTAGCTCCTCAAACTGATGAGCGGTTGGCACCTTGCATGGCATCTAATGCCATCAGTGTATGAATGTGTGTGAATGGGTGAATGAGATATGTAATGTAAAAGAGCTTTGAGTGGTTGGAAGACTAGAAAGGTGATATATAAGTACAGTCCATTTACCATTTAAAAAACATTATTGATTGTCTATTTGTATTTAACTCATGGTTTTCTGTACTTTTATCTTGAGATGTGTAAAAAACATAATAACTGATCAGTTATGTGATTTAAATGTTTGTTCTGTCAGAAGAAAAAAGTGTTTCCATTTTTAAAGGTACAGTGTGTAAGATTTGGTGCCTCTATTTTCAGAATAAGGCAAACATGGAATATAATATTCATAACTATGTTCTGATGCATGTATAATCACCTGAAAATAAGAATCTTTTTATGTTTGTTACTTAAAAAATATCCTTTTATATCTACAGTGGGAGAGGGTCCCCTTTCATGGAGGCCGCCATCTTGAAACACCTTATTTATACAGTAGACCAGAACAGACAAACTAAATACTGACTCTAAACAGGGTCCTTAAAGTGTTGTTTCTCCTTTACATTAGGAAGGTGAGGGTGATGTGAGGAGATTACAGTGCAATGATTGGACCACTAAATGCAACTAAATTCTACACACTGTACCTTTAAGATCATGAACTCTTTTTCAAAGAAGACAAAATCCACATCAAGTGAGCGGAAAATGTTTTCCATCAAGCTCTTCTAATGTTCTACTTCAAAATACATCAAAATATGTTGATGGAAACATACGCCAAGTCTTCCCCACTCTCTCTATAATAACAATCTAAAGAATACTGTCTACAAAAAAGTGTCCAGAGATATCATCTGTTATGATTTGGCATCTTATAAATGAACTTGAACTGAATGTGAAAAAGATACGAGACAGTAGTAATAGGTAGTAGTAATATGTTAGCACTAAAAGACAAAGGTAAAATGTAATTGATTTCTGCGTGTCTTTGTAATTGCTAATCATTTCTTTAAACAGTGATTAATGAAATGAGTAATTACACTTATTGGTTGCTTGTTCATTCATACATTTATGGAGGACAGAGGGTAGAGCCCCCCCCACCCCCACCCAGAGGGTTTATCTACCGACACACCTCACACTGTCATGGCTTTAAACTTCTCTTCTGGTTAATTAAATTATAGGACGAGTCGTGGCCCCTGTAGAAGCCACTGTTGACTTTGAGTGTGACGGTGGATTATTTCACCCTTTAGCTCTCCCACACGCTGCCTCACATCATGTTCACTTTGTGTTTAGGGGTCGATTGTTCCGCCGTAGAAATGTTAATCACAGTGTCATTTCCCAGAGGAACACACCGAGGATTTTTTCTCTGCTGACACACAATTAATAGACAGACATATGGAGTCAATTTGGCTGTGGTCCCTCTGCGGCACACACACATGCAGACAGACACACACACACACACACACACACACACACACACACACACAGAGCTAGTGGCCCCTGGGAGCAGCTCAGCAGCTTTCACTTTAAATCAGCTCATTCACACTCAACCTGACTGAAATAACTTTCACTTTAAGCACACATTGTTATTATCTGTACCTTCTCCAAGTGAAATGACAAAACACAATGTTTGTCCGTGTGAATAAATATAAATAAATGTCTTAAAGTCTGAAATTTGGCTTCATACAAACATGATTTGGTTCAGTTTAGGGAAACATTGTGCTTTGAGTTGAAATGATGCTTCGTTAAGGTTACTCATGTTAATAAGTTAGTTTAATAATAATATATTGTATATATATATATATATATATATATATATATATATATATATATATATATATATATATATATATATATATATATATATATATTATTATATATATAATAATAATTTCTATATAACAATGTCACCTGGCTTCCTCAATCACTCCTTGTCACTGAATATAATTATATACTGATATAATATTATATAACATGATATATTAAATGACTGATGCTGCTGTTTTGATTTAATTTGATTTAAACTTAATAATTTCAAGGGAAGTCTCGTTATTTGCATTTATTTTACATTTTACAATTTTTAACCTATATTTCTTATTGTTTACATCACTCAGCAGTAAATAATCATGTTTCTGATATTTCTGCACGTGCAGAGAGTGAAGCAGTCTGGTTGAAAGAGTATTTTCAGAAATCAAATTCTCTAAAATTGAGGATGGAAGCAGACGGCTGTTCATCCGGAAACAATCTGGCAACTAGAGAATCAATGGAGACATAAAGTCCTGAACTATGCAACACGCTCAACTATCCAACTTGCAACCTATGCAAACACACACACACACACACACACATGCACACGCGTATATGTAAAGAGAGTTAGATGCTGAATAGAATGTTAGCGCTGGTGCAGCACACAGGAGACTGACTGAACTCACGTTCACTTCCTAATGTAACCTGTACTTGATTCACTAATGATCCCACCTTCAGTTACCTCTCAACAACCCAACCTCCAGCTGCTCCATTTTCACTATTTAGAATTCATTTAAGTGGAGATAATGTGATAATAGTCTGACATTTAATGTTACTGCCCAACAGAAACCTGCTAAAAATGTATTTCAAGCAGCATCATCCAGTAACATCCCAGGTGAGATGGATGCAAGGGTTAGAAGCAGTGCAGTGTGGGATTAAAACTGGTCAGAGGAGAGATGCGGGACAAAGAAACAAGCAAAGACACAGAGAGAGAAGTAATCCACACACCTTCACTGCAGAGAGCATGGACCTCTTGTCCCGCAGTAAGAGAGAAGAAACCAGGTGGAGTTTATTGTCAGTCCTACCCAGAATGTTTTACACAGCCCAGAACCTTGACCTAACTAGTCACAAGTGTTTTACACAGATCATTAAAGAGTAATTCCAGTTTATCACAATTAATTTTCATTGTTTTGTTCATCGTTTGGGTCAAGAAATGTCTCACTGTTTGTTGGCCCTACTTTTTTGCCCATGTGTCTTAACTTGGTGAATAAAATGTTAATGTTACTGAAAAAATAAAGGACAAGACTATAAAAAAATTTAATCATTTTTAATTGTCCAAATTGAATTGTGAAAATACAAAAAATGTCCAGTTCAGTCAGTCACCGAGCAGTCGGTGAATTTAAATGACGAGTGGTTTGTGTGAGGTCTATCTCTATCCTGTGAGCTCAGCCTGTGCTGACACCACTGATCATTCAGTAAAAAAGATATGGTCGATGACAAAATTATTTTTATTTCTTTTAATTCGCAGTCAGTCTCATATTATTATTACACAGAGTCTAAACCTTTCAGCTATTGTTGGTTTGTTTTTAACTCCTGAGGGAAAATGTGTCTCTTTAGCTGCTAAATGCTCCATATTGTCCCCACGCTAGTTTCTGACTGTGTCTGTCTGATGTTTGTTGATGTGCAGCTAGTGTTTTTTTTTTTTTTTTTGCTGGAGACATGTGCTTGCTTTAGCCAAAACTAAACTATGAGAATGAACCAAAAGTTTTAGGACCAGTAGCCAAATAACGAGGTGAAAGCTCTGTGAGGCCGAGAGGAGCGGCAGATTCTCTGTACGTTCATCACTGGGATTGTTTTCAGTGTCATTTGATGTGGTTATCATAAATATATTAAAGCTGCTTAAGATGTAATAAACCAGAATTGTCCTTTAATATTAATACAGCAGAAACATTACTAAGAGAAGGAGTGTTGACAGAGTGCAGGTTGTCTGTTTGCTGTTTGCATTCAGTTTTGTCCTTAAAAAAACTTTGTCAGCACAGCCTGTCAGAATTTTTCAGTTGTTTTGTCTTATGTCTAATAACAACAACATGATGTGACATGTAACTCACTGTTTTGCATCATGGAGGCCACACCAGTCTCCCAGCTCGTTTGACTTCTGAAATCTGCACAAACAGAGAACGACAATCTTTTATAGTGTTATCATGTACAACACACACACAGACACACACACAGAGACATCATCTTCGCCTGGACACTGAATTACACACTGAAGGAATCTGGATCTCCACAGGTCAGTTCTTGTCTCATCAACTTTTCTGCAGCCGTGAGGAAGAAAGGAACTTTTTTATCAGACAGAAAAAAAAACTAGACAGTGTCTGGACAAAATGGCCGAATGCCAAACCATCCTGTGATTGGTTCATATGCTAATGTATGCTAATGTACATAAAGTTATGAGCACAGACTTGAGTCCCACTCTGGGAGTCCAGCTCTCACACTCACACTCACGGACACAGCGGAGGACTGTTTTTTTCAATTTATACTCATGATTTTACACTTAAGACTGGAGACACATCAGCCACATTTCACTGTACTATACACATCAGAGTGTTTTTATCCTTTCTCTTGAAGACATCACACACTGTCAGCTGTGATGACAACAATTAAAAGCGAGAAATGTCTTCATCTGTCTTAAATCACCTGTGGGGGAAAAAAGACAGAACACATCCAACAAGTTTTGATCAAATCTGCTTCAGGATCAGTCCGATCACTTTCATCAACACACACACAGTGTGTGCCGCTGCACAGAAGGAAGAAAAGCTCCAGGTCAGGTGTTGAAATGAGAGAAATTAAATGAATAAATAATTATGTGAACAAATACAGACATAATATCCTGAGTAATATAACTGTTATTTCATCCTGCTTCATGCAGGTTTTGCTCATTCAGACAATAATGTCCATCTTCACATCAGAAGAGTTATTATCGTAGAATAAAAACAGACTTTGAAACATCTTGAAATTAAAAACGATCAGTTTTTTTTTTTTTTTTAATGACACAAATTAATCAGATGAAACTTCATGATAATGTTATAAAACAAACTTTGGGTAATTCCAGAGTTCTCATATTTTATTTGTCTAAATGTGTTCATATGATCAGTTTCTAAATATTGTGTTATTAATTAAAGTTTCTTCTAATTTAGATATGGATGGAGAAAAATGAATAATATTATTTCCTTCACGTTTATCCACAGCAGAATTTTACATTTTCAATTTCGAATTGAAACAATGAAACTGTCGGTGGAGTTTCTCTGTCTGCTGTATGCCAAACAAACAAAAAAAAAATCATAATCATATAAAGGCCTGCTTGTAATTCTATCTATAACTATATAAATAAAGTGCCGTGCATTCTAAGCAGAGGAGTGCAGTGTGAAGATGATTCAGTTGAACTGTGTGTTGTCATTCATGCAGAGAGCTCCTGACGTTCATCCCGAGATTCAAACCCAAGTCTTTTTAGTTGGGCTTAAAAAAAACGAAGCAATAAAGGCTTCAAAGCAGCGCATTCTGCAGGGCTCTTGTCATTAACAACCTGAATAATGAACATGAAGCAGCTCCACACAGGAACAAACACACACACACACACACACACACACACTGGCCGGCTATAGGCACCTTGTCCCCGCTATAACTCAGCGCCTTTCTGCCAGTGAAAGGAGACAAAGAGCCGGAGGAGCGGAGCCGCGGCTCTGCTCGGTAAATACCCGCCAGGCTTTGTGTGTCCGCGGGATTTTGGTGTCGTTGCCTCGTTAGCTGCGGCTCGTTAAAAACCCTGCGACACAAAACCGCGGCGGGGAGCCCAATTTGACCAGTGCAACTGACATAAAGGAGTTCTGTTGAACACACTGATGACAATATAAAAGTTTCATTCAGCCGCGTTCAGCGCTCATATGAGCAGAAAAGAGCCGAGAGAGACGGAGCCGCTGCCGGGGACACGCTGCTGAATCACCGTGCACCACAGCACCGAGCCAGCTCTCTGTTCACAGGCTGCTAATAATAATAATAATAATAATAATAATAATAATAATAATAATAATAGTTTTATTTTTCTAAGTTTTATTTGAACATTGTAATAATTGTGAGGCTACACTGAGTTTTTTAGGGATGACTTGAGGTTACTGTCGCTGCTGAAAAATAATAAAGTTATGTTGTAAATATTGTTATAAACGTTGAGGTCGGCCTGTGATGATTTACAGAGAATATGTGACAGAAATGTGTAAAAAAAAAGGAACTTTTGATATGAATGTTGTGTTTGCGGCCTGTGATGTGTTCAGGTTCCGTCTGTGCACAACAGGTGAACAAAAAAAAAGTCTAAAAAGTGTCCACGAAGAGAGTGTGTGTTCACATGAAGGGTGTGTGTTCACATGGAGAGCTTCTTTTTGTGCTTTTAAAGGATTTTCATGGTGACAGACAGCAGCCGACAGACAGACAGACAAGCACGAGTTTGATAAAATATTGTTATTTTAAATAAATGTTACTGACACACGGAGTCTGCAGGTTATTCAGCTGATGACACTTTTCAAATCAAATCATCTACAGTTCATTTTAAATGTAAACACAGCTGATATAACATATGTGTATGGTATGTATATGGTGCACGTGAACGGTGACACAACAAACATGAAATTCCAAATTCACATGCTGGATAAATTCATTCTGACCCGGTTAATCATGCAGTTAATTGGCTTCGATTTAATTAAGTCGTTAATTAACAGCTGACTTAATTAGATCGTCAATTAAGACGAACTCGATCGTCTTCTATCTGTTCCACTGTCTGTTACACATTCTATTTACATCCATGTTTGAACGTGATTCAACATCTGCAGAACGTTCGAAGAACATTTTCTGACGGAGGTTGAACGTACTGCGGCCTGCACTCGCTCGTGGACTCGTCTTCAGGCCTCCGTGATGAAGAGATGGAGGCCTTCACCGCATAAACTCATTGATAAGTTTAAATCAGCTGCTGAGGGGAGATGATTTGGATTTAATTTGAATAAAAGAAACTGCTGACAGTAAAATAAACGTGTCTTTACAGGAACAGAGCCTGAGTTTATTTGACTGTTTGAGACAGAAAATGACAGATGACACGTGTGGATGATTCTTCCTCACACCATGAGCACAAAGTGAAGACTTAAAGAACACGAAGTTCATCTGATTTCTTTGTCCGCTTGTAAAATGTGAATGTTGTCACAAAGCTTTCGTTTCCATTTGAATCCCATGAGCACAGAGGAGAGTTTTCATGTGTGTGAATGAAAAGTCAAACACATGATCAGGTCTGAGGATACGAAACAACAGAAGCATGATGAAAACACGCGATGGTTTCAATAAAAGTGGATTTAAAACGGATCACGTGCACGCGGCCACTTTCCAGAATACACCTGTTTGTGACGTGAAATCCGGCAGAGATTATGAATAATCCAGAAGAGCGTCCAGCGACACTTTGTTGTCTGTCTGTCTGTCTGTCTGTTTTTAGCTCTTATTCTTTGAGGTCTGTCTGTCTGTCTGTCTCTCTGCGTGGATTCGCGGGGCAGCGTAACCCTGAACCCGGCCCTGCAGTCCAGACTTTGGCAGCTGTGAGTAGGAGCACATTGTTTACACACACAGATAGAATAAAATGGATCGACTGAGTGTGTGTTCTTTAGAAAACAAATATGAACAACAACAATCATCATTTTTATGTTTGTCTGTGACAACAGTTTGTCCTCAATGTCTGTTTTTATGATTCAAGTGAACTGCACACTAAACTGCATCTGTTGGTTTACACACAGATTTTACTTTGGTTTTTATTTGGTAGATTAGATTAGATCAGATTAAATTAGATTAGTCACTAGTCAATGGAACTGTTAATAATCTATAATAATAGTTAATAATTTAATAAAATATTTCCATAATTTAAGGACAGTACATTTAAATGAACTTTTCCACTCTGTCTGTCTGTTTGAAAGGTTGATTCAGAAAACATTTCTCTCAAGAGTTTTCTGTCTGTTTCTTCTCACCCCTCTGAATTTTTGAATTGCTCAGTTATTGTTTCCAATAATTTAATTTGTAAAATTTCCTTTTTTTCTTTCTTTTCTTTTTCTTTAACGTTACACTACAAACATGTTTGCTTTCTTTCTAAACCAGGTTCGTCTTTGCCAACTTGTCTTCATCCTTATCTGCTAAAAAAAACTGCAACTTTTTAACTCCGTGGTCCAACTGATGGAGAGCGAGAAGAGAGAGATGCAAGAGCAAGAGAGAGAGAGAGAGTGAAAGAGAGAGGGAGAGAGGGAGAGAGAGAGCAAGAAAGAAAGAGAGAGAGAGAGAGAAAAGAGAGATCAAGCTTACCTTTCTGTGGCATGCTGTAGAGGAGTAAAGTTTTGGTTCGTTTAGTTTTCCAACAGCTCCTTTCTTCTATTCTTTCCTCCAATTAGTTTCTCCTTGACTGAGGAGACAAGTGCAGAGAGAGACAGAGCTTCTCCTCTGAGAAGGAGGGAGGAGAGAGAGGGAGGGAGGGGAGGGAGTGAGTGGGAGGGCAGAGAGACAGCCACAGAGAGAGAGAGAGAGAGAGAGAGAGAGAGAGTGAGTGGAGTGGATGGAGGGTTTGAGCCATAGTGGTGAGGGCTGTGTGTGTGTGTGTGTGTGTGTGTGTGTGTGGGTGGGTGGGTGTGTGTGTGTGTGAGGGAGAGAGAGATAGAGACAGAGAGAGAGAGAGAGAGAGAGAGAGAGAGAGACTCCTGTGATCTCGCTCAGCTTCTCTTCACTTTATTGGCATGAGGTAGTCAAATGTTCAGAGTCAGACAGCACTGATGTAGTTCACATAGTGACAATAATACACACACATGAACTTCAGTGTGTTTGTGGTGTGGGTCTGTTGTTCATGTTTGGGCTCAGTGCCATGAGGTCTCAGTATGCTTCACACAAACAAGTTGTAGAATGTAAGAACAGGCAAAAGTGTTTCTAACTTATTTCATGTCTTTGGTTGTTCACATAAGATGTAACAGAAGTATTTGATGAATGAAAAAAGCATTTTGGTCAATCAGTCGTGGCTGTTGTATCATCCAGTTCAGAAATGTACAGAAGGTGACAGACATCAGAGCGACGTGGGAGGACGGGCTCGCACATTGTTGGACGAGCACTTCGTCTAAAGACCACCGAGGCCTCCGAGTGTTTTGACACCTTGTGAGTGGTGTGGTTGTGGTGTGAACTTCACAGTCATCACGCAAGAATGTATGGCTCTGCAAAAGACAAAGTAACATTCAGTCTCAGGTGTGTGCGTGTGTGTGTGTGTGTGTGTGTGTGTGTGTGTGTGTGTGTGTTTTTTCATCCAAGTTAAAAGAAGTAACAGTGAGCAGTGATGCACACCAACCACAAAGTAACGGACACCAGAATACTCAAGTACAAATGTCACTTTTTCATCCTGTACTGTCATGAAGCAGGATTACACTCAAGCAAAACCTGAGCCATTTGTGTTAGAGTCCTTCCTGTTTCAACATTACAAAGCCCCCATGCACAAGATGACTGCAGTGTGATTCACTTATGAAATATGATAAAAATAGTGCTTCTGTAACAAGCAATGAGGTGTGTTCTTCAGTATTACTAGTTAGGAGGAAGGTGCCATTTAATGTGCGATGTGCTGTTCAATAAAGATAAATATTTCCTGAGTTATTAATATGTCTGTGTTACTTTCTTTGTTAAAACAGATGAATATGTTTTAGGATAGAAAATGCAACCACATTAAATGATCAACAATTCAATCTAAAGTATATTGAAGCGTATTATGCCAAGAATCTTTTCATATGAGGAAACAAGACAAATAATGTTGAGATTTAAGTTTATTTTCATTTATGTTTATGCATTTACTTAGTTAGATTTTGAGATGTATCACCTCAGATCAGTGTTGGGCCTTGATGATGCAGCCTGGTGAAAAGCCTGAAATCAGAAAACAAATGGAGGCTGCTTTAACAGTACATGATTTGTATTTTTTTTTTATTATTTATTATTATCATATTTTTTTCATTTGTGTGTTTAAAGGGGACAGAAACATATTTTTAAAAAACATGTGACATAATCTTCTTTGCTCATGGCTTTGTTTCCTTCTTGTTTTAGATTGCACACATAACAGCTCATCCATCTGTGTGAGGTGAACGTGGTAACGACTACACTAATGAAAGCTGCTCATTAGATGCTATACAGGCTCGTGATGTTAGCACCACCTGTGATGTCTTCAGATTACAGCCATCACAAAGAACTTACTGAGACAAGGCAGGACAATATACAAAGCTGAAAATCTCATTCCAAAACACAAAAGCACCGTGTACTTTTTAAAAACTCCAGTGGATGTTAAACAGTCAGGAGTTAAATCCTTTTTGGTGTAGCTGAGGATGTTGTAACCTTAATAGAAATAAATGATTTGTAATGAACACTGATCTCAGTGCTGCATTTGATTCTGTGGACTGACTACAGAACTGGGTTGGCCTTTCTGGCACAGCTCATAAGTGGTTCAGCTCTTTACTGGTCAACACTTCAGTGGGTGACTACTCTGCTCTTTAAGATAAGATAAGATAAGATCGACTTTATTGATCCCACACTGGGGAAATTCACTCGTTACAGTGGTTCACAATATTTAAGGTGGATAATAAAATACTATGAATAAATAAATAAATAAATAGGGGTGTCCTGGTGGTCTACTGAGGCTCCTGTTTGTCAAATGAATAAATTGTTAAATTGCCAATATGTCTTGTTTCTTCCGACCTGAATCATCCAATCCACCAAACAAGATGAGAGAAAATTTGGCAAATTAATCATGTTCATACGCTCATACTCAGCTCTGCTGCTCATCCCACAAATGCATGTTCCTTACAAATGTGGCACCATTTAAAGGGGAAATAATCAGGCTTTCCAATGGTATATGATTTATTGACAAGAAGCTACCAAACTCACATTTCTGTACTTTTTGTGCCTAGTTTATATTTGAGACTCAGTTGCTCAGTCTTAAGGCCTGTGTTCAAGTGAATAAGATAATCCCCTCAGTGTTTTAAAGCTGACCCTGTTTTAATCTCATGAACCTTTTTAAAGACCTTTTGTATTCATCTGTACTTTGTTTTACTACAGGCAGCTGGTTTAGCACATGGTTTAAACATTGTGCTTGACAGGTTTGCACTGTGGAGTCACCGAATACTGGAGTGTGTGAGGCAAATGACGTAAATTGCAAAGCTTATCTGCAAAGTTTTGTATCATATGCACTAACCAGTCTTTGATTTGTCATTTTAGGAGTCCCACTGCTGTTTGTCCTCTGCTATATTTTTATTGTTATTATCATCCACCCTGACTTCATACTTTCGTTGGTCCGTCAAAGATGGACAGGGGTTGCGCCGTATGCTTTCCCCGTCACTGCATGGTGTGCCATTCTAGCTGTTTTACTGTTTTTACTTTCTTGTTTTTGCTGTTTCTATAGTGTTTTATAGAGGTGATGACCTGTGGTGGTGGTGTTTCCAAATCTTTTAACCCTTAGGTAACCCTGTGACGTCTGGTGCAAAATCGGTGGTGGTTTTTTCAATTCAATTCAATTCAGTTTTAGATAGATAGATAGATATGTTTTTATATTGATTTGATCAATATTAAAGATATTTTAATATACTTTTAATAGAGCTGTCAAATTAACACGTTAATTTTGATTAATTAATTGTAGAAAAAATAACGCAGATTGATCGGGCTGCGTCCACTAGTGGAATTAAGACACTTCAGCCCACTCTCCAGCACAGTAGGTGGCGGTAATGCTCCTTAAACGCTCGTTGCCATCCGCCATTAAGTAAAAGAAGAAGAACCAGGCTGCGTGGTACCTGCTGGTGCCACCTTTGAGTGGGGAAAACGCTCCGCCCACACCTGCTCTGTAAACATGATGCAGGCAACACCTGGTGCTAGTGTTAGCAGCCAGCTTTGCCAAGCCACACTCGACCTCGACCAGGCTCTCAGATGCAAACTGATGAAGTCTACTAATGACTGATTAACGAACTGCCTCACTAAATGGACTGCAGGTCAATGTCAGTGGTAGAGGACAGGCAGAGGTTTTACAGAGAGCATCCTCTGAGCTAGCTTAACTTTATTTTGACACATAAGATGTTGGAAAAAAGTCCTGATGTCAAAGAGACTGTTACTGTGCTGTCAGGTTGAGGTTAGAGGTTTGTCCTGAGATGCTCATATTGAATATGAACAGTGAAAACTTTTTTTAGTTTTTCATATAAAACATATTGAACTTTGATTGATTTATTCAGCTACTAAATCCAGTTTGATTTGAAACATATTTGTGCAATTAATTTAGATTAATTAATCACAGAGCCTATAATTAATTAGATAATTTTAATGGATTGACAGCCCTAATTTTTAACATTACATTTGGGGAAGTTTTTAACCCAACCCTGAGACTCCCCATTCTCACCATTAGGCCCTGGTCTTTACAGAACTACACACCACCAACTATTTGACTGATTTTGGTGAAACTGGATCATATTTTATGGAGAAAATGTTTTCTGGTTTTCCCTCTGATGTCCTCCGGCTGCTCCGCCTCAACTCTCTGTGATTTACAGAGTTTCCTGATGGACAGTGAAGTAAACTGCAGACAACTGTAGCTGCTGTTAGCTCATGTTAGCTCAGTTTGTTGGTTGGGCTGCCCGAAGTTCAAGATATTCCAAGATATGGAATTGAACCAGAGACAAAGACACGTTTACCAGAGTCGTTAAGGGAATTAAAAGCTGGTGAAGTGAAAGGTCATTAGTAACAATGTGAATAATCACATCACAGACATTTCCATCTGCATCCATTCATTGTCTGTGAGTTTGTGTAACCGTCTGAGTTTTATCTTTTCTGGTTAATTCAAGTAAAGCTAAACTGAGGATGGCAGTTGCATATTTAGAAATATAGTTAAAGTATGAACAGCGTGCAAACATCTGTCCATGGAAAAATAAGCATTTTATTGTTGTCATTCATTGTTGTTTAACTTAGGGCCATGGTAGTGCTCCCCAGTGGACAATGTGATTCAGTATAGATTTACTTTGTAGACCAAAGTTTGTGTTTGCACCCAAAAACATCGAGAAATGTAACAAACTGAACCAGACCATATATAATTTAAAGCTGAGACACAAACTGTTACCATCATTTATCACGTCTGTTCACCACTCTACCACAGTATTGTCCATATTATTTTCTATTCTATAGTGTATTAGCATTGTTGGAGGGAGCCTGGGAACACAGAAAATATTATTGGGAATGCCAATAAAGAACATGAACTTGAACCATAATACAGGATTTTTTTTCCATATGTATGATAAAGATGTTTTATGCAACAACAGTGTGTGTGTGTGTGTGTGTGTGTGTGTGTGTGTGTGTGTGTGTGATGAGCCTAAAATCTGGTTTTGTAATAACTAAAAACAAACAAAAGAATTTTGGTTGCATGTACAGTCTGAAGTTTCTTTCTTGTGTTGCAGTGTGTGGCTTGGGGAACTTCAATAATCACATATTCAATCAATCATATTTTTGTTAACTTTCTCTGCTTCCACTGCTGTTTCTGATCATTTTTTATTTTTATACATTTAACTCCTCTTCACATAAATAGAAGATTTCCTTCTTTAGCTGACAGAATAATAATACCTGTTCCACTGCCTGTACATACTGTTCATACTAATCACATGTTGTAACTTGATGTTACATGACACTCACACCACTATAAATATGCACACACACACACACACACACACACACACACACACACACACACATATATATATATATATATATATATATATATATATATATATATATATACACTTTTGCTCTTCTCTTTTCCGTCTTTCAGGAACATACTTTTCGACATGTTTGAAAGAGATTACAACATTAAAAACGTGATTCGATGATTGTAAATATCTTCACTAATTTTCTTTTACTTGTCTGGCAGTCAGTCAGTCTGTTCTTATATTTATGAGACTGTCCTCACAGGAGAAATGACAGCATTGATTGTTGGTTTCATCAATTGTTTGTGTTTACTAAGTCGAAGTCACATATTAGGCTGAGGGGCGGCTGTGGCTTTGTGCCCTTCAGCAAGATACTGAATGTGTGTGTGAAGTGTAATTCACGTTCACTGGTTGACAATCTGGATCAAACAAAAGCAGAGGCAAGGAGGCTAATAGAATACCTGCAGGTCATCAGGAACAGACTACACTGATATCATTTGCAGGAGCAAAAAAATGTTTAAGAGAAACACAGCACTGCTCTCATTATGTTTTTCATCTGTTTTTCTACAGTGTGCACTTTTGCAATACTCGTTGCAGCTACAGCATGTTACTGTACTGGTAGTAGTACTTGGTTAAATACTGGAAAACACTGATTCGAAGCACTGTTTTACTTTAACATTTAACTGAAACCACCATGCTCAAATCACCCTCAGCCTCAGACCACACACAGGTTACCTGGTCTCTGGTGTCAGTTTTTACTCCACTAAGCAACACTAACAATTTTGCAGAGATGATGTTCAGGTGTGTACAGAGAGGAGAAAACTCTGAGGGTATCTGGTGGACAAGTGAGGAAATGACAAGATCCAGACAAATCCTTGAAGTAGGCCTATGCAAAGGAAGTAAGCAGGTCTAAAGGTAGAGATTGTGCAGCAGTCACCAAAGAATCACATAAGTACACCTTCAGTCTTCTGTCACAGCTGGTTCTCTGCAGTACAATGTGCTTACTTTATACTAAATGTATAGCTGAACATGTAGCTGCGAAAACTGCTAGGAGGGACAAGACTCTAACCAACCACAGCTGATTGACTTGATATTAACATTTTGTCATGTGATTGTCTGGGCACTAAAGCACAAAGATAAGTGAACTACAATACCTTTACAGTGTGACTGGCTGAAAGGACACATTAAAGTAGTCAGAACATACAAGCTAAAATGAGTTGTTCCGTTGAATGAAAATATATTAATATCTGATGTAAGATATAAGCAAAAAAATCTTTTTTGCATGAATAATAGTCATGCCGAGTCAAATCTCTGAACCCATCAGCTATCATCTGATGATGATTTAGCCTCTGGGGGCAATGGCCAATGATCTGGACTTAAGGTGTAGTCAGTGGACTTTGTCTATAGTCAAGTTAGTAACTTGAAATGCAAGGAAGACACATTTTGGCTAATCTCTACACAGATTTCTGCATAGTGCAGATACATTGTTTAAAAAAGCAAATTAAAAGCTAAATCGCATCAGATGGGTTCAAATTCTGCCTGTATGCCACCAAAGTCCACTGAAACATGTTTGGTCAATAATTAACTCAAACTACAGAAACCAAAATGCTTCAGATTATTAAAGTCCAACCAGATTGGAACAGACTAGATCCAGTTTGGTCTGAACAGTCATTCATATTAATAATCAGCTCAGGAATGTAAATGTCTGTAAATACTCACCCAAAATAAACTGAACCCTCCGCAAAACGTGGCACTTTAAACCTGTCTCAGTATTTCAAGATAAACGCTGTTTGTAATTAATTCTTGATTTTTTCTATTGTATGCATGAAAGATAAATCAGTTTTCAGTTCTTTCACTAAACAGTCGAGGATCAGCCCTCTGCTGCACCACAAGTCCTCTGAGGTAAATGACAAAGTGCTCTCTAGAACGGCTGTGATGTTTTCTGATCTTTTGATCCCTCTCAACAGGACATCATCATTTATCTGTGCATTATAAAATAAATCCATTTTATGATGTGATTAAAGTTTCCAAGATTTAGTCACACGCGTTATTTGGGCAGGTCTGAGGATATTTCATGGTTTGGGTTGAAATGATGTGAGACCGTGAACCATCACCATTATGGTTATAATTGCTTGTTTAAGGTTATGGAACGATTGTGAGCATGAAAAAAAAATCTACATTGTCAGTTGGAAACTGGAAGCACACAGCGGTCTCCAGCGTTAAAGTCCCTTCATAATTACTATGGCCACAAGAAGGCTTTGTTGTTACGGGGCTCTTGCTGAGACTACTGATTCTGTCATTCTTCGATAAAGCACTGCTCCACACAGTCATTTTACACAACATTTGCATATGCCAGGGGTTGGCCCTGTGTTTAATTTAAGTCAGAGCAGCAGTGTTAAAAGCATTACTATAATTAGCAGTTGTGATTATGTTCATATTTTAGCCAGTTCATGTCAGCCACACATTCAGATGTGGCCTGTTTCTCAGCAGTGAATGAGAATGAAGCACTGCAGGTTAATGTATGATCAGATGCAGCTGACCTGAACATTAAACGCATGTCCTGTGTTCTCTATTAGTCTTATTAATGTCTTTAAATTCACGTCTGTAACAGGGTGATATCTCTCCATTCCCTCCTCAGTCTCTACCCTCCCTCCTCTCTTCCTCCATCATTCCCTCCCTCTGTCCATTCATCTTTGCTTTGTACTTGTCCTCACATCAGGAGATAATTATATTTCTAACCCTTCTTCCAGCTATGAGGCTGCCACAGTGTATACTGTATAGTTCTGAAAGGTAAGTTTTTTTCCTTTATACGCTCAACAAATTTATTAATGAAGCACTTTTGTTTTTGCTCCCATTTGTCACATGTAAAAGACCTGAGATGTCTTCTCTGCACACAAGACTTCTCTCAAATTTAGTGCACAAATTTGTTAAAATTTCATTTGAGAATTTCTCTTTCCTGACAGATGTAACACATCAAGATGTTGATTAAGCAGCAGGACTATGACAGAGGTGTGTGTCTTATATAGACAGGTGTGTCTTATATAGACAGGTGTGTGTCATACAGTCCCCTCCAAAAGTATTGGAACAGTGAGGCGAATTCCTTTATTTTTGCTGTAGACTGAAAACATTTGGGTTTGACATCAAAAGATGAATATGAGACAAAAGATCAACATTTCAGCTTTTATTTCCAGGTGTTTACATCTTGATCTGATGCACAATGTAGAAGATAGCAACTTTTGTTTGAACCCACCCATTTTTCATGTGAGCAAAAGTATTGGAACAGATAGAATAAAACCTAATATTTAGTTGTAAATCCTTTGCTTGCAATAACTGCATCAAGTCTGTGACTCATTGACATCACCAAACTTTTGCATTCTTCTTTTGTGATGCCTTTCTAGGCTTTGACCACAGCCTCTTTCAGTTGTTTGTTTTGGGGGGTTACTCCCTTCAGTCTCCTCTTAAGCAGGTAAAATGCTCTGTAGGGTTTAAGTCCTGAGATTGACTTGGCCCGTGTAAAACCTTCCACTTCCTACCCCTGAGGAACTCCTTTGTTGTTTTGTCAGTGTGTTTTGGGTCATTATCTTGCTGCATGATGAAGGATCTCCAAATCAGTTTGGTTGCATCTTTCTTTAAATTAGCAGACAAAATGTTTCTGTAAACCTCTGAGTTCATTTTGCTGCTGCCATCATGTGTTACATCAGCACCCATGCTCCACCTCCTTGCCCATTTTTGGATTAGCTGGGGTGTAGTGGTTAGCACTGTCACCTCACAGCAAGAAGGTTCCTGTGTTAACTGGTGACTCTAAATTGTGAGTCTGAATGGTTGTTTGTGTCAGCCCTGTCATGAACTGCGGCTTGTCCAGGGTAGGGATGTAACGATATGGAAAATTTGATATCTCGATTACAGTGACCAAATTATCACAGTTAACGATATTATTGCGATATTCTAAATTGCTATACAAATGTCACGAAATCTTGAGATTTTCTTATCATACTAAAACATTAGAAGCCAAAATCTTATCAAAATGAAACTTTTCACATTAAAGGGGCAAGCAATTGGCACAGAAAGAGAGTTTACTTTAAATGAACAAAATATGTAAACAAAATTTGTTTACATATTGTTCATACATAAGAAGTGTGCCTGTGTGAGTGAGAGGAGTGCCTGTATGAGAGTGTGAGTGTGTGTGTGTGTGTGTGTTGGGCCGACACTGTGAGCAGTGAATTAAATTAACACAACAGCGTTTTATTTTATTTCCTGGAGCTAAAGTTACAGACAGTATAACTCGCTGTCAATATCGACTCACGTTTTTAACTCGCTATTATAAATATCACCGTATGTTCTTGCTAGCTTTAATGAACATGTTTACATTATTTTACGTCGCCTTACATTGTGTCGGCTCCGCTCAGTGGACCGACAATAGACTGGGTGCCTTCGGTTCCGTTTCATTTGGAGACACTTAGCAACACAGCTGCTAACACGGCTAGTAGCTGCTCAGCTAGCTCAGCTGTCTCAAAACGAAAACGGAAAACGTTGTTGCATTTTAGGAGGATAGATACTGCTCCAAGCTTGCGAGACTTGGATGAGGCTTTTATCACATATCCCGATAATTCACCGCGATAATGAGATTAATTTAAACATAAACGGTAATTTTTAAAAATTGCACAATTTACCTAAATACCGGTAACCGTTACAACCCTAGTGCCAGCTAGGCCCCTGCAACCTTAAGGATAAGTGGTTATGGAAAATGGATGGAGGTTGGATTAGCTGCAAGGCAGGATTGCCATGTTGGAGGGCTGTTCAGAAAATGACTGACTTTAATGTAATATAAGTTTTTTTCCAGTGCTGATGATGGAAACTTCAAGTGAGCCATGTACATATGCAGTAACAATCAGACAGGATATATGGATATTTTTGTTTTTCCAATTCAATTTGGAATAGACCTAAGAAAAAACGATCTATGGATATTTATTACACAGACTATGATTGGAGGCTTGTAGCTCAATAGGCATGAATAACATCACAGCAATGAGCTCCTGTAGCATCAGAAAGGATGCAAGTGTGCCATTTCTTAACATTATCGCCTGACTGTCACATGACTTGTGGAAAAAGCAGCATCGCTGTCATCAGAGAGCAGATCAGTAGCCCTGCAATTACTGCTGCTGTCAGAGGTCTGCTTCATCTCTGCAAATGAAGGGGAGATTAATTCACTGGCACTCTCTGATGGACAGCAACTGAAAGAAGAGACAGTAACCGCTTGACCCTGGCTGACAGAAACACATGTCAACACTCTGCTCTCTGTCCTCAGCTCCTCCTCTTCTTCCTCCGCTGCTTCTCCCCCGTCTCCTTCTACCCCCACCACTACACCTCCTTTTCCATCACTTGCTCCTCTTTGTCCTCCTCCTTCTGTCATCTCACACTCCTTCCACCTCTGCCCCCTTCCAACTTTTCCTCCAATTCTACCTTCCTCCACCTCCGTGTCCTCCCCGTCCTCCTCCTCATGTCTCAGAAGCTGAGTTTCTGTCTGATGCTGACAGCTAACAAGTAATTACAGGTAATCATCTAAATGGACAGTAATTACTTCAAGGAGGGAGGGGCTGGAGTTTGTCTTTACAATATTGTGAGTTGGAGCCTAGCCCTTGACTTGCTTTGTAAGTCCTTAACCCAGCAGCAGTGCACATGCCTACACACAAGTGCACACACACACACTGACATATGCATGCACACACACACACACACACACACACTGACATATGCATGCACACACACACAATGCTGGATTATGTCGTTTTTAGGTACACTACTTTCATCTACATACGTTTACTGAATATTGGGGACACTAAATATCACCTTTTAGACACATACTGTATCCTCAGTCAGTCTACTTTAAAGACGTCCATGTGCTGCGTTCACTCTGTGATGATTGTCAGGTTCTGGTGTTCATTCAGTGTCCTGTCCAGGCTTCTTGCTGTGTCCCTCATTTGATGTCATCGGTGTGAAATACTATAGTATGAGGGATTCCTACGCCAGTTGCGCCATTTACGCAGTTGATCAAAGTATCTACATAAAAACACCACACAATTAAACATCCTATAGCAATGCAAAATGAATACGTCTTTAGTTAACAGATAACCTTTATGAAAATTGCCTGATGATTACAATATTACCATTTATTTATTTATTTCAAGAAGGATCTAAGTGTCCCCTGAAGACCATCACTCCAGTGTTTCAGGTTGTACCAGCAGAGATATTAAAGGGGAGATTTTCATGATTCACAGTTCCAAAAAATCCTTACTGGCCCATTTTTCCTGTGTTCTGTGGCCGCTGCAGTTTCTCCTTTGTGCCTGGAACAGGAGGATGAGGTGAGGCGGTTACAAGCACCAACTACACCACTAGATGCCACTAAATCCTACACATGGTTCCTTTGAAGAAAATTTTAGGAGACACGGTTGCCTCTTAGGACAGAGGGATTGTATCATTTGCAGGTTCCTTTTATTGTTTTACTACATACACACAAACAGAGACATTCTTATACAAATAAGACCACAGACATCTTCAGACATTCACATTAAACCCATGTCAATGATTTCAAGACTACCATTGTTATGTGAAAATATTTGATCAGTCTCATAATTGACTTATTGTTTCCTGTTAATTGCAATCAGACTTATTATAAAATGGTTACATTACGCAGAGCTGTCATCAAATCAAGTCTGTTTAAAAGTTCACTGTTTTTTCTTATTATTATTTTACATGCAGTGTTATATTTCATGTCCAGATTTTATGTCTTACAGTTAGAAGCACATACAGATCTGTGAAATATGAGACTAATCAAGTCGAACTGACCCAGAGAAGTAATTTGATTATCGGTGTCCCGTCTTTAAAAATGTAGACAGGATTACCACGCAATCACCCAGTCAACTACTAATATATATATCACATGATATATATATATATATATATATATATATATATATATATATATATATATATATATATATATATATATATATCATGTGATATTAGTGTTGTTAATACCTCCTGAGTGAAAACAGCATGAAATGGGCGTGTTCAGCCCAGTCTGTATGATTACAGGAGCCACTTGAGGTCAAATTGAACCACTAATGTAAATTGGTTATTGGTGTTGTTAGCTGAAGAAGTGCAGTTTTGGATTAACATACCATCATTTAGAAAATGAATATCAGTCATAAAATAAGTCAAATCATTATGACAGAGATGGTTATGATTGAATCACTCATTAGATTCATTTAATGTAAGCACGGTTAGCCTCTGCCATGAATTTTATATTGTAACCTGTACTGCATGCCAACACTACGCCTGAACGAAACAACTGATAGTCTTAAACACATTACGAACGCAAGAAATTATGCAAGACTAAGAAATTAACTAAAATGCATGCCATGTATTTTCTGTAGGGTGAGCAGCCCTGGATATGTGCATGTCCACCACAGCTTACACACACATGCATATTATAGACAACTAACAGATGTTACGGAGTGAATTTTCTAGAATTTAATATGAAACTTGCACTGAAATAACATCACAGCCCTGTAGCATATTGACTCTAAGGAAATGTCTCTCTGCATCATTGCAACAACCGACCACACGGCTGGCCATGATAAGCCAACATGAAGCATGGAGCAGTACAGCACTAACAAATGCAAACTGCATCACCATGCATTATACAAACTATACTCATTGCATGATAAGACACAACAACAACGGTACAATGAAGTTCATTGGTTTTTGATACTCCATATTCTTCCATTTTCTATATAAAATTGAAATCCTAATATAACTGTTAATATATGTATATGTTGCACAGGACATTCATATGCTGTACTGTCTTTCATAAAAGCAGCTGGAACAGTGTGCCGCCATCTTAATCCTTTTCCTTCTTTCATGCTCTGTGCTGTCATGCTCTTGACACTGAGAGCCATCATTCTTCTTTAGAGCTGTGACATCTCCTGTCTCAGTGTAATGGGTGATCTCTCTCCTCGCTCTAATGACTATTATCTTTAATTCGCAGAGTCTCAATTAACGGCTTACTGCAGGTCAGCGATTAACATTTAGCTGATAAAGACCCTGACACACTTGGGACCAGAGAAGGGGGCCGAGGGGCCACAACACAGAAAATGTTCAGATTGATGTTTTTTTAAATTCAGGATGTTTACATCGAGAAGGCAAGAGAGCACTTGGGGTGCATGAAATTTAAAGGATGAATTTTTATATATATATATATATATATATATATATATAGATAGATAGATAGATAGATAGATATAGATATAGATATATATATAGATATATATAGATATATATAGATATGTGATATATAGATTCAATATCTCTATATTGATATTGATATTATTATTGTTATTATTATATTATTGTTTATTTATATGGAGTCTTGTAACAAAAATGATTTCCCCCTGGGATTATTAAAGTATTTCTGATTCTGATTCTGATATATTTTTATATTTCACTGCAGTGTGTATAACATGATGAAGATAAAAAAAAAAATAATGAATTAAAAAAATAACTCTATTTCAAGCATGGCTACATTTGGCTACACCTCACCATACTGAGTGACTGACAGCCAGCATGCCCTCAATCTCACAAACTGAGAAGTGATGCAGATAACAGAAGTCCCCTCTGCATCACACAATACAATCGTCCAGCAACATTTCCATATTTGAACTCTGATACTAAACTTAAACCAACCTTTAAAGATTCACCACACATTGGACAAAATAAAATATTTGTGATTTCATAGTCAGAGCCAACCTTCTACAACCTACTCACTTTACACTGCAGCTTTACTTATAGATATATTTCATTTAACTATATGCAATATGTCTAAGGGCAAGGGGCAATGAGTGACTGACAGGGGTCCTTATTCACAATGAAATTGATCCCATATCTTCACAAATGTTTATATTCATCTTCTCTTTTATCTTCTCTTTTTTACATGTAATCAGTGCAGGCAAACTTTTATCAAGCTATTCATTCTCAATCAGTTGTTCCTGCCCTGACTGGTGCCAGGCCAACAGATGCAGCTTCAGGATCAGCAGCCCTGTCTCCCCATCCCCATCCCCAGCCCTACTGCTAACTGAAGGAGAGAAGGAGTGAGCAGCATTGTGCTGAATGGCACGTCAGTTGGCAAATTGCAGGGGGTCTGTGGAAATGTATTTTTATTAATTTTTGTGAAAAAAGTAAAAATGATTGAATAATTTTTAGTGATACAAATTCAAACTAAGAGAAACTTATTTTTCCACATAATGATCATGATATAAAACAGACAATAGTTTGTAGTGGAAGCTGTACAGTGACTCAGTAAGACTTTTTTGGAAGAAGTGTGAGAAAAACTAATGGCCAAAATAGCAGCAAAGGCCGCGTAACCACACTATTGCAGAGACAGTCACATTTCCAGCATGCAGAGCAATTGAGTGTTTAAATACATACAGACTTCATACAGAATACATGCAGACTGCTGTGGGGAGTCAGTGACTGAAAAAAGGTTGGAAAATGCTATCTAGACCACAATAGAGGTGTGCATACAGTCTAACTCCATAAGCCTCTGAGATGTGATGGCCAGAGCCACCACACCGAGCTTCACAACGGCTCTTCAGAAACCTGTGGGTGACGTCACGGATACGAGGTCCTTTCTTCATACTGCCTATAGCATTTACCTGTTTCCTGAAAAAATGGTCAGAGAGGCAGGGACTTGGCTACTTGTCTAGTTAGCAATCTTAGTACAGTAATCAGTGAGGCCCGGACATAGATGACTGTAACAGCCCTCACAATCACTCATAGACTATATCAAACAGGAAGCACTCCGCTCTGGCGGCGTCAGAAGAGAGAAAGCGTTTCATTGGATGTAAAATTAGTACACTCCACCAAGTGCAGGATGACATCATCAACAACTTTTTATGGTTTATCAGGAAATGACAAACTCTAAAATACCATGAAGAACACCTGAAAATACTTTGACTTCATGGGGAACTTTAAGGTTCCTAACTTTGGCTGCACCACACATCAAAAGTACAGAATGAAAGATGGGACAGTTGATGAGGCTCAGTGCTCACTGTGTTTGGTAAAACATGAATCCAGCTGCTGACTGTGCAGTGATTTTTTTTCCCTCACAAAAGTCTCACCTGACTATGGCTGATTAAGTTTGTCTCAACTTTTCTCAACAATGTGTTAATTACTGCAGAGTGCAGGTACATGTGCATGTGGCTTGTACACAGAAAACCGATACATTTCTCTTACATTCTACAAAGAACTAATAAATTCCTACAGCAGTAAATGGCGGCCTGTGAACTTGATAGCATTCGGAAAATTGAAACACAAACCACATACACACACACACACACACACAAACACACATACAAACGCTCACACAGAGCACAAAAGACACCATTCCCCTCCCCCTCTCTGTCACTACATAGACAACCACACGCACAGTTAATAGCTGCTAAGAAATCACATTTGGTAAATTGCGTTGTGGCACTAACCTTTTCTCTAGTAATTAAATGAGTGAGGATAGGAGGCCTGCCTTAATGAAGTCAGCAATTTACTATTGCACACACACACACACACACACACACATGCATGCATGCAAGCACACACACACACACACACACACACACACACACACACACACACACACACACAGAGGGAGAGAGAGAGAGACAGAGACAGAGAGAGAGAGAGAGAGAGAGAGAGAGTCAGCTAAGGAAGATCAGTTATTTAAATTTCTTGAGAATGAAATGTGCATGTTGATCTGTCTACATTCAAATCAAAAAATATATATATACTTTTTTAGAACTGTCTTGAATGTGTGGTAATGTTGTGTACCACTAATAAGTCATGCATACTTTTATTGTGTTGTTTGATGATTTCAACTCCTGTAAAGAGCCATTGAGTATCATGAAAAGTGCTCTATAAATAAAATATAAAATAAGAACAAAAAATTTGCAAAACACCTGACAGAGCTCAAGCCACTGAAAGACATGGTGATGGGTCTCCACTCAACCAGGGCCCTAGTTAAAGTCCTCTGGGGACTTAAGCTGTATTATGCTGGAGTTGCCAGGATGTGGTTAGGGTGCATGCAGGACTGTGACATCAGAGTTCTGGGTTCACATCCAGACTATGGTCTTTGATGAGGTTAATGCAACTAAAACACTTTGGTTAAGGTTAGATAACAAGTTTATTTCTAAAAATAAATAAAATCGTATTAATGCTGTAGAGTGTACTGCAAGATTGTCTACTTGATGAAAACAAATGATATACGTATTTTACTGATACGTTTAGTATCAACATATATGTTGACTTGATGATGATTAACAACATTTAATGTACAAATGTACACATACGTGGGTAAAAAGACAAGACATTACAAGAGAAACATGTCACATATTATTGTGGCAGGCAATTTTCATCAAACAGACCTCAGAACTTCAGCACCCCAACTTTTGACTACAGACCACATTCCACTGCATCTCCTGCCAACTTACTCCCACCTGATTAAACGTGACAAAAGTGTAGACAGATGAAGCTACACCAGCTCTGTTTTGAGCGCACAGGAGAACCACATCAATATACAGTACATCACAGTTGGGAGGGTTCAGCTTGTCTTCGATATAAGTAGGCTGGGCTTCAAGGTAAAAAGGTTGTGAACCAATGTCCTAAGGAACATGGATGCAAGCATTCCGTACGTCGAGCAGCTCATGTAAAACAAAATTCACAGGAGAGTTTTAACAAAATCAGATATTGTCTGTGAAGGTCATCCAGGTCATCTTTCTTCAAGAAGGGTTAAATCTGGGGCAGCTGGACTTTTTGTATCTCATCCATGAAGCTTCTTCAGTTCTGACTGACTGGTGGGGAGTCTGAGTATTTATCTTAAGCAGGGCTGTAGACCTGGCCATAGCTTGATTCGCATTTTGGACAGGGAAGACAGGTGGTTCAAAATAGGAGGGAAGGAAGCTATCCATGTAAAAGTAGAGAAACCATCACTCACCAGAGGAGAAGGCCTCAAACACCATCTATCCCCTACCTACAATGCTGTCCTTTCATCCATTCCCAGGAGACTGAACAACATTTTACACTTGGCCTCATGTGACTCTAATGACCATCGTCCACACTGGAGCTCAGGTGACCTGAATGACTGTCATTCACACCAGACCTCAGCTGACTTAAACAACTCTGACAACAGTCATGACAAGTACAATGAGCACTAACGAACCAAGTGAAAGGTGTGGCCGGGTCTATGATCCTGCCTATGATAAATACTCTGACTCCCCACCAGTCAGTCAGAACTGAAGAAGCATCTTGGATGAGAGGCAAAACGTCTTCACGGTTCTAGAAGTCCAGTTGCCCCAGATTGAACCTTCTTGAAGAAATTCCTTGATAAAACACAAGCCAAAAGAAAGCAAAATTACTTTCAGAGCACAACAGTGACCACAGAGGTTTGGATGCAGAAACACAAGACAGTGAAATGATGTAAGAACCAATAGTTATTCATGTTCCTTTTGAATAATGTAGTTGTCCTTGCCTAGAACATCAACTCAATTAAAGCTATCTGTGTGATGCTGGCTGCAAAATGAAGATGATGGCAGACTGAGACTGTAACAACTGGAGTGGCTCTGTTGTTCTATCTTCTCTCTCAGGGTCAGTGGGCCTCCAGCTGCTCCAGCAGCCCCTGGGTGCATGTGTGTGTGTGTGTGTGTGTACTGTATTGTGGGGGAATAGATGGTATGCTTCAGTTAATGTAGAACAGCTCAGCAGCTTGCCTCAGTCTGTACTAAGCAAGCTAGTCACTTGCACCCCAAAAAACACCACTTTCAATCCAAAATAGGTTCACTGGTGTGATTCATGCAGATCATGTTTTTGAAACATAAACGTGTAACATTTAATGTTCAATCAACCTACATTGCATACGATGTGGTTAAACATCATGATGTCATAGGATGCTACACTAATGTTAGACTAATTATGTTACTTAAGAAGGGAGCAAACGTGAACAAGCTCACTGAAAACAAGAGGAGATAAATCAAAATGACCTTGTGACAGATTTTCTTTTAGTTGTAGTAACTGTAAAATTCTCTATGAATGTCATATCTATGAATTGACCAGGAGCATTAATTAACATTAATTATTAATCATTAATTATTGATACACGCTGGACCTTTTAAGCACTGACTCACTGTGGATGTTGTGATAAACATCCCAGGAAACTCAACATGCACCACACAAGTACAAAAAATGATTGTGAGAACATTGCTGCTTTTCTATAGGGTTGAATACAGGACAGGGGAATGCACTGTGAACCTGCTGTGATGCGTGTCAAAACAGTGACAGCGTGCAGCTTAATATTTAAAAATGGGTGCAGATGTTTTAATGCACATTCTATGTTGCCGGTGTGTTACCCTTAAGAGTAGAATCAAGGCTTAGGACCTCACTATTTTTAGATCCTTGGCTAATTTCTGGGGCCTTTTAAGGGTAGAAAATAAATGTGGCTCTTTTCTTATGGACCCAAAAGTTGATTTCTTTCTGCTGGGTTTCCACAAAACAACAACTAATATATTTTAATCTCTCAAAGGGATTCAAAACTACAGCTTGCCTTCTTTGGCTGAGAAAACTGCAGAAACAGCATCGTCTAGTATTCAGTGTTATCATCAGCCCCTTCATCAGTCTGCAGTTGTTTTTGTTGTGATCATTCCATTTTCCAATCTTTAATATCAGCTCTTTAATCTGTTGTACTTATTAAATATATTACATTCTCGGACCAATCTGAATGATTTCCTCTCTGTAGATTCATCACCCTCTCTTGCTCTGAAAATCAGTCTGTTAAAAGACCATTTCATTAACTTCTTCCATTTAGTTCAAAATTGAAAATCTAATTGGGAAATGGTTGTGATATCTGTGCATTCGCGTATGTGTGTGTGCATATGCATATATGTGTGAATGAGTGTGCGTGTATGTCCAGTGAATAAAAGAAAGCTTTTAATTGCATTGTTCTTTGATCAAGGCATGTTTATTAGTGGGTGAAAGTCACATTAACCTTTCCATCGGCCCTGACATTTCCTCTCCTCCTAAATGGAGAATTAAAGACCATTGGAAAGTCATTAGTGAAATTTACTACTTCTGTTGGCTGGTCAGCCATTAGAGAAGCTGCAGGACCACAGAGCACTGTTCACTGTCTTCTGCCAAGTCACTTTTTATTGTTTAAAGGAGAAGTGCAGTACGTGCAGACGAATGATTTTCCTTCAAAAAAGAATAGTTATTTCTGTCAGGTAGAAAGTTAGCATAGGCGAGAATTACAGTTTGATTTGGCAAGACAACAACCACAAATTCTGTAAGAGTTCAATTTCATCCTGTGCCATCCTGCTGATGTCTGTCTCTGATGGTTTCACTGATGTACACAATATTTCTGTTGTGGGAGAGCCATCAACATCAGAGAAAGCTCACAAACTTTCAGATCTTACCATTTTTTAAATTTTCTGTAATTAGAATAATCTGATCAGCAGATGATGCGTATGTGTAATAAACTATGATCAACGCAGTGAGAGCAATCCCATCATCCTGTTTGGCAACTGCCATAATCAATCCATGAAAAGAAGCGCTGTCAGGAAACGGCAGAGCAGTAGCAGGCTCAGTACCCAACTATAACAATATATAAATACTATATAAATATTAGATTTTTTTTTACAACACACTGTGAGTGTGTGTGAATGTAAATATAAAAAGAGATATTTTTTCAATCTGGTTTTAGGGCCAATCACAGCACTGAGGCAGCACTAGTCAAGGTTGTAAATGATCTCAAATGAAATATGAAAAAACCTTGAATCTTGGTGCTACTTGCTTTAACGGCAGCCTTCAAGTAGATCGTTCAATTCTTTTAGTTAGACTTCATAGTTTGATTGGTATTTCTGGTACTGTTTTTAACTGGTTGAATTCTGATATCAATGACAGAGAATTTTTTGGAAGTATGGGTGACTGTTCATCAAATCGCTATAAAATCAATTGCGGTGTTCCCCAAGGCTCAATATTAGGACCTCCTTTTAAACTTTACATGCTGCCACTAGACATAAAGTTATGGATGGCAGAGAATTTTTTACAGCAACAACAAGACAACAATAATTTAGGTCAACTACAGTTATTACAAAACTCAGCCGCTCATGTGTTGACGAAGACTAGAAAGAGGGCATTGGATGCCTGTGCACTTCAGAATCGATTTTAAGATTCTTTATCTGGTGTAAAAATCTCTTAATGGTCTTAGTCCCACCTAGTTATATGATCTACTTTTAACCTATGCACCCTCGAGGACCCTCAGGTTTTCTGGGATTGGCCTTTTAATCACACCAAAAATGAGAACGAAAACCTACAGTGCGGCATCATTTTCTCACTGTGGTCCACATCTGTGGAATGACCTGAAGACCTGAGGGCAGCAGAGAATGTTCATATTTTTAAGAGCAAACTTAAGACTAATTTTATCATTACTCATTAATATTATCATTATTATTGTGTGAAGCACTTTGTGTTACAACGTTTGAAAAGTGCTATACAAATAAAGTCTGACTGGTTAATGATTGATTGATTGTGCATACAGTTTTGTTGAATGGTAGCTGGGTCCATGACATCAGCCTGAACCAGAACCTGCACCAACCAGTGTGTTGGGAATGGACATACTTTCCTGATGTTGTGGAGAACTGATTTGCAGGAGCGAACATCTGCATAGCTGTGATAGGAAAAGACACATGACTAAATAACAGAACCAGGTGACTACTCTGTAAATGTGGCTGAGGTTGAGGTAGGATGTGAGCGCCTGAGACCCTCAGTTCTTGGAAGGTAGAGAGGATCTGGTGGCTCACTGTGTCAAACGTGGCAAAAGTTACAGCGTGATGACAGGAGAGGGAGGCTGCTCTAGCAGTGTGGAGTTCCTCTGACAGCAAGGAGAGCAGTTTTAGTTGAGTGACCTGGCCATTGGACGCAGTGACGACAACTGGGCAGCAACTTGCCGAGGTTCCTGGTATGCTGGGAGAGCCAGGCAAGAGGGGCTGCTGCACAGATGAATGAGACTTTGGGCAGGTTATTTTTTATTATTTGTATTTATATTGCAATGAATCCTGAACTTTTTAAATGGTACCTCGTGGTCTTTAGCTCTGTTTACCTTTGATTGAAAGAACCTGTGTGGCCCTTTTTTAGATGGCTCTCTAGGCTCTCTTTTTTTATTTTATCGTAATCAACCGTGCCACAACAACATTGGACATTTTGTAAACACTTTCTTAAATTTTTATGTCCCTCCACCATGACTCTGCCGACCTGTGACCCAGCTACCAGTTATGGGTCATCACTGTCTTTCTGGTTTGGGTAATAACTCTAGCCAGCATTTGGCCTTTGCCTTTAAGCCTTGGTTTAAAGAAAGAGGCTGGAGCTCACACATTTTGAAGAAATGATGAGCTACCTCAAGCTTTCAAAGAACATTATCCCGTCAGTATGTGTCTCCACCTGCAAAAATAAATAACGCAAAATTCACTTGTAGATGAATAAGCTAATGTAAGTTAATTTGTTATGTTATTTTATTTTATGTTTTTAATCCAGCTATCAGCTTCCTTGTCAAGAAAGCCCAGCAGGGGATGTACTTCTTAAGGCGGCTAAAGAAATCCAACCTGCCAAACACAATGATGGTGCACTTTTACGCCTCCATCACTGAGTCCATCCTCACCTCCTCCATCACCATCTGCTACACTGCTGCCGCTGCCAAGGACAAGGGAAGGGAAGGGAAGGGAAGTCAGCATGTCATTCACTCTGATGAAAAGGTGATTGGCTGCAACCTTCCGTCACACACACAAACACTCTGAGACACTCCCCTCTGACGGGAGGCTGCGCTCCATCAAACCTCACATCACACAAACAGTTTCTTTCTGTCTGCCACTGACCTCGTCAACAAGGCCCGGAGCCCCCTCTGACACCGACTCTCTCCCTCCACCCACCCAGACCTACAGGCTGCATTAACGTTACATTAAAACACACCCTTTACCTTTCATTTAACGTCCTCTAGACTACTACATTCTTCACAGCAGAAATAAACATGTTTACAGCCTGGTACACAGTTTTGGTCTCTATAGCTAATTTCCCCGTTCATGACAACTTACTTTTTAGACTTGGAAGTTCTGTCCACTAATTATATGTCAGTGATTTAGTATAGGAGCCCAGGTTAGGTTGATATCCTCATTCTTGTTTTATCATCCTCCATAAGTACCAAAGCTTCTGAAAAGTTTCCCCCACCACCAGACCTCATCTAGTGAGTGATTTCACAGCCTGCTCCTTCACCCCAAACATTTCTGTGCAGGTTGGTTACTTCGTGGTCTTGATGAGGACCTTCAAGGTCAAGGTCCAGTACCCCAAGTACTCTGTCTCTTTTGTAAAGAGGAATCCCACATATACTAAGTTCCAGTTTTAAGGAGGTATGGTTAGAGTGGTGTCTGTTACTTGTTTATTTGTGAATAAAAAAGGGTTTTGACAGGCACTGATAATGTTTTTATTATTTCTATTTGTCAAGCAAGTTCCTGCTACTTACAGGAGGAATTTCTATTCTTTGTATTCCATAATGGAAATAAAAGTATACAATTAAACCACAGAATTGTTGGTCAAACAGCACATTTTATTGAGTAAAGCATTTATAATGTAAGAAATTGATAAAATAATAATAATGAAAGCAAACCAAAATAATATAGTCATATATATTTATAAAATCAATTGTCAGAATCAATGGTGTTTGTTGTCCATTCTAGTGAAGCCATACTGCCATCTGCTGGAGGGGGAGCTCTGGTATCTAGACCTCAGAGGTACAGGTGCTGCCAAGGAGTTAAAACATATGGATCAAACATCCAGTTAAAAGGTTTGGTGAATATATTGATAAAAAAAAAAAAAATAGCCACAGAATGAGGATCACGTCTGAGAATAGTATGAAACAATCTGATGTCTTCACTTTGCTTCAGACTCTAAAAACACTTTTTAACAGAGAGAGAGTGCATTCATGTGCCAAAGGCCCTTTGTGTTCAGACTGACAGGCCTGATCTTCACAAAGCATCTGCATGTAACGTATAATAATCTGAATAATCATTGTAAATAGCCATGGTAAATACACTGCTGCCCATAAAGTTGGAATAAAATATGTTGACCTCTTCTCATGAAATGATTGTGACAATGTGATTTATTCTTGATAGATAAAGTGTCTCTTCTCAAAACTTTATTGATCAATCTCTTCCAAACAAATCACAATGAAAATTAAACCACAATGAACCTGATGTGTATGAATAGAAATAAAAAGAGCAATGTGTCTGAAAACAAAATGATTCCAGCTTTATGGACAACAGTGTATTACAAATAATTAATTTAAATTTCATTTAATTTCAAGTTCATTCTTAATGTTGCTTCTAATTAATAATAATAAGCTATAAAATATAACTCCAATGTATTAAAAGAAGTGGATCTTAATGACCTTCATCTCTCTAATCCCAACACCAAGACACAAAAGTCTGGTAAGATGAGTGCAGGTACTGGCTGCTGAGCAGAGAGACAGTCCTCTTTTTACTGAAACGATCTACTAGACTTAGATGACATGCTTATCTTACAATATGATTTGACATGCAATAAGAGATGGTCTGATTTAATACAACGAGATGAAAGCACAGAGCACTGAGCGACATGTTGACAGTGGCTCCACTTCTTACACTGCTTGAGAATAGAAAGATCAGTCATGGACAGCTCCTCTGTGTTGTTTGCCCTAAAAATACCCATTATGCAATACCCAAAGCATCACGAACACCAGACGTATAATTAACACAACATAGTTTAGAAGTAATCTGCAGGTTGGATAAGGATTTTCTGTAATGGCCTGCAGATGCTTTTACACTCTTATTCCATCTCTGCAGCTCAGAGTAATATGAAGTGACTTTGTGAAGATAATAAAAACAGAAAGTATACCCACTCTTAATTTTAATCAGAGAATAAAATCTGCACTATTGCATTATAAATGCAATATTTCAGTCAGAGAGAACTCATCAGGGATTATGTTACCCGTTTTTAGGGGTGGTGAGGATCGTTTTAATGCCTCCTTGTGGACAAATGTGGAAAAAGACTCTTTTTATCACTTTTCTACCTGAGCAGAAGGTCTTCAGGAGCCCAGAGACATGCTGACTTTACTAAGCTGTCTGAAGTGACCAAAGAATTATGACTGTTAAAATCATCAGGCACATTAATGTAAATGCTTTGACTGGACACATGGAAGAGATGAGTGCACGGGGAACTGAAATAGTCAGGCCTGCTAATGACAGAAACATGTACACATTTTCTCAGAATGAGTCTGATTTTTGAGATATTTCTTATTTGCAAAATAGCACCTTAAGTGATGTCTATGTCTTGTTTATTCATCAATAATTCATAGGTTTTTAATTCACTTTTTAACTCTAAATACTCACAAAGCAGCTGCCTCTGAACTTTACCTTGTTGGGCCTCTGCCACTTCATTGATTTGACCAGCGTGTTCCTCAGGCCATCACCATTTAAATTACACGAGGTACATCTGGCTGGCATCAGTTTTCCATCCCTAATTTCAGATTTTGGATTATATATGCCTTTAAGTATTTCAGGCACATCAGAGGTGTTCTGGATAACACTTGTTAGTTGTTAGTATGCAGTGGGTTAAAGCTGTGAGACCTTTGAGAGCAGTAATCTGCTGTGATTCGGCTAAAGCCTTCAGACAGTAGACCAGGTGTCTTTAATAGAGATACATGATGCGGAATTCAGATGATGGGACTAAATATGACAATTGTTTGGATACTGTGGTGATTTGGGACACTTTTGTTTTCTTGGTCTGTGGAGGCGTGCCTTTTTTTTGTGTTTCAGGCTGGGCGTGGTCTGCTGGCACTGGAGTCCCGGTTCCCTCACCTGCTTCTCATTACTCATCTACACCAGTATAAAGCCTCCAGCCTCTCCACCACTCCTTGCCAGATTGTCTGCACTTTCATGCAGTTCTCGTTCAGTGCTAGTGTTTTTTCGTTGTAAATCTCTCCGGATCAAGAAAGCTAACAATCACCTGTGCTCTTTTCCTCCAGAGTCTCCAGCCTCCAGCTCCAGTGCCTCAACAACCACACGCCCAGCCTCAAACCCACCTTGCTCCCCACCGGACTCATAACCTCAACCTCCACCAGAGTTATCGGCAGCTCCACCTCAGCCACGCTCACTCTCCCCAACCCCAAACCCTTTTTGCTCATTAAATTCTGTTTTCCCTCTCTACCCAGTCTGAGCATTCTGCTTTTTGGGTCCTGACTAACCCTAATCATCACAGATACCAGCATATTTAAGAATCAAAGGAAATGACATACCTGACAAATGTGCAAAAGAAGTGTTGCACATTTGTCAAAGACAAGTAAAAAAGGTGGCAAAATCAGTGAGGGGAAGAGAAAGGAAGGACAGGAAGGTGGTTACACAGAACTGAAAGAATAGAAGGCATGATAAGGTACACAGGGAGAACCAAGAGAGGACACAATAATATCCAGTCTACAGTTTGGTCGTTCAGCATTAAGGAAAACATGATTTAAAATAGGAAGAATGGTTCATGTAGCTGTGAGATGCTTTTGTTTCAATATCTTAAGAGAATAAACTTGATAGAGAGAATATAATTGTATTTTACTTTACTTTATTATTAGAATTAATAAATGTATAGTTAGATTATGGATCACACACATGAGTTGCCTAGTATTCCACAAATTTCATCTGAAGAAGCAGAAGAAGAATAAAGTCTGAGAGAGGAGATTAGAGTAATAATTTCTGAATGAAGTATTATAGATGACATGTCAGTATTCACAGAGATGCAGACAACATATAGGCCTTATGTGACGGACGGTAATAAACCAGATAATTGGCACATATGCAGTAACTACAATAAAATAAATGTCATCCAGTCCAGACACGAGACATTACACAGAAGTCACAAAGTGGGCTGAGAAGGGCTTTGTTTGAGTACCAGCACACACGAGGGTCGAGGGAAAGAATAGAAATGACCTGACAATACAGACTTTACAAAGCAGGGAATAGAAAATCAAAAAGAGGTCTTGTCTGCAAAAGGAAATATTTAGTTATGATAACCGTGTTGAGGTCTGAGCACTGTGTGTTGGCTTTGAAACATCCACATGACAAATGTGAGTGTGGACACTGAGACAGTAAACACGTCCTCATCCATTCAAGGATCACTCAGTTCAAAGGAGGACGCTGTTCACAGACCTGGGAGCAGCTGGAGAGACCAGGATATAACCTGAATGATACCTGCTCACTGCAACTGTATGAAAAATATAAACAAGGATGTTCAAAGGAACATTATTATTGTTACTGTTATTATTATTATTGAATGTAAAATCAATAAACATAAACAAAGAAGAATAAAAGTAAATAAATGTACTTCATTAATATGAGTTATCAAAAATGATAAAATAAGACAATGTAAATATAACAAAATAATATAATAAATAATTAAATAAATACATGTAAATGAAATAATACATCCATGGTGTATTCATGTGTAGAACTGTGCACATTCAGCAGATTTCAAATTCAGATTTACAATACAGCAGAAAGTCATTATAGAAAATAGAAATATGGATTTATGTATAAAATATTTATGAATTATATGTGCATTCATAACAAACGGCAGAGGGCGGAAATACGTCATTGCAGCGTCTAGAATCCAAAGAGGAGGAAGAAGAAGAAGAAGAAGAAGCGCGGGAAGGAGGAGCTCCAGACGTTCCACCCAGCGGGAGGAGCGTCACACCGACGCCGCTCTTCACGGCTCACCGCCCGGCTGTTGTTGTGAACATGTCCACGATACAAACGCTGAGAGCTTTCGTGAACCAGCGGCTGGCCGCGGCCGTGGAGGAGATCTTCGGGCTGCTGGAGACAACCATCTCAAAGTACGAAGAAGAGATTGAACGTCAGCGCAGGCTGCTGAAGGACGCTGACGGCCACACACACACAGCAGGTCCGTCTGTCATTCCTCTCCATTCACTGCAGCACTGACACCAAGTGACAAGTGTGTGCGTGTAGCGACGGTCTGTTAGCCTGCTGCTGCCTTCACTGAAACCACAGTACAGTCGGAAGTTGACGGATGTAGACCTTCATAATAAAAGATGTTCAAATGAATGAAGTGGAAGAAGCTCACCATGCAAAGAGTACTGACTTATATCAAAGATTAATATGTGACATGAAACAAACATGAAACCTGTCAAAGAGAACAGCTGGACCCTGGCTGATTTAAGGATGAAAATATATAATATTTTATATATACATGATAAGATTGGGGCTGTATTGAGATCATATCTGGCTCTGCAGTGTAAACAGGTTTCTCCGTTCATTTTAGGGGCAGTGTGTTTTGGCTGTGGTGGTGCGGGCAGCAGGGGATGCTTGAAAAAAGTGCAGCGAGCAGCAGCAGAGAAGTTGAGCCAGATTGAACTTTTAGAGAAATGCAAGGCAACATCATGCCGCGGTGGCCAATCAGAGTCACAGTCAGTCAATCTTATAGGATCTTAATATTGATCATGATTGTGATGCATGATCGTCGTGCAGCCCCATGATAGCTGTGACACTGGAACATCCTGGTGAAAGTTGTTCAAGGCTGATATAAACTAACTCACGTTTGATCACCTTGAAAATCACCAACTCATAACATATGTGCTACTTGAATATTTAAAAGAATATTTCATAGGAGGGAATAAGCAAACGTACCAATGACAACGTATTTCTTCACTGAGACGTCACGACTGGAGAAACTCCATTAACGAGAGATTTTTCAAACATTTTCCAAACCAAACATTGATATCTACAGCAACATCAATAACAACATCGTAAACATTCATTGCAATACATTTGTAAAAACAAAAAAATCAAAATTACTTCAAGTCTATAACAAGTTATACAATTGTGAAAACTGTACTTGACACTTTGAAAAGGCCTGAGGTTGACAGTGAAAGAAGTTCACTTTCCTGTTAACAGTAGACAATGATGAGCAGAAAATCACTGGCATTAGCAATAGTTGCTCTGGCATCAGATGTGTGATCACTTTGTTCTCTCTTTGTCTTACTGCACTGATTTGCCTGTTGAAATACTTGTCATGGTTAATGACAATGATTCAGTACTTAGTCTTTGCACAGAATAATGTGAACACTGTGGTAACAACAGTACAGTCTGAGGATTCTTTCTCATGGAGCTGAGTACTGAACCTCAATACTAAATGTGTCCATAGCACACACTATCAAAGTATCAAGTTCTGAAAGCTGACACTAAATGTCTCATGAAATTTAGAATCTTACTTATTCATTGATAATAAAATAAATAAAATACATCCTTAGTTTGATCAGAGTTATGGTATGACCCTGGACATCTTTGGCTTTTTGTCTAATGAGGTAAAGGTTTTGTAGAAAAACATGTTTATGATAATCCAGGTAAGTTTATGAAAAGTATTATTCTGATATAGGAACTCAAACTCCTGTATTGAATCAACACAGGTATTAAAACATTTCAAATGTAAAAGAAAAAACCCAGATTGCATGAAAAAAATGTAAACAACAATTTTTGCATTCAACATGACAAAATGTGAAAGAACTTGAAGGGTCTGAATACTTTCTGAATGCTATGGCTGAATGTTATTGTAATGTAAATTATGATTACTCCTCTAAAGTTACACTCTGGTCTGTATTTTGTGTCCTCAGGCACGAAATAGCTTAAAAACTAAAATAATGATTGGTTATGGTAAAGCAGGGCATTCATATTCCCAGTCCCGCCAGTTTCAGTCATTGTGGAGCAGAGCTAGCCAGCTTCCATCTACCTCGCCTGTGATCAGAGAATCATTTTCTTTTTTAACATTCCTTATAATTATCAGCAGCTTTTAGAAAGCGTCATAATCATGGACGGTGTGAGGTGAACATTAGCATGCTAGGCTATGTTATAACATGAGTTTGTTGACAGTGGGTGCTCTTCACTTTAGGATGTCTTGGAGGAGATGAAGACGGCCTGTCTTAATGAACCTTTGCCACAATTAGCAAAATATCATATCAATATAAATAGCTGTTTGTCTGTGTTTTTCCTCCAGATGTACGAAAACTGATTGTGAGAAAAGAAGACCAGCAAGAGTGGAGGAGCAATCCGTACCCAGAGGACATTAAAGAGGAACAGGAGCACCTCTGGAGCAGTCAGCAGGGAGAGCAGATTCAAGGACTGGAGGAGGATGATATCACCAAGTTTCCATTCACTGCTGTCTCTGTGAAGATTGAAGATGATAATTATGATAAAACTCAGTCCTTACAGCTTCATCAAACACAAAGTGAGGAGAGCAGAGCGGCAGAGCCTCCAGCCAGCAGCTCAGCTCAACACATGGAGACAGAGACCGACAGCACTCATCAGCTGCAATCTTTGTACTGTTGTGAATCAGAGACTGAGGATAGTAATGACGAGTGGAAGGACGCGAGAGAACACGAGAAAAATGAGAATGCTCTAAATCATAGTAAATCCCACACCCGTGAGAGGCCGTTTAGTTGCACAGTTTGTGATAAAAAATTTGGTTGCAAAGGGAATCTGCACGCCCACATGAGAAGCCATACAGGGGAGAAGCCTTTCACCTGCACAGTGTGTAACAAAAGCTTTAGCGCAAAGGTCAATCTGAAGACTCACATGAGAAGTCATACCGGGGAGAAACCATTCAGCTGCTCAATGTGTAACAAAAGTTTCAGTCAGAAGAAGACGTTAGTCATACACTTGAGAAGTCATACAGGTGAAAGACCGTTTAGTTGCTCATTCTGTGGAAAACGCTTTAGTGAGAAGGGAACTCTGAAGAGACACATTAGGGTGCATACAGGAGAGAAACCATACAGTTGCAGTGTTTGCGGTCGGAATTTTAGTTTGCTGTCACATGTCAAAAGCCATAAGTGTGCTGGTGTAAGCAGTAACAAGTGAAGCTACCTGCTGTGAGTTTTTAAACTGATACTTGGGTTAGGTTCAGATCAGATCAGATGCTAAAGCACTGCACAGCGGTTTGCAATACTATGAAATGAAAGACTTTCCATGGTGGACAATCATTAGGTAAACAGTAGAATTATACCATTCATTCACCAAATGAATCTGCCAGATGGTGCACTGGCAAACATTTGACTGGCCAGCCCATGGTGTTGACAGATGACATTCCATTGCAGTGTGGCAAAAGTTGAGTAAACAACTGGTTAGCTAATGTATACCTTCACCAACATTTAAACTACAGCTTGGGGAGCTGACTCATGCAGCTGTCTGCTTAGAAATGAAGGGGCAGCCTGTTCTCCTATGGATGAACCCATTTACAGTAACAGTCAAAAGTATGGACACACTGTCTCATTAAATAGTTTATCTTATTATTTTCTACATTGTAGATAATAGAAAAATGTGCCCAAAAAAAAGCCCAGACGCTGACATAAAGTGATAGTTTGTAAGTCAAAAATATTACTAAACACATGAATAAATAATACTTTAAATTAAATATTTAAACTAAACATGTTGAAAAATATTCAATATCAAATTATATTGCAGAAAAACTAGGTTTTAAAACTAGGTTAATTTAACCCTAAATCTTATTTTCAACTCACACTTTGCATATATTTAATCTATATATGTATATGTAGGTAGCCACTGAACTCAAAACTACACCAGCCAGTGCACTTCATGTTAATCATCCACATACTCGCTTTATTAGACATTATTGCACTTACAGTAATGTGAGGAGTTCTTGTCATCTAATGTCATCTTCAAGGTCGACTCTTGCAAATGTCCCTTACATAGGCTGGAGGTGTTTCGGGTCATTATCCTTTTCAAAAACAAATGATGGTCCCACTCAAACCAGATGGATGGCATGTCACTGCAGAATGCGGTGGTAACCATGTTGGTTAAGTGTGCCTTGAAATTTAAATAAATTACTAGCAGTGTCACCAGCAAAGCACCCACACACACTGCCACACCTCCTCCTCCATGCTTCATGGTGGGATACCATCAAATACCATCCATGCACCTTCTCTGTGTGTCACAATGACACTGAGGTTGGAACCTAAATATTCAAATTTGGACTTATCAGACTAAAGTCCAGATTTCCACTGATGTCCATTCCTTGTGTTTCTTGGTCCAAGCAGCTCTCTTCTTCTTCTTCTCAGTCGTGGTATCTTCTTCAGCAATTGGACCTTGAAGTTCTGATTCACGATGATGTGTGTGTCTGCTACTTGAACTCTGTGAAGCTCTGTGAATGAAAGACTTCCCAATCATTCATTTGAAGCTGTAATTGTCTGTTTTGTACAAAAAGTTTTGTTTTTGGCTGTTTTGTGAAGATTACATTTCTAAATGTTATTGACTGGTTTGTTTCAGTAGCTGAGCAATAGTTTTAAACATCAGTGAAAGGATGTTTGTTACGTTTGTTACGTCTCTGCAGGTTGTGCAGCTCTCCAGTACACAGCTACAGATAAATAACAAATAAACTCAGAGTAGTCAAATCATGTCTTTATCCAGCTTGTAATTCCACCGTAGTCCATCCAGTTCATGGCTGCATGTTGTGTTTGGAATAAAAGAGCAACCCCAGTTCCCATCGAGAACTGGGGTTGCTGGGCCATGCAGCCATGAACTGGATGGATTGTGGTGGAATTACACGCTGGATAAAGACATGGAGAGCCAATTTCACTCATTTGATTCCTCGTATGTGAAAATATGCGTGAGCAAAAGAGCAACCCCAGTTCCCATGTGGATGGGAATTTCACCCCTTTTCCACTCATACACACACCTAATGTTAAAATATGATAAAAATATGATGACTATGGTTTGGGCACGTAACAAACTGATAGACTACAAACAAGGAGGTGTACCATAGCAGGCCATCCATCCCATTTATGCATATTTGTAAGCCTATGACATGCCTTGTTTGTCACACAATTAAGTAAGAAACTTAAGACATTCAGAAAATGGGAAGATTAAAATCAAAAATGTGAAACTGGTTTATTGATCAGGATCAGATTAAGGTGCATCCATTTTTTTTTTTTTTTTTGCAGAATAGCAGCGATTTACAGGAAGAATGCCACAGGACAATGTTTGCTGCTGTGCAAGCAACTTTATCAGCTTTATTTGTCACGCATAGTTTCACATGAGGAATCAAATGAGTGAAATTGGCTCCAATTCTGCCTGAAAAAAACATATATATAAAGAATTCACTGTAACTCACAATATTACCATTGTTATCAATCTATTATTGTTTTCACAACAAGGGGAGCTGAGGTGGGTTGCTGTGGGCGTGTCTATACCTGTTGAATGTAACCACTGACATAGAGTATAGAGTAACAATAATGGAGCGAGCGCCGGCCTCGATAAAGCTGTTATTAATCAGAGAAATAAAAAGTTATTTCCTGACAGTGGTTACATTCAGCAGGTATAGACACACCCACAGCAACCCACCTCAGCTCCCCTCTGCCCCCACCACTGGACAGCCCTGCTACGACTTGCCAATCCCTGATCCTGTCTGAATGCGCGCTAAAAGAGGCGAACACTTTGGCCAAAATGCAATAACATATCTGTTATCCCTTTAATATCATGGTCAGACAAATAAACATATAGATAAGACACACAAACAATGAGAAGGTTATTAAAGAACAGAGAGGATATACAATAAGTGCGACATGTTACAAGTTGTTGTGTTGAAGCAGATTCTCTTTATTTTGTCGGTTGATTCCTGTCCGGTTTTCTCCTTCCTCTACAGCCTCGTGGATAATTACAGGTCAGGAAAGTGAAAGTGTGTTTTTGACATAGAGTTTGCCACTCCCTGCAGATTTCATAGTGTTTCCTGTGCAGTTAACGTTTCTGAACATTTATTGTGAAAGATTTGGGCCGGAAGTTGGCCTGTTGCTGCTGCTGGCGGAACACGGAAGTTTCCGTGAACGTTAGTTCTTCTGTCCGTGAACGCAGATAAACAACGAGTCGCTGAGTTGGAAACAGTTTGAAACAGTTTGAAACATGTCGAAGGTGGCCGTGCTGAGGGTGGAGGTGACTGAGTGTCTGTCGGCGGCGGCTGAACACATCTGCGAGCTGCTGGAGAGAACCGTGGCGGAGTACGAAGAACAACTTCGTCGTTCGAAGCGGGAAAATGAGCGGCAGCGCAGACTGCTGGACGCTGTTCTGAAGCCTGAAGTCCGGTTACACAGAACAGGTCGGTCCCGGTACATTTACCGTCGTTACTTTTATACTTTATGCTTAAAACACGCCGGTTATATTAATGTAACGTCACATAGGTGTCAGCTGTTTGTATTAATGTGTGTTGATATTAATATTCTGTTTGGAATAATGCAACATATTTATTTAATAACAGGACACACATGGAGGCTGTACAGATAAAGATAAAGTTATGAGTTAGTAACTCAACAAGTGAAACAGGAAGTGTGACTGAACAGGTCTGTGTGTGTGTGTGTGTGTGTGTGTGTGGACGGTCTGTCAGCAGCACCAGCAGCTCTGATGGAACAGAGTTGTGTTTACAGCCTGCAGCTCTGATCTAAGACATGAAATCTTTTTATTTATTTTAGATGAACACACATAGAAAAATAAATCTATGAGTTATGACTTTTCTCTCTCTCTCTCTCTCTCTCTTGCCCTACAAAGTCATCTTTAAGTTTAATATAATCCCTGTAGGAAAAGTTAGGAAATGTCATGATACAGATAAACAGTTATTTACAATACATACAATGAAACCGGTCAATTTGCTAAGAAACAAAACAAAACTGTAAGGCATTGTTATATTGCAGTTATATTATACTACAGATCTCTCATCAGTTATCCGTTAATAGAAGACACATCTGCTTGTTAGAGCTCACAGTGATGTGTAGCTCTGGTCTCAGCGCCCTGTGGCATTATTGCATCATTGCGCAGCAGCAGCAGCAGCAGCAGCAGCAGCAGCAACTGGGCTCTGGAGTTCTTTGCATTTTAATTCTTAGACTCAGGAGCTGTTGTGAGCACCAACAAGCACTAGATGGCTTCAGTGAGCGAGGTAAAGTCCACGAAGTCACCTTTGGAATCCTGTCAATGTGTCTGGTTGAATAGTCTGTTCCTAACTGAGCGAAATAGTCATTAAAGTAGCCGCCATGATCAGAGCTGTTCGAATTCTCTGTTAAGGAAAGGAACTTCAATGCTTCCTTTATTGTCTTCTTTAGCGTAGGATACACCGGACCATCCTTTAGGAAAGGAAATAATCCAGACCCACAGTTCCTTGCAGCAGAAAAAAAAAAAAAATCAACACACCATTTGGTCATTCACAAAAAAATAAACAGCAGAGAGAGAACGTGATGACGTCCAGCGTCCTGCAGATTATTAATGATTATTAATCATCCATCTTTCCCCATAGCTTGCTAATATGTTTCTATATGAGTGGACGGGGGGTGAGCGACCATACCAGCGTAACAAACACTTCATTTGACTTCTGTGACAGGTGGACAATATTCATTTATTATTTGAATTCTGACGTTGATGATGAAGTCACATTTTTCACCGGGTTGTCCACGTTTATATTTCCTGCATGAAACAACATGATAAGAGTTCACATGGAGAAGTATCTCAGAGGAGCTTTTGTAGTCCATCTTCTGGACTTTGTAGTTTTACCACAGATCACGTCAATAACATTCGCCGTCGCATAATGACGTAGTCTAGTGTAAGACAGTCGGATTCTCTGAACACTGTGGTCGTCTTCTCCTAACTCCTTATGAACTCTCCTTCACATCTTTCCTTGACCTCGTGACGTTTTCCATCAGGGTCAAGGAAAAGTGGTTAGGTTTTTTGACTTTTCAACCTTACCTGTAGTCCTACAGTACAGTGGACTTTGCTGCAGAGTTTTGAGTGAATGGAGGAGGAACCACAACACAACAATGAAGTGATGGTGGATAATAAGAAATGTGGAGTTACATGCAGTAGGAAGTTTTACAGCAGTGTTTTACATTTTCCAAGTTTTCCCTAATTCAACAAATAAACACAAATGCACAATTTGTGAGGGTAGTCTGAGCTCTTCTGTTACTGTTAACTGTAAAATATGACCTGTTTTCTATCACAGACATCTGCTGCTTGTAAGATACATACAGTACTTTGGACTGTGTCCCTGCTTCCTTCTGTGTGCTAATACAGTTTACACATTCAGTTTCACAGTATGCTGTGTTTTTAATTGAACTGTAATAACACATGTCTTCAAGTTTAATCTAAGATAAGATAGGACAGACTGTAATGATCCTACACTGGGGAAATTCACTTGTCATATCAGCTTGTATACACATGTGCTCAATCAAATCAAATCAAACCCACCAACAATGGAACGGTGTTGGGCGGCTCTGCCCTGATCAGAGAAGCTGACTATCTTCTTGACGTGCAGATTGTTTTTTTAATGCATCATGGGTTTGTTTTGTATTTTTTATGTTGATTTGGTGTCTCTTCCGCCACTTTGGAAACTAATATGTGCTGTGTTGACTGGAGCAAGCCAACACTTTGACACTAAACTGCTCTACCTTATCACACACCTTCATAAAGATTTCTCCTTTCAAAAACCTGACTTTGCAAAAGAGTGGAGGTCAGACATTCATAGTGAATACTGTACTTGTGTTTGAGCTGTGTTGAACATATGATCACAGTTTTCTGCATTCATTTGTTTGTCATTTCAGAACTGTGTGATGTTCAGCAGGAGCCAGAGCCCACACTCATTAAAGAAGAACAGGAGCAACTGTGGAGCAGTCAGGAGAGAGAGCAGCTCCATGGACCCGTCCCTTTAAAGGATGAAGATGAAGAAGAGAAAACTCTTCAAAGTGAGGAGCACATGGAGGCAGAGTCTACAGCCAGCAGCTCAGCTCGACACATGGAGACAGAGTGTAATGGAGAGGACAGTGGAGGATCAGAACCAACCAGGAGCCTCGACCCAGATAGTCATCAACCAGCTAACGGTGACGAGACTCTGGATTCTTCTAAACAAGGTGATTGGAAACAGAGCAGGGACCCTCAGTCAGATTTAACCGCTGTGAAACTAAAGCAGCAGCAGACCCAGACAGGCGTGTCTGCCAGTCAACTAGCTGGTGATGACAGGACGTCAGACCTCTCTGAGGCCGAGACTGAAAACAGTTATGACTGGAAGGAGACAAGGAAACCTGACAATGGGGTTTCTGATAGAGATGGAGAATGTAACGCTGCCACCAAGTCTCCCACCTGCTCTGAATGTGGTAAAACATTGAACACAAAGGAATGTGTGAACGGTCGAGACAAACCATTCACCTGCTCAGTTTGTGTTGAGAGGTCCACACTGAAAGCTCAGCTAGTCCCACTGAGGAGAACGCAGTCAGGAAAAACAAGCTTCATATGTCCAATCTGTAAGAAACGTTTTAGCTACAAAGGAGATGTTGTGAAGCACATCAGGATTCACACGGGGGAGAGACCCTACAGTTGTTCCATTTGTGGTAGGAGATTCACACAGAGCACATGTTTGGGCACACACATGAGAACCCACACAGGAGAGAAGCCACACGGCTGCTCCATCTGTCCTAGACGCTTCATCCGGAGTGGAATGCTGGCCAGGCACATGCGAGTTCATACAGGAGAGAAGCCTTACAGCTGCTCAGTGTGTAACATGAGCTTCTCTCTGAGTCAGTCGCTGTTGAAACACATGAGGCTCCACACCGGAGAGAAACCATTCAGCTGCTCCATTTGTGATAAAAGATTTACACAAAAAGGACATCTGACACAGCACATGACGCTCCACACGGGCGAGAAGTCCTTCAGCTGCAATGTTTGTGGCAAAAAATTCACCAGACAGGCACGTGTGAAAAAACACAAGTGTGTTAGTGAAAACAGCAGCAGTAAATGAAACTGCAGAAATGTTTGATTCCTTCCTGTTTGTGCCAGATGGATGAAGTCATGCAGGACAATGCTTGGCCACCCATTAGCAATAAAGTGTTTTTAGATGCTGTTGTTAACTGTAGCTTTGTCTAGCTCAGCTGAAAACAGTGTGACGCCCATATTCATATTCTCTGGGATGTATAAATGAGGAGTTTGATGCGCTGCAGACATCGGCAAACAGCGTGACGTGACTGAGAGCTGGAGAGAAAAGAGAACCAGCAGCAGTGACAAACAAGGCAGATGAAATGATCTGCAACACTTTTATATTTTTTAATATTATGCTTTGAATCAGTTTTTTAGTCTGTAAGATGTCATATAATGGTGTAATATTCCCATGATCATTCCGATAGCCTAAAGTGCCATTTGAGATTTTAGAGATATTTGATTTATATATTTGTAAGGAAACCAGCAAATGCTCATAGTTATGAAGGCATTAATAAATGAACTGAAATGACTGAAAGATGATTAATCTTCAAAAGGGCATTCATTTTTTAAAAACGTAGTGAAGGAGATGTCATTTTCAGAACTGGCCTTTTTGATCCCACTTGAGTTCATGAAGTAGAACACATGTACCCTCACTGACACTGCAGGTGAGATCATGTTACTGTAAGGTGGCTGCATTGGTAACACTTTGTTTGGATGGTCTGCCTATGGTCTGTAAAATATTTTGTAACATTTCAACAGCTTCATTCATATTTTTCTGATATGAAAGCACTGAGCTTCAGCTTCATCAGGTACAGCTACATCTTGGCTAGAGTATGTTTGTGAATTGTCACATATGCACTGTAGATCATCTGTTTAACATCTACAGACAAATAGAAACAGTTGAAATGTTACAAACACATGATTAACTGTCTGCAGGCAGACCATCCAAACAAGGCGCTACGCCGCATTCATAGGGTGCGGTCGAATAGTCAAATTTGCTTAGGAACCTTCCTAACTGAGTGAAATGACCCGGAAGTATTGACGTAGCCGCCATGATAAGAGCTGTTTGAATTCTCTAACTGTTAAGGAAAGGAGCTTCAATGCTTCCTTTAGTATCTCCTTTAGCATAGGATACACCGGACCATCCTTTACGAAAGGAAAGGAGGTAATGCTGTCCCACAATTCCTTGCGGAAGCGACAAAAAAATCTGTGCACCGTTCAGTCATTAAAACCATCAGTGTATTTAAACAGTGAGATGCAGACTGAGCAGAGAGAGCGTGTGAATATGAACATACGTGTTGACGTGATGTAAAAACTTTGATCATGAAGTGTGTTCTGTTGTTGACTGTGGAGCTGCGTTCACACACAGAGTAAAAACTGTTTGTAACTGTGACATCCAGCGTCCTGCAGATCATCATGAAGTTACCATTGCTGATTAATCATATATCTTTATCTTTATATGTTTCTATATGAGTGGACAGGAGGGTGAGCGACCATACCAGTGTAACAAACACTTCATTTGACTTCTGTGACAGGTGGACAATATTCATTTATTATTTGAATTCTGACGTTGATGATGAAGTCACATTTTTCACCGGGTTGTCCACGTTTATATTTCCTGCATTAAAAACACAGTAAGAACATACGGGGAGTATCTAGTAAGTATCTCAGATGTGTGTTTTGTAGTCCATCTTCTGGACTTTGTAGTTTTACCACAGATCCCGTCAATAACATTCGCCGTCGCATAATGACGTAGTCTAAGTGTAAATGCAGTCGGATTCTCTGAACACCGCGGTCGTCTTCTCCTAACTCCTTATGAACTCTCCTTCACATCTTTCCTTATGACCTCATGACGTTTTCTCTCGAGGTCAAGAAAAGTGGTTAGGAAAGGACTTAGGAGCTCATTTTTTTGACTATTCGACCGTACCCATAAAGTCAGCATACAGCATGACAGCCATGCGGCCTGCTGTGTTTATACTGGACTGAGATGAGATTATTTTCTCACACATGCTAAGAATTTTGAATTCAAACGGATCATTGCATTGAAAATTTGTTTCACATGTCTGAACAAAATAAAAAGTGGCGGCCCAGCAAACACAGAAGGTCACAACAGGAACACTTAGACCTGTCACCTCCAGTGATTTCTGAATGGAGCAGAGGAATATCTGGAACATTTGTCTGATCATCTGAGTGCTCGTGTTTTTTTACCTGTCTGACTTGTTTTTAGTGATGTCACTGTCTTCACAGAGCTTAGCCTTTACTTTGAGGACTACAATCATTTGTACAATTTAATTTGCAAGTAATTCAGGGGCTAAGAGTTTGTTGGCTTGTATTGTTGTAATCTAGTCATTTGTGCACATTTATACACTGCAAAACAGAAGCATGGGTTAAAGTGAGTATTCTGTGAATGCTATAGAAGGTAGATTTGGTAGATTCGGTAGATTTGGCAGACTATCTGAGTTACAAAGCAACAAGAGTTTAAAGGTCCAGTGTGTAGAATTTAGTTGCATGTAGTGGTGTAATCACTGCATTGCAATCTCCTCACATCACCCTCACCTCCTTAGTGTAAAGGAGAAACAAACATTTAAGGACTCTGTCTGGAGTCAGTGTTTAGTTTGTCTGTTCTGGGCTACTGTAGAAACACGGTGTTTCAACATGGCGGCCTCCATGAAAGGGGACCCGCTCCCACTGTAGATATAAAAGGAGAATTTTTAAATAACAAAAGCAAAAAGATTCTTATTTTCAGGTGAATACATGCATGGAAACAGAATATTATATTCCATGTCTGCCTTATTCTGAAAATAGAGGCTCCCAATCTTACACACTAGACCTTTAAAAATAATTCAGTGATTTAGAATGAAGTTGCAGATTGATGTGGAATTCTTCAAGGATGTCATGAATTTAAAACATCTCTCTAATATCAATGTATGACTACATTTGTTTTTGAAACTGAAATATAAAAATGACGTTAATGCTTTCCCTCCGTATCAGTTTTTACATTACATCTCCATCAGTGCCTGATAATGTTTGACAGATTATTTTTACTTAAAGGTCCAGTGTTCAAGATTTATTGGCATTGTCTTATGAGCCTTTGTATCTACCGTGAGAGCAGGTCCTCTCTCACAGAGTCCGCCATGTTGAAACGCCATTTTTCTACAGTAGCCCAGAACAGGCAAACTAAACACTGATCGAGATATGGGCGTGGAGGAGTAATCTGCAACTTTCCTCCGTCCTCATGTATTATGTCCTCATGTAGGCCAGCACAACCTTTGTTAACCAGCATGACAGAATGGATGACATGAGACAGGAGTGTGTAAGCTTTGTTTCAAGTGGAATATTTGGAATATTCCCAAAATTCCCCAGCTTTACTTCCCATGGAAAGTTTCTGGAAAGTTGTCGGAATCTTTCCACCCCTTTGCAACCCTAGCAGCCATTGGCCTTACAATAAGTAACTGACACATGCTCGTCCCGTAATCTTTTGATTTGTTCTTACCTTTGAAGTGAAGGGTTCCTCTGTTAGATTCAGGAACAGAGACCACGTCTCCAACTCGTCCCATGTCTGTACCAAAAGTGCTTGAGCTGTTATCTGTTCACTTCCTCTTGTTTTTACCCCCCTCCCTCCCTTTTTTCTTTTTTCTCTCTCTCTTGTTTAAATAGGGGAACCATCCTCTAATCTTTATAGAGCTAAAGAAGACCTCTCACCTCCATCATGATTCCAACCCATCCTCCATCAATAGTATTTTTTTGTCTTGTTTATGACTTACTTTTCAGGTTGAGCAAATTTCTCTTCCACTTGTCCCAGACAAAGGACAAGTGTTAATGTCGAACCCTGACTGGGCAGTCTGTGCTGGTTGCTGCTACAGCGTATTCAGGCTCTGCTGCCAGTCTTTCCTGATGATCAGAAGACATGTCCTGAGGACAAAGCAAAGCACGGCCCAGTGAAAGGGCACACCTAGAGCTCAAGCTCACGTCTCACATGAAAAAATGTGACAACACCCAGAGGGTACTCACCCAGTAAGACTGCGCTCCTCACTCTGCTCTGGACCCCCTCTCTGCAGGCTGTCTGATGTCCACTTCTGCCCTCTTATGCTCTAAACACTCATGTTCATCTCTGGTGGTCCAAAACACCTGTGGTACAAATACTAACATTCTCCCGGTGCTGTGACAGGCTCTGGCAGCCCAGCTAACAAACTGAGCTAACATTAGCTACCAGCAGCTACAGTTGGAAACTCAGGAAAACATTTTCTTCATAATAAATAAATCTTATATTGGGGCAGCTGTGGCTCAGGAGGTAGAGTGGGTCGTCCGCCAATCAGATGATCAGCAGTTCAGTCTGCATGTCGAAGTGTACTTGGGCAAGATACTGAACCCCAAGTTGCTCCAGAAGGCTGGCGTGTGAATGCATATGAATGGTTATGGCACCTTGCATGGCAGCTAATGCCATCAGTGTATGAATGTGTGTGAATGGGTGAATGAGATATGTAGTGTAAAAGAGCTTTGAGTGGTCAGAAGACTAGAAAGGTGTTATATGAGTACAGTCCATTTACCATATATAAATCATTGTGTTGTAGAGCAGATGGCAGAAGTTTTCTACAGCAATGTCTAAGCAGGAGTTAACCATGCAAACTCTGCTCCCACTTACCATCAAACAGCCAACTAAATAATATGAAAAATACATGGCTAAATCCATTAGCTAAGACTGTCAGAGTCATTTCATATACTTCGACCTCTGTACAATGGAAATGTTTGAATGAATTCTTAAAGGTTGGTTTATTCAATAGTTTAATGTCAGTGCCATGTGTGAGAGAGATGTCTGCCATGTCACAATTTATGCTGTAATATCTATACATAAACAGTCTATTTGTGGTGGGCCCGTATGCATAATTGAAGCAGGGAATCATACTTGCCTGAGTAAAGATAATATAAAAATACAATATTTATTCAGAGTAAACATGTAAACTCACATTATTCCTCCTCTCCATATTTTATTAAGTAGGAGAGACAGCAACAACTTCTCTAACAGAGGATGATGCACAGAAGTAACGTCATAGCAATTAAAATTCAAAATAGAAACATATCTCTGAAGTTTTTACTTTTTTAAAAGAGGAACCTAAAAAAAACCTTGTTACAGTGGCAGGCAAACCAGATCATATCAGTAGAGAACTAATACAAAGCTACAGTGTACAGCTTAACAATGCAATGTATTTGAAAAGTAGTTAATTAAGCAATGCTCACAACAATGAGACATCATTCTATCATCATGAAAAAAATGCATCTGCACTGTACACATCACACTGTGTAGCTATAGTCACTACAGGCACTATACGACAATGTTTCTTCAATATTTCTTCATGGTTCTGTGTACCCACTGTGACTGCCAGCTTGTATTTATGACATTTGCGTTGGACATTGTGTGGAGCCAAATATAATAATTTGCTAATGTGTGTGGAAAGTTGTGAAACTGGTTCTCATATGTGTGAATGTGTCCACAATTCTGTAATTGTGTAAAGAGATTTGTGAATGTGTAGGCCTACACACACATGCAGAGTACTCAGGTGTGTGAATATCTACTCATATTTCATAATGTTTGTACATGTATAACATTCAGATAATACGTACTCATTGTTAAAAGGCCTTTTATTAATGAATGAAACAGAGTATTTTACTTCAAGAGCTTGAAAAACAGAATTCTTTTGTTCCACCACAGGTTTGCATGTAATTGCTGTCTTTCAACATGTGACGTCTGTACACTCCACACTGTGAGCCTGAGATCTGTAAATGTGTGTGTGTGTCACACCAGTGCCAGGAAGACTGAGTGTTGTATTGCCTTGGTATTTCAGGGTCCAGACCTCTAAATTAGGAACTTCTATCAGGCTACAAGAATGAGAGCACTGAAATACCATAAAAGCATGACAGTCAACCACACTGCACCATCCAGTCTCACCGCTCCACTTAGATCACCTGACCTAACCCAAGCAGGCTTTTCAGCATGTTTAGCTTATGGGCTGCAGTTCAACATGTACGGGAAGTGTTGAGGGATAGTGGAGAGTGTTTCTGGTACAAAACAGTCTCAGCAGTGAATACATACAGCTATGATAGGTCCAGAGGACCACCTTGATCTCTGGCCATTAGATATTATAATATGTAAAAGCAAAGCCAAAGTGTGTGGGAGAAGGTGAGAGCTTTTGTCAGTGTCTGTCTGGAGTACATGAATATCTACTCCTGGTCATGCTGTAGATACTGTAGACCTGGTATGAATCAAAGCGAAAAAAGAATCAGTACAAAAGATTTGTCATTCATTCATTCATTCATTCATTCATTCATTCATTCATTCATTCATTCATCTGCTGTGCTTCTTTGACTCTTGTCAGTTAGTGTGAAAGAACTCACTTCATACTGCCACAGAGGAGTGACCAAACAGTGATGGCATGGTGCAAATTCTATTGGACAGTTCTTGACTTCACACCAAGCAGAAACAGGCTTATCTACCTTTTCACAACTTTCCTGACTGCTGGCTTGGAGGTATTGCAAATTTTCTAATCTGGAGACTGTTTGCCTTTCAGCTGGACCCTCACAGCATCGCATTCACTTGGAAGGAAAAGGAGAAGGAAATGTCAGAGAGTGAAAACTATAACAGATATCACCGTGCCAAAGCTCTTGTCTCCAGGATCTGAACCGCCTGACGGGACCTTTAAGATGAAATGCTGTGCTAACCACTCAGCTCGCTGCTCACTGCACACCACCGGAAGAGCATTGGCCATTAGAAATAATGAGTTGAAATAATGTTTTTGCCTAATATTTGCATAATATGTTTGACAGTCAATAATACACAGCCTTGTGTATTATGGACCATTAGAAACTAGGTTGAGATATGCAGCATAGACCAGTGGTATGCCTACTGCAGTACACATATACAGTATATATAGGGGCGGCTGTGGCTCGGAGGTAGAGCGGGTCGTCCACTAATCAGAAAATCGGCAGTTTGATCCCCAGTCTGCATGTCGAAGTGTCCTTGGGCAAGATACTGAATCAGCTGTGCCATCTAATGCCATCAGTGTATGAATGTGTGTGAATGGGTGAATGAGATATGTAGTGTAAAAGCGCTTTGAGTGGTCGGAAGACTAGAAAGGAGATATATAAGTACAGTCCATTTACCATTTATATAGTTATAACTAGTATTTTTATTTATTTATTTATTTTAAGATTTTTTTGGCCTTTTTCAAGCTTTATTTTTGATAGAGACAGCTGAAGAGTGACAGGAATGTGGAGAGAGAGATGGGGAATGACATGCAGCAAAGGGCCACAGGTTGGATTCAAACCCTGGGCCGCTGCTGAGCCTTCATACATACTTCAAACTGAGCTAATCGACACCCCATAACTAGTATTTTTGACCTGAACCTTTCAACCCCTGAATGAAGATTTGGATGGATCTTTGGTTATTTGTATTCTTACAAATTGTTGACAAGTGTATTTGCAGGTACACATTATTTCAGGACACGCCACTGAAACAAGTGCAGTTTGTAGGAAGAGATCTTGGTTTGGGTTATTTGATTACTGTTGTGCCGGGAGACACTGGCACGGGCAATGCTCCTCCTTAAGTGTCACTTTGTTTTAGCAGTTTCAAGCTAGCCTAAAATATTTCAGTTGCTCAGGTTTCAAAGTTATCAACCCTACCAAGTCCATCATCAGATGGAAGTGAAAATGAAAAATGTAGAGCCGCCTGTTTCTGTTTATGGTGCAGTTAAGAACAGTACAATGACATGCGCACTTTGTGGAAAGGGTCTGTGAGTCTGTCAGCCTCAGCTCTGGGCACAGAAAACTTGAAGCTACTGAGAACTTACCATACACATGTATTATTTTGAGGTGTGGTGTATGGAGTGTAGAGTGTAGCAAAGTCACTTGAGAAGCATTCTCTGATTTTCAGCTCTTGAAGCTAAATACCTCAGAGAGATATTTACTAAAGATTTCAGGTTTGCATGTGTAAATTACAAATTAGATTTGTCCTTATATACTAAAAGATCACACTAAGTTGGTAAAATAATAAATAATAAATAAATAAATATCACAAACACATAAAATTGAGATAAAAAAAAAAATCAAGTTTGGCTACAAACCTTTTGCATTTACATCTGTAATCTGAATATCCAATGATTTTTCAGCCCTGACAGTAATCTGCATCATGTTTAGTAAATATCCCACTGGACTTTTCACTCATTAATAAGAAGCCATTTACACTGAGTTTTTTTGTATACACCTTTTTATTATTTTTTATTCTTATACAAATGTAGAAATGATATGCGCATCTGAGCATGCATTATTCCCGTACATATTCTCAAATTTGTGTGCGCATTTACAGGTTTGTCTACACATTCATGAAGTTTGTCTGAGTACGGACGCATGGATTAAGATACAGACTGCAACATATTTGGCCCCACACATTCATCTTTACTTTCCTTCCTCCATTTTGACACCTCATCAGCCAGCTGCTCTCCCAATTGTTGGAATGTTCTGAACAAGAACAAAAACAGTTTAGATTGGCCTGAGCGAGCAGGCTGCTAGCAAGCTTTGGGTTGCTAACTAAGACTGAACTAAGAATTCATTGTTACTAGAATCACAGGCTTTTAGTGCTGTCGCTGTGCAGTCTGGAGCGTGGGTGAGCCGTTGTGCTGTTGTTGTTGTTGTTGTTGCTCTTGCTGCAGTTCTCTTTGGCTGCTGTGGATAGCCTACTCTCATGGAAATGGATCTTGACTTGCTCTTCTTTCATGAACAGATCTATCAATAGAATCTTCTCCTTGTGGATCTGGAGGCTGATATCTTTAGGGATGTCTGGAATTAGCCAGTCCACGATGTCGCTCATCAGCATCACAACATTCTGGTAAAAATAAATGGAAGGGAATCATGTAATCTTTATCCTGATGAACTGATTGGAAATGTGATTTAGAATCCAGATTCTTCCATACCTAAATGAGACATAAACTATGCATAAAAAGTAAGAACATTTGTGTTTGGTAGATTTTTTCTTTTTTAAATAATGCTTCTTGTCAATAAATCTTATACCATTGGAAAGCCTGATTATTTAAATGGTGCCACATTTGTAAGGAACATGCATTTGTGGGATGATTTGTCAAATCTTCTCTGACAAACAGCTTTTCTTTGCAGTTGGCTCTTGTTTGGTAGATTGGATGATTGAAGTCTTAAGAAACAAGACATTGACAATTTAATTCCTTACAAACGTGGCACCATTTAAAAGGGAAATAATCAGGTTTCCCAATGGTATAAGATTTATTGCCAGGAAGCATTGTTACAACAAAGAAATAAACTACTAAACACAAATTTCTTTACTTTTTCTTTACATATAGAGAAATGCATGTAATGCAAAACGTGTCACAAGGAAAAGTTACAGGAAACATCAAATAACTGAAATTGGTTTGTCTTGACATTTTTGGAGAAGTCAAGATGCCAAGACAGTTTGGGCATCACATTTAGATGCAAGAGATATCAGGAGAGTGGAAACAACAAAGCCCTAAACAAACATGGCACACAGTAAAAGTAACAGAGGTGGGCAGGCCTGTCCAAACGGGTTGCTGTTACGCTCCAGTTGCTGTCCATCCATCCATCCTTCCATGCATCCATGCATCCATCCATCCATCCATCCATCCATGCATCCATCCATCCATCCATCCAAGCTGGGGCCTTTCTATGTGGAGTTTTCACGTTCTTAATGTGTCTGCCAGGGTTCTCTTGGGGTACTCCAGCTTCCTTCCACAGTCAAAAGAAATGCAGTGACTCCAAACTGTGAATTGTTGTTTGTCTCTATGTGTCAGCCCTGTGATGAGCTAGTGACTTGTCAAGGGTGTACCCTGCCAAAGTCAGCTGGGATAGGCTCCAGCCCCACCGTGACCCTGATGAGGATAAGTGGTATGTTTGTATGTTTGGTCAGGTGCAGGTGGTAGTGTCCTCAGACACCATCCAGCCATCACAGCCATATTAATTGTTGTCTTAAGTCTAATTGATATTTTGCTTATATTCTATGGTTTAAATGTCTTTCTACCACTCAGTCATACTATACATTTGTGTTAAGTTTACAAAGGCTAAGGGCCTTTTCAGACAGGAAGTGACTCTCTGGCTGCATACCTGCTTGGATCCACGGGATCTCGCTGTGCTTCTCACGTGAGGAGACCAGCAGACAAACGCTCCATGAATAAACGCTCTACGTGTGGCGATAGCTAGTGTTAAGTGAGGAGAGTCAAACGAAATAACATTTAGTTGAATGTGGTGTCCTAATCACAGTCCTGTCTTTGATGCCAGCCACAGACTATTATTGTTGATAGTTAAAGTTAACTAAATTAGCATAGTTAGAGCTTAAATTACTTATGCTCTGCCATGTGAATACCCTCCTATTTATGTCCTGATAAATGTTTAAACAACAGTTGAATAGTTCAGAAAATTCACAAACAGCCATGACCAGTTTCTCCTCCCTGGTAAGTCAGTGCATGACAGTAGTTACTGCACGTTGCGTAGGAAAAACATCCATTAGACACCGGCTACAAGTGGACGTGTGCAATGACGATGACCACAATAGTTTCTTGGCATTGAGCTTTTCCTGAATTTCCTCCCTGTCGGCTCACCTCTCATTGAAAGTGAATTACGAGGCAAACATATGCACACACAGAAACGGTCTTAAACTTTGACATAAAGAAGATAAATGTGTTAGTGTTACTCTTCAGTGCTGACTGCAGTCATTCAGGAGGTAAAGCGGATCAATAGATTAATTAATGCACTTTGAATGATGCATAAAAGATCTAAATATGTGTTTTTATCAACTTCTCTTTGCTGGTCACTCTTTGTTGGGTTAGGAGACCTACTGAGCACTCTTAAGGTGGATGTTAAGGCAATTCTTAATACTTGGACAACATTTTCATATGAATAAGACCAAAGACCAAAACCAGCAAAGTTAAATGAGGCATATTTGGATGTCTGAGATCACTGACATACATGACAGTTCCACGTGTATTTAGTTCACCTTTGTATACTCATCTTTCTGTCATAAGTAATCTATTTGCTACTTATCTGCATGTGACACCATACCTGGAAAACAATGACGAAGGCCAGTCGGACAGCCAGCACCGCCCAGAATTCCTTGGAGATCTCATATGGAGAGGTTGACCAAGGAGGTTCTCTGTAGTCCTTATACCTTTAGAGACAAAAACACATTTTTTGGTTTTCAATTCAGACATTTGTTGATAATCTAACAACTTTCTTCTTAATGTATCAACAACTCCTGACTGTGGGTGGCTAAAAAACTTTCTCAAATATTGTGCTTCAGTCCATACATGTTGGGCCATGATGAGGTACAAGAGCTTTAAAGTCAACTGTCGTGCAGAGAGAATTACACAAACTCATGTATGCATGCATTTAGGACTATATATGAATATGTGTACATGTGCACAGCACAGAAACTAAAGCTCAGTGTGTCAGTGTCCATTGTGTCTGTCCTGTGAGGACTGCAGGAGAACAGCCACTGGACAGCAGACACACACACACACACACACTTCTTCAGAGTTGTTAATTCACTTTAGAAGTGTAAATCCATTTCTCAATGAATGATGCTACATTTCATTGCAGATCATCATGGCTGATCATCACATGGAGACAGGAATGTCTGTATTTAATGGACTAATAAGTTCAGACAATAAAAAGATATTTTATAATACAGTTGCATGTGTTGTTGTGTGTGTGGGACAGTGTTTTACGGAGGTGAACTTTTCAAACATGTGTCTCCTTCAGGTCAAATTACTGCAACCAAAGTTGGCAAGTCTGGTTAAGCAAAGATACACTAAATCCAGGTGAGTTTCTTGGCTGAGGGCCACAATAACCCAGTATGCCCTAAAGACAACATATGCAGTAAATCAGTCCAAGCCTTTCATGGCAGGGGCCACATGGTGAAAAAGGTACTAACAGTCATAGTAATACAAATATTAATTTCATTTTATCATTCTTTGATTTCATCCTAGCCATCTATTTCCATCCATTTATCCAGAGTCAGGTCGTCGTAGTGGAAGCAGTTTAGCAGGGCGTTCCAAACACTCTCATCCCCAACAACACATTCCAGGCCCTCCTAGAACATTCTGAGGCATACCAGGGCAGAAGGGCTACATAATCCCTTCAGTGAGTTCTGGGTCTACGGTTGATAATATTGTTCTCCGGTCTTATCTTAATGAGAGGAAAAGACTGGAGGACAATAATTATTGCATTCAAGTTCCTCATGGCTGCACAGGATCTTTGAACAACAGAATACTGCAGCATTCTGAGATCCTCACAACCTCACAATGAGACACAGCACCATGAGACAGAGGCCATGGATTGTCTCAACACTGTTCTTACTTGAATAATTCTACCAAGCCAACACATTTGGATCGACACTGGTTTATTGATTTCTAAAATGCTAAACAGTGTGAGCTGACTTCCCACCTGCAGATCTCAACGGGGTAGCCAAGGTGCAATGGATCCAAGGTTTCTTTGCCTTCCTGGAAGTGGCTGACATTAAAATAGGACAGCGTATGGTTGACAAATCCATGCATGGAGCCATCAGGGCTGTACATGTACTGGTAGACCATTCGAGGGATGAAGTCTGATGTGAAGGAGATGACAAATGCCTGGATGGTGGTGGGGGTTCACAGATTAGGGACAGAAATGGGAGTTAAACTAATATGAATACATATTTCATGTATATACAAGACAGTGTGTAATGTAACAACTTATAATATCAATTTGAAGTGAACCAATCGAACCAATAGATAGATAGATAGACAGATAGATAGATGACACAGAATCACAAGTGGTGAAAATATTAAATATGATGGAAAGTTAAGAAGACAACTTAGTATGTCAGTATACAGTATGACACCTGCAATGACTGCTGGTTAACAGTGGAGAAAACAGTAAAAACATGTAAATGAAATAAAATGGACTGTGCATTTGGTTGAATTAAAACACAGTATAGGAGTTGACAAGAGGATTGGACAGAACTGAGGTTCAACAGACTGTTTAGCAACTGTGTAGTGTTCTCCAGCACTGAAAGGGTCTTTATTTTTTTCATCTTTTATCGCATCTTATTGTAGATGATCTACATTGTATTTCAGCCTTCCCTTGTTAGACTGAATGTTAAACTCAAAACAGAAAAGAGATGATTTTTGTGTGTAGGTCATGAAGTGTGTCAGTTTTGCAAAACAGAGTAGACTGGATCTTTAAAGATTATTTTTCACTAACCTACAGCAGCTCCAACCTTCATTTTGCTTTGCGTCTTCACAGAACTACATCTTTACAATTTGAATTTGGAACTATGAGTATGAGCTATGTGATATATTTAACCCATGTGGCTCTGCTCCTGCTCTGCATAAGAACCACAATCTCCCTTAGCCTATCATACTGTTGTCACAAGCTGTCATTTCAGTCAATCGCCCTCTGCTTCCTCAAGGTTGACATGCATGCATTATAAAGATTAAACATCTTCAAGAATTGGCAGTTAAATTTGATCTACACTGTAAAGACTTAATGTCCTCAAATAGTAAAATTCATATATACAATGCCAAATCATCTTATCCTCTCCACATTAGAAGAAGTGATTTTAATGTCTTTTCATGGCAAAGAGTTGATTCCTTCCTGTATGACATTCTGGTTGGAAGGTCTCAGGTGTCCTCGATGGATGGATAACATATATAGCATGGATAAAAGTTCTTCACTAGGATTTATCAGAAATGATTGGGTGAAAATGTGAGGAAAGACCGGGGTCTACAAAAGGTTCTTACCATAAACTTGCTGGCCTACTATTCTAACCTAGTCTGGTGTACATGTAGAACTCATAAATTTGATATTAACCCTACGGATTGCAAAAGCAAGGGCCATTGACAGGCCCCCAGAGGGTTAACACTACAGACACTTGTCCCAAATGTAATCATGCCGAATGAACACTTTCATTGGGAACAGGTTTAAAAGGAATTTATGTGATATGTGATTTATGTGCCAGTCAAGTGAAAAAATCTCACCCTGTCTTCACACAAATGGAATTACTATTACATTTTATGTTTGTTCACTGACTTTTCTGAACCTGCATCGTTTGATGGAGTACAGAGCCAAAATCAGACTGTACATGTGTCAGCAAAATATAATATGTTCATGTTTTACTTACATTAATGATGACGGCCACTTTTGCCACCCCCCTCAGTATGTTGTACCATATACCTGCAGACACAACAACACGTATGAACTGCTGGCTTTTACAGATTCTTCTTGTACACGGATGTCTTTATCTTTACTACTGGCTGCTTTCATGCAGTTTCTGCCTTAATTATCAGAGCTACAGTATATTGACGATAACACACCTATGTCTTTGGCTCTTGCTGCCACTGGTCTTCGTAACTCAGTCACAAATTTCTTGGCATCTAGTCGGATTTCGATGATGTTGTTGAGCAGAGCAAAAAGAGGAGCCAGGGGGAAGGACGCCACGAACAACGTAACAAAACCAAACTGGATGACTGGACACAGAAGAAGAAGAACATTAGAAAGTCATCATTATTTATATATGTGATTAAATGGAGCCTAGACTGACAATGCAACTTACTAAGTAGTAACATGCATTGTACTGAAAACCAGTCTTTCCCAGTTCAGTGCTGGACCCAGATGTAAAAACACAAAAACATGCTAATGCCATTTAACACAGAGCTTCACAGGAGTCCTGCCATAGATACCTCTGGCTTACTGTAAAGATGTATTATGTGTCAGGTACAATATGTAAAATTGTGCAGAATACTGATATCTAGCAGTTAAAAATGGACACCGCAGCTCAAATTCATAACACTGGAGAGTCATCTCCCCCCACATCCCCCTCGCCAGACTGAAGCTCATGCAGATTGCCAGACTGAAGACACTGAACCTCCAACATGGTTTATTTCATGAAGCAGCTTCTACGTCTGAGTCTGTGCTGCAAAATAACGACAACAACAGGTTTAATTTGGTTTTTGTCTGTTTGTTTGAGAGAGAGAGAGACACACAGACACAGAGAGAGAGAGATACAACATCACTTTCTAATTGTTTTACAGTGATCAAGTTCAGCATAAACTCCTCTAGACCTCCTCTAGTAAAAGAAACGTCCCACACAACTGTTTTGGCAACTTTTGAGATGAAAATCGTCGAATTTCAAGCTAAAAGTCATCATGACCCGATCAGTCCTCCCTACCCTACAGCTCACTTCCCCCAGGAAAGCAGCCTTCTTCTTGGGCAGTAAAAGCTGAGAACTCTGTCCCGGAAAACAGTCTCCACCTCCCGCAGTGAACTCGGGTAGGGTCGGTAACTTTTACAATGTCTTTGTCACTTTCCACAATGCACTGTGGGTCAGGATCTCTGTCACAACAGAATATTACAGCGTCCATGAGATTAAACAGAGAGGGACGATGAAGGTGGAGATATTTTTTGATTCACAGAGGAAATCAGGTGGAAACCTACTGAAAAAAAGGTGTTCTGGTCCTTCTGGGCTCTTTTACAATGTGTCTGCTCATGGAGCTTCTTAGGTCGGGCAGAATCTAAGAATCTAATCTATCAGCTGACTTCATCAGCCACTTTGTTTGCTTCCATGGCTGTAGTACGTTTCATACTGTACTGGACTGTACTGTACACGGAGCTTCGGCATGAGCTGTGTGGTTATCAGACCAGATCAAAACACACAGAACAAAACCCAAACAGACGGCCCGGTCCGTCAAGGAGAATTTCAAAATAAGAAACATACTGACTATAGTAATTTATCAACAAGCTTGTATTTCAGTAGAGCATGTTTCCTTAATCTCTGATAACACAGCATATTCATATTACGATTTGATACAGTAAATATCTGAAATATTGTACCTTTAATGGTTTTATGCTTCTGTTTCTGTTCTGCTGAAGGCACAAAGCAGTGAGCGTGTGTGAGGTTATGAAGTGTGGTACTGACTCATTTCCATATATTCTGGCGTTAAACCAGCGAATGGTTCCAGGAAGTGGTCGGTTTCATATCTCTGGAGCTTCTTCTGTCTCTCTTCTTCTTGAAAAGCCACTTGCTTTGACTGAATGTAGCGAATCAGCTTCTTCAGCTTGCTGAGGAACACACACACACAAACACACACACACACACACACACACACAATGTGAATACACAAGCATTCACACATTCTCCCTCTTTTCTCAGCATATGTAAGTATTAACAGTGCGGTGCTGGTAAAGGGGAAAAACAAGAAAAGCCTTACGCTATAATTTGACATCAGATCAGAGCAGTATTATTTATTAATTATTTAGTTAGTTTTGTTTTCACACTATGGAAGTTTCTGGCCTCCATAATCATCCTCTACTTGTTTTGTTTGACCATTAGTCATTCAATAAAAACTAAATTTAAGAGTATAGAAAAATAACAAAAGCAGCAAATTCTTCTATTTTGTGAGGCCAGAAACGTGATACGGTCCATAGTGACGCATGCTCTGTTTAACCCAGCATACACCTCATCTTTAGGTCTGTTTTTGTTCAATTGTGACGTTTATTGGAGAAGAAAGCTTTGTTCTATCTGCTTTCCGGCTGAATATAAAGCATTTGCCAGCAACTTAATTGAGAATTGAGAAAGATGATTTCTGGTTCAGGTTTTGTACTTTATGACGATGTGTTGTGTGTAAATGACATGATGATCAGTTTAAAGTGATGCATACTTACGGTATTCCAATCTCAAAAAGGTTGTTCTGAATTAGCTGCTTTCCTAACATGGTGATACTCAGCTGTATACACAGCTCCATCAGACAGCCTCCATGAGCACACTGTAAAACAGTCCAAAACTATAGTCCACCACAGCAAACATTACACACACAGCATGAAGCAAAATGACAACATATATACAAGAGTTTTGTCGATCAGTAAGAATAACTAATTCATGACAGCACATGGCTATGTGCAGAGAATTCTGGCTTCAAACACACTTTCTTTCTATCATTTAGTGTAACCAAAAATAATAGTCTTGTTGTCTCTGTCTGGGTTGATGTTATTAATGTGCTGGATGGAGCTGTTGATCCTGGAGCAGTGCATCATGGTGAAGATGTTTTCATACTGGGACCAGATACTAGTCTTTGTGAGGGAGCACATTCAAGACTTCTACAAAATCACCACTGTTCTTCATGTGGTGTCCAGTGCATAATAGTCCTAAGACATGAGAGAGGAATTTGGCTGTTTTTCTGGTAAGTAATACTGCCAACACTGGAGATAATGAGTCTAAGGAGGGAGTCAGATTTTTAAACGTTGTGCACGCCAAAAAACCTGGAAATTACCTCGTTCTGTCTACTCCTTCAGTGTCATTACTAGCTCGTCCTCATATAGTTTTGTCATATAGGGGTGGCCGATACCACAAAATTAGGTTAGGTTAGGTCAGCTCGATACCAAGTAATACAGAGCGGGAATCAACACTATTATAATATACATCCATACCAATACTGATAGTTTTTATTATTAAGTATTATTAAAAACTGTTAATATTTGATTATTTGCATAGTAAAACACAGGACAGTTTTTAAAGTCTCTGGAAATGTGGCTTGAAATAGTAAACATGCAGATATGATATCAAGGCTGAGCATCTCATTAAGCATCAACAGAAATCAGAGTGAACTCAACGTTCATAACTCTCAGGAAAGCTGCTAATTTCTTTGCTAATTTAAAGCACCTGACCAGGCTTAAATGACAATATTTGATTGCATATTCACCCATTCACACACATTCATACACTGATGGCATTAGCTGCCATGCAATGTGTCAACTGCTCATCAGATTTAGGAGCTAACCATTCATACACATTCACACACTGATGGCACAGCCTTCAGGAGTAATTTGGGGTTCAGTATCTTGCCCAAGGACACTTCGACATGCAGACTGGAGGAGCCGGGGATCGAAAACGCCGGTCATCTGATTAGTGGACGACCCGCTCTACCTCCGAGCCACAGCCATATGCTATGCTATTGAATTTTCCTTGCGTGTTTCCCAAAATATATGTATTTTTTTATTATTGTAAACTGAACGTTTAAATATGAAAAGTCCACCTTTAAGGCCCCATGCAAGCATTTTAAAACGTTTTACTTTGTAAATATTTTTATTACTAGTGGATTACAGGAGGATTACTACAAAAAAGACTACAAAAACCAAAAATACTTCCTTTCTGCAGGAGCAGATACTTTTTACAATTAGACAAAAAGCTTATTACATTCAGCTATTTTCATATTTCAGATTGAAGGGGGATTCATTTTCCTTAAAGTGCCATTAAAATAATTAATTTAGATAATTAGTTCCAATGGGCTTAAAACATTATGTGAATGTCTAAATATAGTCTGATATATTTAATCAGTCTGTTGAAGTTACAGCTAATTACAGTTAATAAATAAAACATATTCAATTTGAATAAAATATTCATTTCACCACTATATACCTGGATGTTCCAGCCTGAGGCTGAGTCTCTCTGAAAGGACTGTCTCTGTGTCAGATTTCCCTCCTGCTCCCTTCTTTTCTGCTGTTGTAGCTCCGAGTTCTCTTTCCCCGTTTTGTATGTGTTAAAATGAATCATGGACGTGTGGACTGTCTGCTCTCTGATCCTACTGACCAGACATGGTATCAGGAGAATTGATATCCAATCGATATCTCGCAGCCCCTGTCAAACTTTATTCTGACATAGTGGTACAATCACAGAGGAGCATTTGTGCTTTGAGTGTGTATGTAGTTGTCTCTATAACCTCAGTCAGTTTAAACAAACTGTAAACAGTGTAACAGTGTAAGCTCACCTCTTCCATTCTGTAGGATTCAAACACATACAGGTAGCTGCCTGGTCTGCCTACCAGTCTACAGGAGAAAATAATGAAAGGGTTAGTGCTCGTTATTTTAAAAGAAATGGTGCTACAAAATAATGTTCTGAACTCTAACGAGGTTACTAACCTTCCCCTGAAGAAAGCGATGTAGATGATGGGGCTGAAAGCATTGACAAACTTGAGAATGAAAGTCTTGAAGATGAGTCGCTCCTCGAAACTCTTGTCTGTTTTTGGAACCTCTAAAATGAAGAGACAGGTATGCTTTGATTTTTTTTTTTTTTTGCTATTTACAATGAAAAACAGGAAATACTTTTACAAGCCTGATTTTAAAAAGGATGGGACGATGTGTAAAACAAACAGTGTAGTGACGCTGAAACACATGCAGAGCGTGCCTTGGCATTGTCTTGCTGAAATAAGAAGTGAAGTCACGGCATGTTGGCTTTCAGCCTGGCTCCTCACATGCAGACATTTCTCTGGATTGTTTGAATCTTTTCAGATAGTGAAACTGTAAATGACTTGAAGCATTGTTCTTAAACTGTTTGCAGTTTCTCACAAAGTGCTGAACCAGGTTTTACACAGGTTTATGTTGTATTTCTGAACATATAAACAATTCATACACAACACAGGATGAGCTTAGTTGAGTTATCCATTTTAGATAAATATATCACTGAAGGTCTGGTTAATAAATCTCACAAAGCTGGTTATTCAAATCAAATCAAATCAAACTTTATTTGTATAGCCCAAATTCACAAAACACATTTTGCCTCAGAGGGCTTTACAATCTGTACAGGGAGTGACACCCTCTGTCCTTAGACCCTCGGTTCGAGTGAGGAAAAACTTGCCCACAAAAACCCTTTTAACAGGGAAGAGCCACAGAGGAGGGATCCCTCTCCCAGGACGGACAGACGTGCAATTCAACTGTTTGTTTTTTAAATTAACAACAGTTCTACATAACGTATGAGATGAGAGCAGGAAATAATTCCAGAAGCGGCGACTCTGCTCACTTCTCAACTCCATTTTAGAAAAGTTCACAGATCTCAAACAATACTATGCAGCTAGTTTCTGCCACTGCAAAGAGAATGTGATTAAAAATCTCAAACAAATGAGTTTATGTTAATTTATGAAGCGCAGACTCAACAAGGGATTCAAAATGATTCTGATTTGTTAAGAGGATTCAGTCTGGATTAAGATTGGATACATTTAACCCCACTGTGTGTAAAACCTAAGACCTGCTAAGTTACACAGCTTGTGTCAAAAAGAAGTGGATAACAGGTAAATCTCTTGAACACCAGCCAAAGTGTTTTCAAGATCAGAGCTGCATACAAATCTCTGAATTCAAACTTATTAATCACTGACGTAAAAAGACCTGAATACATTTTCCTGTGCTACAGAGTCTGTAACTATTAACCTGTGAAACAGATGACTCCCTCTGAAATTAGAACCTTGCATCAGTACACACAGAAATCGTGATCAACCATGTGCTTCTCTAAGAACCATAAAAACAGCAAACATTTAGTGAATACCTTTCAGATTGTTTTCTTATTCACAAAGTCACAGTCACGGTGTACATGTAAATGGGGTGCATTTGGAAAAAAACAATTTTAAGATACAAGGTGCCTGCACACCTGCCTGAGCCAGTTCTCCTCCTGACCTAACTTACCGAGCACAGTGAGCCATCGTGCCACCGCTCCGTACACCTCGTCCAGTATGAGGATGACCACCAGGTTGATGATGGCGGCAGTGGTTTTAACTGTCAGCTGTACGTGGTTCCGTGTGATTGGATTGGCGCTCATATGAAGAGCAGCTTTGGTGGAGATCCGGTAGAGGATGACACCAAACACAATAGCAAACGTAACACCAATCTGACAATGAAAAGATTTGAATGATTACAGACAGAATAGAAATAATAAATCCATAACCTTTCTGTAAATCATCATGTATGTGCAGAGGTTCTTCTTACCATTAACAGCATCATGACAATGTTAGTCATGTAGGCAGGGAGGCGGTCTCGACATGAGAGCTTTTCAGTCTGAAGATAATGAATAAACAAATAAAATCAGATTCACTGAGAACATTTTTACACATTTTGTAAAGTGAAACTGACAAAACCAAAAATGTTAAGAAAAGACAGCAGAAACAGTCTGTCTGAGTGTTCCTCGTCTTTCCCCTTTGATTCCCTGCATATGGATCATTATTATCATTATTATTGTTTATATCTCCACAGCAGTGAGTCAGTTTATAGTCTGATCTTTTTTTAAATTAAACACAGAACACAGAGACACAAGTGTAATGTGGCTGGATATCCAAATAGAAGAACCCACAGTGAAGACTGTGCATGAATCTTCTATTTGTCAGGTTTGTGTTTCGTTTGACTGGCTGAATGGTTTGCATTAAAACAGACTAATATAATATTCAAACTCAGACTTTATTATGACGCACACAACTGTGACAACAACACTGATTCAAAAACAAATTATATTTGTCCTAATATTAATTTATTGTCTATCCTTGTCTGGATCTGGATATAGATTTTTAAACTGCTATTGAAATATAAATGGTAAATGGACTGTACTTCTACAACACCTTTCTACTCTTCCGACCACTCAAAGCTCTTTTACACTACATATCTCATTCACCCATTCACACACATTCATACACTGATGGCATTAGCTGCCATGCAAGGTGCCAACTGCTCATCAGTTTGAGGAGCTAACCATTCATACACATTCACACACTGATGGCACAGCCTTCAGGAGCAATTTGGGGTTCAGTATCTTGCCCGAGGACACTTCAACATGCAGACTGGAGGAGGCGGGGATCGAACCGCCGATCATCTGATTAGTGGACGACCCGCTCCCAAATGTCCATGTGTGTTTCCCACCTGTGTGTCTTCACCTGTCCCTCATAATGTATTTCATCTGTTCCCTTTTCTCAGTGCTGCATCTTTCTTGTAATGTCACTTTTTGTTAGACCTTTTCTTAGTATTAGCTCTTCTGGTGCTTTTGGATCTTTACTTAGTTCTCCTGAAACGTTCCTGTTTTTTGGATCCCTGTTGGATTTGTTCGACTGCTTAGTTTTGTAATTAATCGATGAACTGCTTCAAACTCTGCTTGCACTATTGGCACATTTTGAGAAAAAACTTAATAAATCTAAATCTGGTCACCTAATGTCTGAAACAGATGGAGCACAGACTCGTCACATAGGCAGGGTGAAGCAGGGTTTATTATCTACTACCAAGACTCCATCTTTGAAGTGTGTGGTTGTGTGACATCCTCACTGTGCTTATTAGGTTTTGCTAAGTGTGAATGCAGTTGGTTATGCAGGGTTTGGAGGCTAACTGATCTATATTATGTGACAGCAACATCATTTGAAGAATTTTCATGTTAACCATGTTAACCTCAATATCTGGAAGTCAGTATGATTATTCATCCAGTGCTGCCTGGAGGGTAAAGGCAGCTTCACCCAAAGTGTCATGGAAAAGTGGGACACTTTAAGTACCACTGCTAACATTTTAACAATGTTGCCACAACATTTGAATCGATTCATTATGATTAGCCTTTATAGGACCATGAAGGGGTGCAGCCTATCCCAGCTATGCAGCCCAGTAAACAACACACTGTCTGCCACAGGGGGGAAGCATACAGACACTCCTTATACACTGACTGAAGGGTTTGAACATGTATTTGTATTACAAATATTGTAGACGTGAAAAAAACAACTGAAAGGTTATAAAAAGTATTTTAAAACAAAAATATGAATGGACACAAATATGTAAAGCCTACCTTGTGCTGTGATTTCTGATCTTTGCTCAGAGACTTCTGCATCACCCTGAATTCATATTCAGCTCTAGGGTGGTCCTGTGATGGTGACATGAACAGAAACACAGAGAGGATAAGAGAAGACCAATGATGCAGCCCACAGTTCACCACCAATCACTCCACGTTTCTATCAGATTTTCCCCATTCAGCGACACACCTGCTAAGAAACCAACTCTGCTCATTGGCAGCTCCAAATGTGAAGTTAGTGACACCAGTGACCATAGTCAAATGCATCCCAGGGGTCAGAGCAGGTGACACTGAGTCAAATTTGAAACTGCTGGCTAAGGATAAGCGTAAATACAGTAAGTTATTACCCGGTTATTCAAGTCGGTAGTAATGACACTGGGTTATGCCAATCGGAGGTCACTAAAATTAATGTTTCATCGGTGTGAGCATACGTCAAAACAATGTCGGACTCCGTAGTTTTCTCTGGACCCCTACCCAATGTGACCAGTGATGACATGTATAGCCACATGTCGCATTTCACCGCTGGCTGTCGAGGTGGTGTCCAGCAAACGATGTGGGCTTCATAGATAATTGGACACCTTTCTGGGGAAAACCTGGTCTGATTAGGAGAGACAGCATCCATCCCACTTTGGATGGAGCAGCTCTCATATCTAGAAATATGGACGAATTTATTAGTCGACCAAAACCGTGACAACCCAGAGTTGAGACCAGGAAGCAGAGTCGCAGTCTTACACGCTTCTCTGCGCCTCCATTAGAGCAGCTGCCCACCCAATCCTTTAGTATAGAGACTGTGTCTGTTCCGACCACATACATTATTTGTGTGATGATGAATATGTTAGCTTAAATGAATCCACTCCCCCCCACTCATTTTAATACTCATATTCCTCTAAGTACTGGTCGAGGTGGTGGAGTTGGAGCCATATTTGACTCAAGTCTATTAATAAATCCTAAACCTAAACTAAATTATAATTCATTTGAAAGTCTTGTTCTTAGCCTTACTCACCCAACCTGGAAAACATTACAGCCAGTTCTATTTGTTATAGTATATCGTGCTCCTGGTCCTTACTCAGAATTTTTATCTGAATTTGCAGAATTTGCATCAGGCTTGATCCTTAAAACAGATAAAGTAATTATTGTAGGTGATTTTAATATTCATGTGGACAACCACAATGATAGTCTTAGTACTGCATTTATCTCTTCGTTAGATCCCCCTCCCTCTCTATCTGCCCCTCTCTATCTTTAACTCAACCGGTCAAGGTGGATGAGCGTCTACCAATGAGCTTGGGTCTGCCCGAGGTTTCTGCCTGTTAAAAGGAAGTTTTTCCTCGCCACCATCGCCAAGTGCTTGCTCATGGTGGAACTGTTGGTTTCTGTAAATAATATTATAAAGAGTACGGTCTAGACCTGCTCTGTATGAAAAGTGTCATGAGGTAACTTTTGTTATGATTTGGCACTATACAAATAAAATTGATATGTATGCCTGTGGTAGTAGAGACTCCAAGAACTGGTTTAATAAGGCGCTTAAATAAATAACTCTCAGTGCCTCATATAGGTAGATAGGTAGGTACTGGTGCTGTATATTTGTTTACAACATTTTGGTCAAAAGAGACAGTTCAACACTTGTAAACTAAGGACATGCTTTTAGCACAGACTCCTCAGCCCTTGTAATCTAATGGTGGAGCAGGGTGGAGCATCTCAGCCCAAACATACAACTGCAATCCAGGTTCATGTTTCCTCCCCCGCACACACCCCAGCTTCAGGGATGCTGGACAAGTGGACACTCCATTTAATGAGCACAACAGTGAATTCCAGTCATACTCACCACCCGAACAACTGGAAGTTTTTTCATATAAAATAGATGGAAAAAGAAACGTTGAAGTGAGCGAGAGAATGAAGTGAGCGTTCACAGCTCAAGTGAACTGAAGAAAAAAAGAGGTGAGGTGAAAGGAAATAATCCCAGCACTTGAAGAGAGGAAGAGTCACACTGTACAGGCTGAAAGCTGCAGTTTATAGAACCTGGGAGTGGATTTTTATGGAACTGACCATTAGTAATGAAACTTCTATTCTAAAAAAAGGTGTTATTAGTGGTAAATTAATAAAATGTCAGGCATATTTTAAAGTTAACATGTTTCCACAATATCTGACATGAAATAAAGTGAGTTGATTCCACCCTGTGGCACCTTTGAGGCTGTAGTTTAGTTTGTGTGTTGTTATGTTGGACATTTGGATATTTTGTCTACCTCATGTAGAAGTATATTGTTTTCCTGCATTCATCCCAGGCTCCATTCAGTGTGACTGTCAGAGAGAAGCAACGGTGGCAAAGTGAGCAAAGTGATTTTATGATCGTGAAGCAAATTTGAAGCCTTTAGTTCTGTCATATGATCTCTCACACCTGGTGCACAATAGTGTTTCAAAAAGAGGCGCTTCAGTTTTATCATTCTGTGTGTGCATTAAATCATTTATACATGTGGCTTCTGGCCTGTTTTACAACTTACATATTGTTGTTCAGTATTTTAAGTTTTCATTATAAGACTCCTCTTTATAGGTAATATAAGGAGCCAGATACATAAACAATGCACAACCATGCAAACCACCATGTTTAAAAAAAAAGAATGTGCTGACCTCATCCAGACTTAAGAGCAGTATACAATCTGTGGGTGATAAATAAATCATAAGTTGAGACAGAATCTAAATATCAAACATACAAAGATGACTGACGTAGGATTATGCTCCATTGTTAGGTGTCAGTAAATTTTCTTCAGCTGTGACATGAACCCCAGCTTTGTGAACAGATATGATGAAAACTGGGTCACAGATTCTGGCTCTGTTCTTTGGGGATGTTTTAGTCTGTACTTTGTGTATTCTTCTATTCAAGTGTGATCACTTGTTCTTGTTGCATTTAGTCTAGGTTTGGCATTATGTTGCACACCATGTAAGCAGAACAAAGACTACATTTGCAAATATAATTTACAGTAACAATGAAGTCTTGTGTGATATGATCAGACATCAGCAGCAGCAGAAAGGTACACAGAAAAAAAAGAAGAGTTTATCTAGTAATAGGAATTCATCCAAACCTTGAGAGCTTCCTGTGAAAAATAAACCCAGAGAGAAAGAAAGAAAGAGAGGAGAGAGATGGGGGTGTTAGTAAAAACAGCCAGGTTGACTCAGATTATTATATCAAAATCACTACATGTATAAACACACATTTTAAAATTGAAAAGTCATCTGAAAACATTTCCTGCACTAGATCAGTTTTAGTTTGGTGACTTGTTTTTCAGCTTTTCAGGTGGTTTTTGCTGCACTGACTAGCAGTCAGACAATGCGGCGCTGCAGATGCTCATTAACTGACAATTATTAATAGTGACATGGTCACTAAACAAATCATAAGTGAACTCAGAAGGTGACAAATCGTGGACAAATGGCACTTTTTGGACTTCTAGAATCAAATGATATAATAAGCTATGAACTCTCTGCACTTTTGGGTGACACTTTTAATGTGTGTGTGACTATTGCGTGTGTATTAAATACACACTCAATAGTATTTTTGTGTAAAATACACAAAAATCAAACAAGATATATACACATATCTTGTTTGCTTTTTGTGTATTTTGATCATGCTCTGTTTTGATTTGAATGTAAACCAAAATTTCACCTCAAGGTTGGTCACATTTATTTGGAGGAGAAAACAAAGATCAGTCTGTTGTGAGATATTCTCAATATTTATCAAGTGTTTGCAGTCATAGATAAATACAGTAGATGCTCCATTCAGGTTTGTGCAATATATCTCTGCCACTGCCATCTTATCCCGGGGTACTGATGTGATAAAAGAGTACACAAAACCAGACTTTTATCCTGATGTTGAATGTTCTAACAAAAGAAATGCAAGAGACATTCACAGGTGAGGGATTCTTTTACAGTATTTTGCTGTGTTGAATTTGATGTGTTAGAGCTAAAAATGAGTGCATATTAGACTGAGATTCACCAGTTAGCCTGAAACACGTTTCTAAATGAATGATCATTTTCATCCATAACTGCTGAATGTGTAAATATCAATGTCATATCAATAATGTCAGTGTTGTAGTCACATTTTCAACTGCTCCCAGAGTGATCCAGAAATCAACCACTGAATGTTTTTTCGTTTTTTTTAAACTTTTGTATGGGTTTTACACTTATCATTTTAGGATCTGGAGTTCATTTCCTTAATGTTCATGCTTTGTTTGCTTTTGTATGTCTTTTGTCCTTAAGAGCCACCATACATCTAGAGTAGAAGAAGGAAGGAACTATTTATGGAACACTTGAATAATCATTTTTTAATTTTCAATTTAATTAAAATCAAAAGGAAATCAAAGGCTCAACAACTTGAATAGCACAGATATGAATTAATATCCTGACCTTCTTGGGATCAAACTGCCAACCTCAATATGATTCACAACTGTTCTTTACCATCATACAAATTAATAAGAGGGGCCAATATTATCATGAACATCAGTTTATTGTAAGAATAACCATAGCATAATTATGTGATTTTCATTTCATTCATTTATTCATTCTCAGCGTTGTCTGCTGTCTATGATTCCACTCACCTCCTCATCTTCAAACCCGGTCAGGTCCCATTCATAGTTCAGTCTCATCTGCCTCCTCTTCCAATGCTCCATGAACATGGCAGCTTTGAACGAGACAATACAATTAGACAGACTCAGACACTGAAGTTCCTTTTAGAGTACATCCTTCACCTATAGCCATTGAGTTGTTGAGCAGTTAAGGAAAATTATTTCAAAACATTCACTCTTGTGCCTCAGCTCAACACTTTGACCACACCCCATCAGTCACCTCAACAGATGACACAACCAATCAAATCTCAAGGCTCACCTGAAAAAAATATTGATTAAAACAAGCAACAGAAACCCACTCCAACCTGCTCTCCCTCCACCTCACCACCCGGCTCACCACTACTCACTTCCCCCATGTCCTGAACAACAGTAACAGTAACAATGACCCATTCATTGGGCAAAGATCCAAAGCATCCTGTCAGCTACGGACCCAGCGGCCTCCTCAGCCATATCAGTAAATTGTTTGAATGCACTATCACTGCACGCCTCTCACAACAAACAGACAGAACATGGGGCTTCTGAGTGGTCACCAAGCAGGTAAAATCAACCACTGATAACCGATATACTGTGCTTCCTCCACCGTTGACAAATCAAGGTCGAGGTTTCCACTTCCCTCTCCACCTATTTAACTCCACGTCCACGACCCTCCACCTACCATGTTTCACAATTTGGTGATGATGTTATTGGACTCACACCAAATCCAAATCTAAATTCCACTGGCATTGGAAACACGACATGGATGACCTGCATCAACAACCAGGAAATCAAAGACGGAAATCATCCTCAAGCTTTATCACACATATATCAGATCAGTCTTTGAGGATGCAGCACCTGTCTGAATGGTGTATGTCTGGACTCAAAACCATTCAAGAAAGAAACATTGTCCTCACAGAGAAATACATAATGATAACCAAGCTATGACTCAGCTAATCCACGAATCACATTGGCCCACCATAACACCCCTCCCCATAATCCTCCCAAGCAAATGACCATCACTGTTAATACTGCACCACCACCATGAACAGTACCCCCCATGACTCTTTAGTACATTCTACATGTCATACATCCAATGCATCATCTTTTATTAGCACGCCAGCTACATACAGTTTTAACGTAGTGATATGTCCAAGGCTAAGAGTTAGCATATAATTAACAATGTCCATTTATGGAACATATATATAGTTATACAACATTCACTGTGTGGAACAAGCTGACAGTGACATCACAGACTACAAGTGAGCATCCTGCTGTGATCTATCTCTGTCTGCAATGTAAAACAATGAATACAAGTTGTCAGTGAACATGCAGTATTAGAATGGAAAGCTTGACAGATGTAGTAACAGTAAGGAGGATGTGGTTTAACGCTAAATAATGCTTAGCAACGTTAACCTCCTAAAGTGAACAGTAGTGAGCTGATGTGTGTTCACTCACCCCACAGAGCCATGAATATGGAGAAGAAAACTGTGGCAGGGTTGTCGAAGAGGTGACTGGCCCGGGCAGTTCCACAGGCTGTACTAAGTTTCCAGTAGCTGCATACTCTGTCACACAGAGGACACATGGTGATGTTGTTCTTTGGGTGACAGATCTCCATGCTGAAAAACAAGACAGACCAACACAAACACACACACACACACACACACACACACACACATTAGTGTTCATTGGTAACATACTACAACATGTGGTCCTTAATTATTAAACTCAACAGAAACTGGGATTGTTCAGCCAATTACAATCATAATTATCATAATACATAAATAAAAACAAACCAAACACATAACATGAAATAAAATACACATCATTATATGCATTTCCTTTTATGCATGCATTTCAGTGAAAAATGCACTTCCAGGCCATCAGCACCACATCCCCCCAGGGCTGTGTCCTTTCTCCTCTACCCCTCTCCCTGTACAGCAACGCTGCACCTTCAGTCATCAGTCTGTCAAGCTCCTGAAGTTTGTGACCAACATCACCCCCATAGGATTCATCTCAGATTGGGATGGTTGGAGACTGACCATCTTGTGACCTGGTACTGTACAGTCACAACAACTTGGAGCTCAGTGTTCTAAAGGCAGTAGAGATGATTGTGGACTTCAGGAAGAGCCCAGCCTCACCTGCCCCCCATCACCCTGTGTGACTTCCTCAGTTGACACCGTGGAGTCCTTCCTCTTACCAAATGGAGGCAAATCCAGTGGTTGAAGACAATAGTGATGCCACCCATCCTCAACTCCTCCATCATGATCTGGTACCCTGCTGCTACTAAGGACAAGGCAGACTGCAGCTTGTCATTTACTCTACCAAGAAGATGATTGGCTACCATTTGCCAACTGCAGTACCTGTAGGACCCTGGAGTGTGTAGTGTCATGGCTGACACCTCTCATCCTGGACACAAACTTTTTTAGACATTCACATGTGACTACACTTGTGACTGCAGCTGGCCGTCATTATCATGGAAAGACAATTCAGACAATTCCCAATTCAGGAGAAGCCCCGGTATTTTCCGGGGGTTCAAGGCGCCAACACTGTATCACATTGTCTCTAGTTCAAATCTATTTTTATTGAATCTCATCGACGTGTTCCTCCACACCATCTACCATCAATACATATAATGAAATTTCTGCTTTAAAAGCTGAACAATGTCAATAATCATCAATGTACACTAAATCTGAAAATTGCCTGAAAAAAAAAAAACATTGTCTTGAGATAGATGATTTCTGTGTAGAGAAATGATTCATAGTACTCAATATTGCTGGACTAATAAGCCATTCACATTTGCAAGCATATAATTCTATATGCTAGCAAAATGAACATATAAAGAATAATTCAATGAAAAATTATATTTTTAAGAATCAGTGTCATGTTTTCAGACCTATCTGTAAGATCATGTTAAAACAGAAGGAGCTCCTTCTTTCCAAACAGCAATGTCTCTTTTCTTCTGAGCCAGCCAATCACTGACTACGTCTACACTAAACTGTTCAGTCATCCAACTGTGAATATGACCACAATTCAATTCAATTCAATTCAATTCAATTCAGTTGTATTTATATAGATATGGTAACAATAATGACAGTAATAATATATGTAGTGGACGTCGTGCAGGACCACAGCAGCAGCCACGATCCATGAGAACCTGCTGGACGAGAGAGCACAGAAACTCCGGGAACCACAGTGTCCACACTAGCATTTGTATCTGAGTAGAGACCTCTGTCCACTTGAAAAACCTGAACATCAAGCCAAATCTCTTCTTGTTTTAATACTGCTATGATTTAGTTGTTCTCGTTTACATATTTCCCTGTTTCTCTTGGACTGTGGAGTTTAATTGTGTCTCAAACCCCCTAAACTGTGGTGCAGTGCTAACATCATTACTAGCTGTGTGCTATATTCACATTTAAAATGAGAGATCATCAGTCCTTCTTAAGTTTACTGGCACACAGTCCCTGAACCTCACTAGGGAGGCTTACATCATCGTTTTCCCCATTCACACTGCAACTCCAAGCCAGCATTTCAAGATTTACACACTCTGGAGACCATTTTGGAAGAGTTCAGTTTTAGGATTAGGGAAAATGTTGTTTTAGTCCAGATGGAGGACAACCTGAAGAAAATATGGGTTTCAAGAGAAAACATTAAAATTAAAAAGTCTAAGGTGTACTGAATAGATAGATATGGGGGGCTGAAGCCAATCCCAGCTGGTGGGGTACGCCCCAGACAGGTTGCCTCTTAATCACAGGGCTGACACAGAGACAAACGACCATTCACCAATTAACCTATAAAGCTTCTTATGTCTTTGGACTGTGGGAGGAAGCCGGAGAGAACCCATGCAGACACGGGAAGAACATGCAAACATGCTTGAGCCAGCTGTGGGTTTGAATCAAGAAGAAGTGACAGTACTATCCACTGCACTGTGCCG
>CP136871.1:29537348-29632348 GCA_033000465.1 Sciaenops ocellatus | reverse complement strand
TTGTCAGCACCGTCAGTCAGCACGGCAGGTCCGTGGAAGACGCCTCTGCCTCTGCGCTGTACAACTCATACTTACCTGGCAGGGGAGATACCATGATCAAGAAGGTGGTTCACCCAGGGCGAGGCTCAGCCATTGCACTCCGGCTGTGCTGACCCCTGCGAATTCCCCAAATGTGGGGATCTCGACTGCATAATTTCTGGTAGTGGGGGACTGCGTTCGCGCTCTCCCCTGACAAGCCTGTCAAACAAAAAAACAAAAACAACCCAAAGCGAAAGCTGTCCAACTGTGGTGCATTTAATGGCGCCCAGCGTCTCCCGTGCAGCACAGTCTTTGTTCGTCCACGCGATGCTCACGACACTGACAAACGGGATTTGGAGGTCGGGGGTGAGGAGACCACGCCCACCTAGGGGACGGCTTGATTTCAGTGGTGGAGTTGGCCTTACTTTGACCTAGAACATCTTTGGCCCAGGCACCCAGTTCACTTTGCTGACACTGTATTTTCAAATTGAAGTGTCACACTTTGTGTTCCTGTGGAGCCTTTCAGCCCGAGCATCTGAATGCGCTTAGTAAAGCACTTAGTGAACTGAGCGCCACTAAACACGTCATTCACCGTGGGACCCGTGAGTGATGGTGCCGGGGCGGAGCGTGACCTCCTCGCCTCCGACCCCTTGTCGGTATCGCTTCTCGGCCTTTTGGCTAAGATCAAGTGTAGTATCTGTTCTTATCAGTTTAATATCTGATACGTCCCCTACCCGGGGACCATATATTAAATTGATTTTTGGAACAGGGAGATGGAACAGGGGCTTGCTCCGTCCACTCCACGCATCGACCTGGTATTGCAGCATCTCCGGGAACGGTGCACCCCCTCCCTCGCTGTTGAAAATCAAGTCCCTGCGGGCCCTGGGTTGCTTGCGCTCCAGGTCAGCAGGGCGATACAACCGCTACTTACCAATTAAGACCCAGGTCATCTTTTGTCATTCCGAGTACGAAAACGCTTTCCTCTCAGGCATTAAACCCCTGCAGATTCACAGAGTCTTCCATAAGTCTCTGGTTTTTGGCCAGGCGTGTTTTGTCAGCACCGTCAGTCAGCACGGCAGGTCCGTGGAAGACGCCTCTGCCTCTGCGCTGTACAACTCATACTTACCTGGCAGGGGAGATACCATGATCAAGAAGGTGGTTCACCCAGGGCGAGGCTCAGCCATTGCACTCCGGCTGTGCTGACCCCTGCGAATTCCCCAAATGTGGGAATCTCGACTGCATAATTTCTGGTAGTGGGGGACTGCGTTCGCGCTCTCCCCTGACAAGCCTGTCAAACAAAAAAACAAAAACAACCCAAAGCGAAAGCTGTCCAACTGTGGTGCATTTAATGGCGCCCAGCGTCTCCTGTGCAGCACAGTCTTTGTTCGTCCACGCGATGCTCACGACACTGACAAACGGGATTTGGAGGTCGGGGGTGAGGAGACCACGCCCACCTAGGGGACGGCTTGATTTCAGTGGTGGAGTTGGCCTTACTTTGACCTAGAACATCTTTGGCCCAGGCACCCAGTTCACTTTGCTGACACTGTATTTTCAAATTGAAGTGTCACACTTTGTGTTCCTGTGGAGCCTTTCAGCCCGAGCATCTGAATGCGCTTAGTAAAGCACTTAGTGAACTGAGCGCCACTAAACACGTCATTCACCGTGGGACCCGTGAGTGATGGTGCCGGGGCGGAGCGTGACCTCCTCGCCTCCGACCCCTTGTCGGTATCGCTTCTCGGCCTTTTGGCTAAGATCAAGTGTAGTATCTGTTCTTATCAGTTTAATATCTGATACGTCCCCTACCCGGGACCATATATTAAATTGATTTTTGGAACAGGGAGATGGAACAGGGGCTTGCTCCGTCCACTCCACGCATCGACCTGGTATTGCAGCATCTCCGGGAACGGTGCACCCCCTCCCTCGCTGTTGAAAATCAAGTCCCTGCGGGCCCTGGGTTGCTTGCGCTCCAGGTCAGCAGGGCGATACAACCGCTACTTACCAATTAAGACCCAGGTCATCTTTTGTCATTCCGAGTACGAAAACGCTTTCCTCTCAGGCATTAAACCCCTGCAGATTCACACAGTCTTCCATAAGTCTCTGGTTTTTGGCCAGGCGTGTTTTGTCAGCACCGTCAGTCAGCACGGCAGGTCCGTGGAAGACGCCTCTGCCTCTGCGCTGTACAACTCATACTTACCTGGCAGGGGAGATACCATGATCAAGAAGGTGGTTCACCCAGGGCGAGGCTCAGCCATTGCACTCCGGCTGTGCTGACCCCTGCGAATTCCCCAAATGTGGGAATCTCGACTGCATAATTTCTGGTAGTGGGGGACTGCGTTCGCGCTCTCCCCTGACAAGCCTGTCAAACAAAAAAACAAAAACAACCCAAAGCGAAAGCTGTCCAACTGTGGTGCATTTAATGGCGCCCAGCGTCTCCCGTGCAGCACAGTCTTTGTTCGTCCACGCGATGCTCACGACACTGACAAACGGGATTTGGAGGTCGGGGGTGAGGAGACCACGCCCACCTAGGGGACGGCTTGATTTCAGTGGTGGAGTTGGCCTTACTTTGACCTAGAACATCTTTGGCCCAGGCACCCAGTTCACTTTGCTGACACTGTATTTTCAAATTGAAGTGTCACACTTTGTGTTCCTGTGGAGCCTTTCAGCCCGAGCATCTGAATGCGCTTAGTAAAGCACTTAGTGAACTGAGCGCCACTAAACACGTCATTCACCGTGGGACCCATGAGTGATGGTGCCGGGGCGGAGCGTGACCTCCTCGCCTCCGACCCCTTGTCGGTATCGCTTCTCGGCCTTTTGGCTAAGATCAAGTGTAGTATCTGTTCTTATCAGTTTAATATCTGATACGTCCCCTACCCGGGGACCATATATTAAATTGATTTTTGGAACAGGGAGATGGAACAGGGGCTTGCTCCGTCCACTCCACGCATCGACCTGGTATTGCAGCATCTCCGGGAACGGTGCACCCCCTCCCTCGCTGTTGAAAATCAAGTCCCTGCGGGCCCTGGGTTGCTTGCGCTCCAGGTCAGCAGGGCGATACAACCGCTACTTACCAATTAAGACCCAGGTCATCTTTTGTCATTCCGAGTACGAAAACGCTTTCCTCTCAGGCATTAAACCCCTGCAGATTCACAGAGTCTTCCATAAGTCTCTGGTTTTTGGCCAGGCGTGTTTTGTCAGCACCGTCAGTCAGCACGGCAGGTCCGTGGAAGACGCCTCTGCCTCTGCGCTGTACAACTCATACTTACCTGGCAGGGGAGATACCATGATCAAGAAGGTGGTTCACCCAGGGCGAGGCTCAGCCATTGCACTCCGGCTGTGCTGACCTCTGCGAATTCCCCAAATGTGGGAATCTCGACTGCATAATTTCTGGTAGTGGGGGACTGCGTTCGCGCTCTCCCCTGACAAGCCTGTCAAACAAAAAAACAAAAACAGCCCAAAGCGAAAGCTGTCCAACTGTGGTGCATTTAATGGCGCCCAGTGTCTCCTGTGCAGCACAGTCTTTGTTCGTCCACGCGATGCTCACGACACTGACAAACAGGATTTGGAGGTCGGGGGTGAGGAGACCACGCCCACCTAGGGGACGGCTTGATTTCAGTGGTGGAGTTGGCCTTACTTTGACCTAGAACATCTTTGGCCCAGGCACCCAGTTCACTTTGCTGACACTGTATTTTCAAATTGAAGTGTCACACTGTGTGTTCCTGTGGAGCCTTTCAGCCCGAGCATCTGAATGCGCTTAGTAAAGCACTTAGTGAACTGAGCGCCACTAAACACGTCATTCACCGTGGGACCCGTGAGTGATGGTGCCGGGGCGGAGCGTGACCTCCTCGCCTCCGACCCCTTGTCGGTATCGCTTCTCGGCCTTTTGGCTAAGATCAAGTGTAGTATCTGTTCTTATCAGTTTAATATCTGATACGTCCCCTACCCGGGGACCATATATTAAATTGATTTTTGGAACAGGGAGATGGAACAGGGGCTTGCTCCGTCCACTCCACGCATCGACCTGGTATTGCAGCATCTCCGGGAATGGTGCACCCCCTCCCTCGCTGTTGAAAATCAAGTCCCTGCGGGCCCTGGGTTGCTTGCGCTCCAGGTCAGCAGGGCGATACAACCGCTACTTACCAATTAAGACCCAGGTCATCTTTTGTCATTCCGAGTACGAAAACGCTTTCCTCTCAGGCATTAAACCCCTGCAGATTCACAGAGTCTTCCATAAGTCTCTGGTTTTTGGCCAGGCGTGTTTTGTCAGCACCGTCAGTCAGCACGGCAGGTCCGTGGAAGACGCCTCTGCCTCTGCGCTGTACAACTCATACTTACCTGGCAGGGGAGATACCATGATCAAGAAGGTGGTTCACCCAGGGCGAGGCTCAGCCATTGCACTCCGGCTGTGCTGACCCCTGCGAATTCCCCAAATGTGGGAATCTCGACTGCATAATTTCTGGTAGTGGGGGACTGCGTTCGCGCTCTCCCCTGACAAGCCTGTCAAACAAAAAAACAAAAACAACCCAAAGCGAAAGCTGTCCAACTGTGGTGCATTTAATGGCGCCCAGCGTCTCCCGTGCAGCACAGTCTTTGTTCGTCCACGCGATGCTCACGACACTGACAAACGGGATTTGGAGCTCGGGGGTGAGGAGACCACGCCCACCTAGGGGACGGCTTGATTTCAGTGGTGGAGTTGGCCTTACTTTGACCTAGAACATCTTTTTTGGAACAGGGAGCTGGAACAGGGGCTTGCTCCGTCCACTCCACGCATCGACCTGGTATTGCAGCATCTCCGGGAACGGTGCACCCCCTCCCTCGCTGTTGAAAATCAAGTCCCTGCGGGCCCTGGGTTGCTTGCGCTCCAGGTCAGCAGGGCGATACAACCGCTACTTACCAATTAAGACCCAGGTCATCTTTTGTCATTCCGAGTACGAAAACGCTTTCCTCTCAGGCATTAAACCCCTGCAGATTCACACAGTCTTCCATAAGTCTCTGGTTTTTGGCCAGGCGTGTTTTGTCAGCACCGTCAGTCAGCACGGCAGGTCCGTGGAAGACGCCTCTGCCTCTGCGCTGTACAACTCATACTTACCTGGCAGGGGAGATACCATGATCAAGAAGGTGGTTCACCCAGGGCGAGGCTCAGCCATTGCACTCCGGCTGTGCTGACCCCTGCGAATTCCCCAAATGTGGGAATCTCGACTGCATAATTTCTGGTAGTGGGGGACTGCGTTCGCGCTCTCCCCTGACAAGCCTGTCAAACAAAAAAACAAAAACAACCCAAAGCGAAAGCTGTCCAACTGTGGTGCATTTAATGGCGCCCAGCGTCTCCCGTGCAGCACAGTCTTTGTTCGTCCACGCGATGCTCACGACACTGACAAACGGGATTTGGAGGTCGGGGGTGAGGAGACCACGCCCACCTAGGGGACGGCTTGATTTCAGTGGTGAAGTTGGCCTTACTTTGACCTAGAACATCTTTGGCCCAGGCACCCAGTTCACTTTGCTGACACTGTATTTTCAAATTGAAGTGTCACACTTTGTGTTCCTGTGGAGCCTTTCAGCCCGAGCATCTGAATGCGCTTAGTAAAGCACTTAGTGAACTGAGCGCCACTAAACACGTCATTCACCGTGGGACCCGTGAGTGATGGTGCCGGGGCGGAGCGTGACCTCCTCGCCTCCGACCCCTTGTCGGTATCGCTTCTCAGCCTTTTGGCTAAGATCAAGTGTAGTATCTGTTCTTATCAGTTTAATATCTGATACGTCCCCTACCCGGGGACCATATATTAAATTGATTTTTGGAACAGGGAGGTGGAACAGGGGCTTGCTCCGTCCACTCCACGCATCGACCTGGTATTGCAGCATCTCCCTCGCTGTTGAAAATCAAGTCCCTGCGGGCCCTGGGTTGCTTGCGCTCCAGGTCAGCAGGGCGATACAACCGCTACTTACCAATTAAGACCCAGGTCATCTTTTGTCATTCCGAGTACGAAAACGCTTTCCTCTCAGGCATTAAACCCCTGCAGATTCACACAGTCTTCCATAAGTCTCTGGTTTTTGGCCAGGCGTGTTTTGTCAGCACCGTCAGTCAGCACGGCAGGTCCGTGGAAGACGCCTCTGCCTCTGCGCTGTACAACTCATACTTACCTGGCAGGGGAGATACCATGATCAAGAAGGTGGTTCACCCAGGGCGAGGCTCAGCCATTGCACTCCGGCTGTGCTGACCCCTGCGAATTCCCCAAATGTGGGAATCTCGACTGCATAATTTCTGGTAGTGGGGGACTGCGTTCGCGCTCTCCCCTGACAAGCCTGTCAAACAAAAAAACAAAAACAACCCAAAGCGAAAGCTGTCCAACTGTGGTGCATTTAATGGCGCCCAGCGTCTCCCGTGCAGCACAGTCTTTGTTCGTCCACGCGATGCTCACGACACTGACAAACGGGATTTGGAGGTCGGGGGTGAGGAGACCACGCCCACCTAGGGGACGGCTTGATTTCAGTGGTGGAGTTGGCCTTACTTTGACCTAGAACATCTTTGGCCCAGGCACCCAGTTCACTTTGCTGACACTGTATTTTCAAATTGAAGTGTCACACTTTGTGTTCCTGTGGAGCCTTTCAGCCCGAGCATCTGAATGCGCTTAGTAAAGCACTTAGTGAACTGAGCGCCACTAAACACGTCATTCACCGTGGGACCCGTGAGTGATGGTGCCGGGGCGGAGCGTGACCTCCTCGCCTCCGACCCCTTGTCGGTATCGCTTCTCGGCCTTTTGGCTAAGATCAAGTGTAGTATCTGTTCTTATCAGTTTAATATCTGATACGTCCCCTACCCGGGGACCATATATTAAATTGATTTTTGGAACAGGGAGCTGGAACAGGGGCTTGCTCCGTCCACTCCACGCATCGACCTGGTATTGCAGCATCTCCGGGAACGGTGCACCCCCTCCCTCGCTGTTGAAAATCAAGTCCCTGCGGGCCCTGGGTTGCTTGCGCTCCAGGTCAGCAGGGCGATACAACCGCTACTTACCAATTAAGACCCAGGTCATCTTTTGTCATTCCGAGTACGAAAACGCTTTCCTCTCAGGCATTAAACCCCTGCAGATTCACACAGTCTTCCATAAGTCTCTGGTTTTTGGCCAGGCGTGTTTTGTCAGCACCGTCAGTCAGCACGGCAGGTCCGTGGAAGACGCCTCTGCCTCTGCGCTGTACAACTCATACTTACCTGGCAGGGGAGATACCATGATCAAGAAGGTGGTTCACCCAGGGCGAGGCTCAGCCATTGCACTCCGGCTGTGCTGACCCCTGCGAATTCCCCAAATGTGGGAATCTCGACTGCATAATTTCTGGTAGTGGGGGACTGCGTTCGCGCTCTCCCCTGACAAGCCTGTCAAACAAAAAAACAAAAACAACCCAAAGCGAAAGCTGTCCAACTGTGGTGCATTTAATGGCGCCCAGCGTCTCCCGTGCAGCACAGTCTTTGTTCGTCCACGCGATGCTCACGACACTGACAAACGGGATTTGGAGGTCGGGGGTGAGGAGACCACGCCCACCTAGGGGACGGCTTGATTTCAGTGGTGGAGTTGGCCTTACTTTGACCTAGAACATCTTTGGCCCAGGCACCCAGTTCACTTTGCTGACACTGTATTTTCAAATTGAAGTGTCACACTTTGTGTTCCTGTGGAGCCTTTCAGCCCGAGCATCTGAATGCGCTTAGTAAAGCACTTAGTGAACTGAGCGCCACTAAACACGTCATTCACCGTGGGACCCGTGAGTGATGGTGCCGGGGCGGAGCGTGACCTCCTCGCCTCCGACCCCTTGTCGGTATCGCTTCTCGGCCTTTTGGCTAAGATCAAGTGTAGTATCTGTTCTTATCAGTTTAATATCTGATACGTCCCCTACCCGGGGACCATATATTAAATTGATTTTTGGAACAGGGAGATGGAACAGGGGCTTGCTCCGTCCACTCCACGCATCGACCTGGTATTGCAGCATCTCCGGGAACGGTGCACCCCCTCCCTCGCTGTTGAAAATCAAGTCCCTGCGGGCCCTGGGTTGCTTGCGCTCCAGGTCAGCAGGGCGATACAACCGCTACTTACCAATTAAGACCCAGGTCATCTTTTGTCATTCCGAGTACGAAAACGCTTTCCTCTCAGGCATTAAACCCCTGCAGATTCACACAGTCTTCCATAAGTCTCTGGTTTTTGGCCAGGCGTGTTTTGTCAGCACCGTCAGTCAGCACGGCAGGTCCGTGGAAGACGCCTCTGCCTCTGCGCTGTACAACTCATACTTACCTGGCAGGGGAGATACCATGATCAAGAAGGTGGTTCACCCAGGGCGAGGCTCAGCCATTGCACTCCGGCTGTGCTGACCCCTGCGAATTCCCCAAATGTGGGAATCTCGACTGCATAATTTCTGGTAGTGGGGGACTGCGTTCGCGCTCTCCCCTGACAAGCCTGTCAAACAAAAAAACAAAAACAACCCAAAGCGAAAGCTGTCCAACTGTGGTGCATTTAATGGCGCCCAGCGTCTCCCGTGCAGCACAGTCTTTGTTCGTCCACGCGATGCTCACGACACTGACAAACGGGATTTGGAGGTCGGGGGTGAGGAGACCACGCCCACCTAGGGGACGGCTTGATTTCAGTGGTGGAGTTGGCCTTACTTTGACCTAGAACATCTTTGGCCCAGGCACCCAGTTCACTTTGCTGACACTGTATTTTCAAATTGAAGTGTCACACTTTGTGTTCCTGTGGAGCCTTTCAGCCCGAGCATCTGAATGCGCTTAGTAAAGCACTTAGTGAACTGAGCGCCACTAAACACGTCATTCACCGTGGGACCCGTGAGTGATGGTGCCGGGGCGGAGCGTGACCTCCTCGCCTCCGACCCCTTGTCGGTATCGCTTCTCGGCCTTTTGGCTAAGATCAAGTGTAGTATCTGTTCTTATCAGTTTAATATCTGATACGTCCCCTACCCGGGGACCATATATTAAATTGATTTTTGGAACAGGGAGATGGAACAGGGGCTTGCTCCGTCCACTCCACGCATCGACCTGGTATTGCAGCATCTCCGGGAACGGTGCACCCCCTCCCTCGCTGTTGAAAATCAAGTCCCTGCGGGCCCTGGGTTGCTTGCGCTCCAGGTCAGCAGGGCGATACAACCGCTACTTACCAATTAAGACCCAGGTCATCTTTTGTCATTCCGAGTACGAAAACGCTTTCCTCTCAGGCATTAAACCCCTGCAGATTCACAGAGTCTTCCATAAGTCTCTGGTTTTTGGCCAGGCGTGTTTTGTCAGCACCGTCAGTCAGCACGGCAGGTCCGTGGAAGACGCCTCTGCCTCTGCGCTGTACAACTCATACTTACCTGGCAGGGGAGATACCATGATCAAGAAGGTGGTTCACCCAGGGCGAGGCTCAGCCATTGCACTCCGGCTGTGCTGACCCCTGCGAATTCCCCAAATGTGGGAATCTCGACTGCATAATTTCTGGTAGTGGGGGACTGCGTTCGCGCTCTCCCCTGACAAGCCTGTCAAACAAAAAAACAAAAACAACCCAAAGCGAAAGCTGTCCAACTGTGGTGCATTTAATGGCGCCCAGCGTCTCCCGTGCAGCACAGTCTTTGTTCGTCCACGCGATGCTCACGACACTGACAAACGGGATTTGGAGGTCGGGGGTGAGGAGACCACGCCCACCTAGGGGACGGCTTGATTTCAGTGGTGGAGTTGGCCTTACTTTGACCTAGAACATCTTTGGCCCAGGCACCCAGTTCACTTTGCTGACACTGTATTTTCAAATTGAAGTGTCACACTTTGTGTTCCTGTGGAGCCTTTCAGCCCGAGCATCTGAATGCGCTTAGTAAAGCACTTAGTGAACTGAGCGCCACTAAACACGTCATTCACCGTGGGACCCGTGAGTGATGGTGCCGGGGCGGAGCGTGACCTCCTCGCCTCCGACCCCTTGTCGGTATCGCTTCTCGGCCTTTTGGCTAAGATCAAGTGTAGTATCTGTTCTTATCAGTTTAATATCTGATACGTCCCCTACCCGGGGACCATATATTAAATTGATTTTTGGAACAGGGAGATGGAACAGGGGCTTGCTCCGTCCACTCCACGCATCGACCTGGTATTGCAGCATCTCCGGGAACGGTGCACCCCCTCCCTCGCTGTTGAAAATCAAGTCCCTGCGGGCCCTGGGTTGCTTGCGCTCCAGGTCAGCAGGGCGATACAACCGCTACTTACCAATTAAGACCCAGGTCATCTTTTGTCATTCCGAGTACGAAAACGCTTTCCTCTCAGGCATTAAACCCCTGCAGATTCACACAGTCTTCCATAAGTCTCTGGTTTTTGGCCAGGCGTGTTTTGTCAGCACCGTCAGTCAGCACGGCAGGTCCGTGGAAGACGCCTCTGCCTCTGCGCTGTACAACTCATACTTACCTGGCAGGGGAGATACCATGATCAAGAAGGTGGTTCACCCAGGGCGAGGCTCAGCCATTGCACTCCGGCTGTGCTGACCCCTGCGAATTCCCCAAATGTGGGAATCTCGACTGCATAATTTCTGGTAGTGGGGGACTGCGTTCGCGCTCTCCCCTGACAAGCCTGTCAAACAAAAAAACAAAAACAACCCAAAGCGAAAGCTGTCCAACTGTGGTGCATTTAATGGCGCCCAGCGTCTCCCGTGCAGCACAGTCTTTGTTCGTCCACGCGATGCTCACGACACTGACAAACGGGATTTGGAGGTCGGGGGTGAGGAGACCACGCCCACCTAGGGGACGGCTTGATTTCAGTGGTGGAGTTGGCCTTACTTTGACCTAGAACATCTTTGGCCCAGGCACCCAGTTCACTTTGCTGACACTGTATTTTCAAATTGAAGTGTCACACTTTGTGTTCCTGTGGAGCCTTTCAGCCCGAGCATCTGAATGCGCTTAGTAAAGCACTTAGTGAACTGAGCGCCACTAAACACGTCATTCACCGTGGGACCCGTGAGTGATGGTGCCGGGGCGGAGCGTGACCTCCTCGCCTCCGACCCCTTGTCGGTATCGCTTCTCGGCCTTTTGGCTAAGATCAAGTGTAGTATCTGTTCTTATCAGTTTAATATCTGATACGTCCCCTACCCGGGGACCATATGTTAAATTGATTTTTGGAACAGGGAGATGGAACAGGGGCTTGCTCCGTCCACTCCACGCATCGACCTGGTATTGCAGCATCTCCGGGAACGGTGCACCCCCTCCCTCGCTGTTGAAAATCAAGTCCCTGCGGGCCCTGGGTTGCTTGCGCTCCAGGTCAGCAGGGCGATACAACCGCTACTTACCAATTAAGACCCAGGTCATCTTTTGTCATTCCGAGTACGAAAACGCTTTCCTCTCAGGCATTAAACCCCTGCAGATTCACACAGTCTTCCATAAGTCTCTGGTTTTTGGCCAGGCGTGTTTTGTCAGCACCGTCAGTCAGCACGGCAGGTCCGTGGAAGACGCCTCTGCCTCTGCGCTGTACAACTCATACTTACCTGGCAGGGGAGATACCATGATCAAGAAGGTGGTTCACCCAGGGCGAGGCTCAGCCATTGCACTCCGGCTGTGCTGACCCCTGCGAATTCCCCAAATGTGGGAATCTCGACTGCATAATTTCTGGTAGTGGGGGACTGCGTTCGCGCTCTCCCCTGACAAGCCTGTCAAACAAAAAAACAAAAACAACCCAAAGCGAAAGCTGTCCAACTGTGGTGCATTTAATGGCGCCCAGCGTCTCCCGTGCAGCACAGTCTTTGTTCGTCCACGCAATGCTCACGACACTGACAAACGGGATTTGGAGGTCGGGGGTGAGGAGACCACGCCCACCTAGGGGACGGCTTGATTTCAGTGGTGGAGTTGGCCTTACTTTGACCTAGAACATCTTTGGCCCAGGCACCCAGTTCACTTTGCTGACACTGTATTTTCAAATTGAAGTGTCACACTTTGTGTTCCTGTGGAGCCTTTCAGCCCGAGCATCTGAATGCGCTTAGTAAAGCACTTAGTGAACTGAGCGCCACTAAACACGTCATTCACCGTGGGACCCGTGAGTGATGGTGCCGGGGCGGAGCGTGACCTCCTCGCCTCCGACCCCTTGTCGGTATCGCTTCTCGGCCTTTTGGCTAAGATCAAGTGTAGTATCTGTTCTTATCAGTTTAATATCTGATACGTCCCCTACCCGGGGACCATATATTAAATTGATTTTTGGAACAGGGAGATGGAACAGGGGCTTGCTCCGTCCACTCCACGCATCGACCTGGTATTGCAGCATCTCCGGGAACGGTGCACCCCCTCCCTTGCTGTTGAAAATCAAGTCCCTGCGGGCCCTGGGTTGCTTGCGCTCCAGGTCAGCAGGGCGATACAACCGCTACTTACCAATTAAGACCCAGGTCATCTTTTGTCATTCCGAGTACGAAAACGCTTTCCTCTCAGGCATTAAACCCCTGCAGATTCACAGAGTCTTCCATAAGTCTCTGGTTTTTGGCCAGGCGTGTTTTGTCAGCACCGTCAGTCAGCACGGCAGGTCCGTGGAAGACGCCTCTGCCTCTGCGCTGTACAACTCATACTTACCTGGCAGGGGAGATACCATGATCAAGAAGGTGGTTCACCCAGGGCGAGGCTCAGCCATTGCACTCCGGCTGTGCTGACCCCTGCGAATTCCCCAAATGTGGGGATCTCGACTGCATAATTTCTGGTAGTGGGGGACTGCGTTCGCGCTCTCCCCTGACAAGCCTGTCAAACAAAAAAACAAAAACAACCCAAAGCGAAAGCTGTCCAACTGTGGTGCATTTAATGGCGCCCAGCGTCTCCCGTGCAGCACAGTCTTTGTTCGTCCACGCGATGCTCACGACACTGACAAACGGGATTTGGAGGTCGGGGGTGAGGAGACCACGCCCACCTAGGGGACGGCTTGATTTCAGTGGTGGAGTTGGCCTTACTTTGACCTAGAACATCTTTGGCCCAGGCACCCAGTTCACTTTGCTGACACTGTATTTTCAAATTGAAGTGTCACACTTTGTGTTCCTGTGGAGCCTTTCAGCCCGAGCATCTGAATGCGCTTAGTAAAGCACTTAGTGAACTGAGCGCCACTAAACACGTCATTCACCGTGGGACCCGTGAGTGATGGTGCCGGGGCGGAGCGTGACCTCCTCGCCTCCGACCCCTTGTCGGTATCGCTTCTCGGCCTTTTGGCTAAGATCAAGTGTAGTATCTGTTCTTATCAGTTTAATATCTGATACGTCCCCTACCCGGGGACCATATATTAAATTGATTTTTGGAACAGGGAGATGGAACAGGGGCTTGCTCCGTCCACTCCACGCATCGACCTGGTATTGCAGCATCTCCGGGAACGGTGCACCCCCTCCCTCGCTGTTGAAAATCAAGTCCCTGCGGGCCCTGGGTTGCTTGCGCTCCAGGTCAGCAGGGCGATACAACCGCTACTTACCAATTAAGACCCAGGTCATCTTTTGTCATTCCGAGTACGAAAACGCTTTCCTCTCAGGCATTAAACCCCTGCAGATTCACAGAGTCTTCCATAAGTCTCTGGTTTTTGGCCAGGCGTGTTTTGTCAGCACCGTCAGTCAGCACGGCAGGTCCGTGGAAGACGCCTCTGCCTCTGCGCTGTACAACTCATACTTACCTGGCAGGGGAGATACCATGATCAAGAAGGTGGTTCACCCAGGGCGAGGCTCAGCCATTGCACTCCGGCTGTGCTGACCCCTGCGAATTCCCCAAATGTGGGAATCTCGACTGCATAATTTCTGGTAGTGGGGGACTGCGTTCGCGCTCTCCCCTGACAAGCCTGTCAAACAAAAAAACAAAAACAACCCAAAGCGAAAGCTGTCCAACTGTGGTGCATTTAATGGCGCCCAGCGTCTCCTGTGCAGCACAGTCTTTGTTCGTCCACGCGATGCTCACGACACTGACAAACGGGATTTGGAGGTCGGGGGTGAGGAGACCACGCCCACCTAGGGGACGGCTTGATTTCAGTGGTGGAGTTGGCCTTACTTTGACCTAGAACATCTTTGGCCCAGGCACCCAGTTCACTTTGCTGACACTGTATTTTCAAATTGAAGTGTCACACTTTGTGTTCCTGTGGAGCCTTTCAGCCCGAGCATCTGAATGCGCTTAGTAAAGCACTTAGTGAACTGAGCGCCACTAAACACGTCATTCACCGTGGGACCCGTGAGTGATGGTGCCGGGGCGGAGCGTGACCTCCTCGCCTCCGACCCCTTGTCGGTATCGCTTCTCGGCCTTTTGGCTAAGATCAAGTGTAGTATCTGTTCTTATCAGTTTAATATCTGATACGTCCCCTACCCGGGGACCATATATTAAATTGATTTTTGGAACAGGGAGATGGAACAGGGGCTTGCTCCGTCCACTCCACGCATCGACCTGGTATTGCAGCATCTCCGGGAACGGTGCACCCCCTCCCTCGCTGTTGAAAATCAAGTCCCTGCGGGCCCTGGGTTGCTTGCGCTCCAGGTCAGCAGGGCGATACAACCGCTACTTACCAATTAAGACCCAGGTCATCTTTTGTCATTCCGAGTACGAAAACGCTTTCCTCTCAGGCATTAAACCCCTGCAGATTCACAGAGTCTTCCATAAGTCTCTGGTTTTTGGCCAGGCGTGTTTTGTCAGCACCGTCAGTCAGCACGGCAGGTCCGTGGAAGACGCCTCTGCCTCTGCGCTGTACAACTCATACTTACCTGGCAGGGGAGATACCATGATCAAGAAGGTGGTTCACCCAGGGCGAGGCTCAGCCATTGCACTCCGGCTGTGCTGACCTCTGCGAATTCCCCAAATGTGGGAATCTCGACTGCATAATTTCTGGTAGTGGGGGACTGCGTTCGCGCTCTCCCCTGACAAGCCTGTCAAACAAAAAAACAAAAACAGCCCAAAGCGAAAGCTGTCCAACTGTGGTGCATTTAATGGCGCCCAGTGTCTCCTGTGCAGCACAGTCTTTGTTCGTCCACGCGATGCTCACGACACTGACAAACAGGATTTGGAGGTCGGGGGTGAGGAGACCACGCCCACCTAGGGGACGGCTTGATTTCAGTGGTGGAGTTGGCCTTACTTTGACCTAGAACATCTTTGGCCCAGGCACCCAGTTCACTTTGCTGACACTGTATTTTCAAATTGAAGTGTCACACTTTGTGTTCCTGTGGAGCCTTTCAGCCCGAGCATCTGAATGCGCTTAGTAAAGCACTTAGTGAACTGAGCGCCACTAAACACGTCATTCACCGTGGGACCCGTGAGTGATGGTGCCGGGGCGGAGCGTGACCTCCTCGCCTCCGACCCCTTGTCGGTATCGCTTCTCGGCCTTTTGGCTAAGATCAAGTGTAGTATCTGTTCTTATCAGTTTAATATCTGATACGTCCCCTACCCGGGGACCATATATTAAATTGATTTTTGGAACAGGGAGATGGAACAGGGGCTTGCTCCGTCCACTCCACGCATCGACCTGGTATTGCAGCATCTCCGGGAATGGTGCACCCCCTCCCTCGCTGTTGAAAATCAAGTCCCTGCGGGCCCTGGGTTGCTTGCGCTCCAGGTCAGCAGGGCGATACAACCGCTACTTACCAATTAAGACCCAGGTCATCTTTTGTCATTCCGAGTACGAAAACGCTTTCCTCTCAGGCATTAAACCCCTGCAGATTCACAGAGTCTTCCATAAGTCTCTGGTTTTTGGCCAGGCGTGTTTTGTCAGCACCGTCAGTCAGCACGGCAGGTCCGTGGAAGACGCCTCTGCCTCTGCGCTGTACAACTCATACTTACCTGGCAGGGGAGATACCATGATCAAGAAGGTGGTTCACCCAGGGCGAGGCTCAGCCATTGCACTCCGGCTGTGCTGACCCCTGCGAATTCCCCAAATGTGGGAATCTCGACTGCATAATTTCTGGTAGTGGGGGACTGCGTTCGCGCTCTCCCCTGACAAGCCTGTCAAACAAAAAAACAAAAACAACCCAAAGCGAAAGCTGTCCAACTGTGGTGCATTTAATGGCGCCCAGCGTCTCCCGTGCAGCACAGTCTTTGTTCGTCCACGCGATGCTCACGACACTGACAAACGGGATTTGGAGCTCGGGGGTGAGGAGACCACGCCCACCTAGGGGACGGCTTGATTTCAGTGGTGGAGTTGGCCTTACTTTGACCTAGAACATCTTTTTTGGAACAGGGAGCTGGAACAGGGGCTTGCTCCGTCCACTCCACGCATCGACCTGGTATTGCAGCATCTCCGGGAACGGTGCACCCCCTCCCTCGCTGTTGAAAATCAAGTCCCTGCGGGCCCTGGGTTGCTTGCGCTCCAGGTCAGCAGGGCGATACAACCGCTACTTACCAATTAAGACCCAGGTCATCTTTTGTCATTCCGAGTACGAAAACGCTTTCCTCTCAGGCATTAAACCCCTGCAGATTCACACAGTCTTCCATAAGTCTCTGGTTTTTGGCCAGGCGTGTTTTGTCAGCACCGTCAGTCAGCACGGCAGGTCCGTGGAAGACGCCTCTGCCTCTGCGCTGTACAACTCATACTTACCTGGCAGGGGAGATACCATGATCAAGAAGGTGGTTCACCCAGGGCGAGGCTCAGCCATTGCACTCCGGCTGTGCTGACCCCTGCGAATTCCCCAAATGTGGGAATCTCGACTGCATAATTTCTGGTAGTGGGGGACTGCGTTCGCGCTCTCCCCTGACAAGCCTGTCAAACAAAAAAACAAAAACAACCCAAAGCGAAAGCTGTCCAACTGTGGTGCATTTAATGGCGCCCAGCGTCTCCCGTGCAGCACAGTCTTTGTTCGTCCACGCGATGCTCACGACACTGACAAACGGGATTTGGAGGTCGGGGGTGAGGAGACCACGCCCACCTAGGGGACGGCTTGATTTCAGTGGTGAAGTTGGCCTTACTTTGACCTAGAACATCTTTGGCCCAGGCACCCAGTTCACTTTGCTGACACTGTATTTTCAAATTGAAGTGTCACACTTTGTGTTCCTGTGGAGCCTTTCAGCCCGAGCATCTGAATGCGCTTAGTAAAGCACTTAGTGAACTGAGCGCCACTAAACACGTCATTCACCGTGGGACCCGTGAGTGATGGTGCCGGGGCGGAGCGTGACCTCCTCGCCTCCGACCCCTTGTCGGTATCGCTTCTCAGCCTTTTGGCTAAGATCAAGTGTAGTATCTGTTCTTATCAGTTTAATATCTGATACGTCCCCTACCCGGGGACCATATATTAAATTGATTTTTGGAACAGGGAGGTGGAACAGGGGCTTGCTCCGTCCACTCCACGCATCGACCTGGTATTGCAGCATCTCCCTCGCTGTTGAAAATCAAGTCCCTGCGGGCCCTGGGTTGCTTGCGCTCCAGGTCAGCAGGGCGATACAACCGCTACTTACCAATTAAGACCCAGGTCATCTTTTGTCATTCCGAGTACGAAAACGCTTTCCTCTCAGGCATTAAACCCCTGCAGATTCACACAGTCTTCCATAAGTCTCTGGTTTTTGGCCAGGCGTGTTTTGTCAGCACCGTCAGTCAGCACGGCAGGTCCGTGGAAGACGCCTCTGCCTCTGCGCTGTACAACTCATACTTACCTGGCAGGGGAGATACCATGATCAAGAAGGTGGTTCACCCAGGGCGAGGCTCAGCCATTGCACTCCGGCTGTGCTGACCCCTGCGAATTCCCCAAATGTGGGAATCTCGACTGCATAATTTCTGGTAGTGGGGGACTGCGTTCGCGCTCTCCCCTGACAAGCCTGTCAAACAAAAAAACAAAAACAACCCAAAGCGAAAGCTGTCCAACTGTGGTGCATTTAATGGCGCCCAGCGTCTCCCGTGCAGCACAGTCTTTGTTCGTCCACGCGATGCTCACGACACTGACAAACGGGATTTGGAGGTCGGGGGTGAGGAGACCACGCCCACCTAGGGGACGGCTTGATTTCAGTGGTGGAGTTGGCCTTACTTTGACCTAGAACATCTTTGGCCCAGGCACCCAGTTCACTTTGCTGACACTGTATTTTCAAATTGAAGTGTCACACTTTGTGTTCCTGTGGAGCCTTTCAGCCCGAGCATCTGAATGCGCTTAGTAAAGCACTTAGTGAACTGAGCGCCACTAAACACGTCATTCACCGTGGGACCCGTGAGTGATGGTGCCGGGGCGGAGCGTGACCTCCTCGCCTCCGACCCCTTGTCGGTATCGCTTCTCGGCCTTTTGGCTAAGATCAAGTGTAGTATCTGTTCTTATCAGTTTAATATCTGATACGTCCCCTACCCGGGGACCATATATTAAATTGATTTTTGGAACAGGGAGATGGAACAGGGGCTTGCTCCGTCCACTCCACGCATCGACCTGGTATTGCAGCATCTCCGGGAACGGTGCACCCCCTCCCTCGCTGTTGAAAATCAAGTCCCTGCGGGCCCTGGGTTGCTTGCGCTCCAGGTCAGCAGGGCGATACAACCGCTACTTACCAATTAAGACCCAGGTCATCTTTTGTCATTCCGAGTACGAAAACGCTTTCCTCTCAGGCATTAAACCCCTGCAGATTCACACAGTCTTCCATAAGTCTCTGGTTTTTGGCCAGGCGTGTTTTGTCAGCACCGTCAGTCAGCACGGCAGGTCCGTGGAAGACGCCTCTGCCTCTGCGCTGTACAACTCATACTTACCTGGCAGGGGAGATACCATGATCAAGAAGGTGGTTCACCCAGGGCGAGGCTCAGCCATTGCACTCCGGCTGTGCTGACCCCTGCGAATTCCCCAAATGTGGGAATCTCGACTGCATAATTTCTGGTAGTGGGGGACTGCGTTCGCGCTCTCCCCTGACAAGCCTGTCAAACAAAAAAACAAAAACAACCCAAAGCGAAAGCTGTCCAACTGTGGTGCATTTAATGGCGCCCAGCGTCTCCCGTGCAGCACAGTCTTTGTTCGTCCACGCGATGCTCACGACACTGACAAACGGGATTTGGAGGTCGGGGGTGAGGAGACCACGCCCACCTAGGGGACGGCTTGATTTCAGTGGTGGAGTTGGCCTTACTTTGACCTAGAACATCTTTGGCCCAGGCACCCAGTTCACTTTGCTGACACTGTATTTTCAAATTGAAGTGTCACACTTTGTGTTCCTGTGGAGCCTTTCAGCCCGAGCATCTGAATGCGCTTAGTAAAGCACTTAGTGAACTGAGCGCCACTAAACACGTCATTCACCGTGGGACCCGTGAGTGATGGTGCCGGGGCGGAGCGTGACCTCCTCGCCTCCGACCCCTTGTCGGTATCGCTTCTCGGCCTTTTGGCTAAGATCAAGTGTAGTATCTGTTCTTATCAGTTTAATATCTGATACGTCCCCTACCCGGGGACCATATATTAAATTGATTTTTGGAACAGGGAGATGGAACAGGGGCTTGCTCCGTCCACTCCACGCATCGACCTGGTATTGCAGCATCTCCGGGAACGGTGCACCCCCTCCCTCGCTGTTGAAAATCAAGTCCCTGCGGGCCCTGGGTTGCTTGCGCTCCAGGTCAGCAGGGCGATACAACCGCTACTTACCAATTAAGACCCAGGTCATCTTTTGTCATTCCGAGTACGAAAACGCTTTCCTCTCAGGCATTAAACCCCTGCAGATTCACAGAGTCTTCCATAAGTCTCTGGTTTTTGGCCAGGCGTGTTTTGTCAGCACCGTCAGTCAGCACGGCAGGTCCGTGGAAGACGCCTCTGCCTCTGCGCTGTACAACTCATACTTACCTGGCAGGGGAGATACCATGATCAAGAAGGTGGTTCACCCAGGGCGAGGCTCAGCCATTGCACTCCGGCTGTGCTGACCCCTGCGAATTCCCCAAATGTGGGAATCTCGACTGCATAATTTCTGGTAGTGGGGGACTGCGTTCGCGCTCTCCCCTGACAAGCCTGTCAAACAAAAAAACAAAAACAACCCAAAGCGAAAGCTGTCCAACTGTGGTGCATTTAATGGCGCCCAGCGTCTCCCGTGCAGCACAGTCTTTGTTCGTCCACGCGATGCTCACGACACTGACAAACGGGATTTGGAGGTCGGGGGTGAGGAGACCACGCCCACCTAGGGGACGGCTTGATTTCAGTGGTGGAGTTGGCCTTACTTTGACCTAGAACATCTTTGGCCCAGGCACCCAGTTCACTTTGCTGACACTGTATTTTCAAATTGAAGTGTCACACTTTGTGTTCCTGTGGAGCCTTTCAGCCCGAGCATCTGAATGCGCTTAGTAAAGCACTTAGTGAACTGAGCGCCACTAAACACGTCATTCACCGTGGGACCCGTGAGTGATGGTGCCGGGGCGGAGCGTGACCTCCTCGCCTCCGACCCCTTGTCGGTATCGCTTCTCGGCCTTTTGGCTAAGATCAAGTGTAGTATCTGTTCTTATCAGTTTAATATCTGATACGTCCCCTACCCGGGACCATATATTAAATTGATTTTTGGAACAGGGAGATGGAACAGGGGCTTGCTCCGTCCACTCCACGCATCGACCTGGTATTGCAGCATCTCCGGGAACGGTGCACCCCCTCCCTCGCTGTTGAAAATCAAGTCCCTGCGGGCCCTGGGTTGCTTGCGCTCCAGGTCAGCAGGGCGATACAACCGCTACTTACCAATTAAGACCCAGGTCATCTTTTGTCATTCCGAGTACGAAAACGCTTTCCTCTCAGGCATTAAACCCCTGCAGATTCACACAGTCTTCCATAAGTCTCTGGTTTTTGGCCAGGCGTGTTTTGTCAGCACCGTCAGTCAGCACGGCAGGTCCGTGGAAGACGCCTCTGCCTCTGCGCTGTACAACTCATACTTACCTGGCAGGGGAGATACCATGATCAAGAAGGTGGTTCACCCAGGGCGAGGCTCAGCCATTGCACTCCGGCTGTGCTGACCCCTGCGAATTCCCCAAATGTGGGAATCTCGACTGCATAATTTCTGGTAGTGGGGGACTGCGTTCGCGCTCTCCCCTGACAAGCCTGTCAAACAAAAAAACAAAAACAACCCAAAGCGAAAGCTGTCCAACTGTGGTGCATTTAATGGCGCCCAGCGTCTCCCGTGCAGCACAGTCTTTGTTCGTCCACGCGATGCTCACGACACTGACAAACGGGATTTGGAGGTCGGGGGTGAGGAGACCACGCCCACCTAGGGGACGGCTTGATTTCAGTGGTGGAGTTGGCCTTACTTTGACCTAGAACATCTTTGGCCCAGGCACCCAGTTCACTTTGCTGACACTGTATTTTCAAATTGAAGTGTCACACTTTGTGTTCCTGTGGAGCCTTTCAGCCCGAGCATCTGAATGCGCTTAGTAAAGCACTTAGTGAACTGAGCGCCACTAAACACGTCATTCACCGTGGGACCCGTGAGTGATGGTGCCGGGGCGGAGCGTGACCTCCTCGCCTCCGACCCCTTGTCGGTATCGCTTCTCGGCCTTTTGGCTAAGATCAAGTGTAGTATCTGTTCTTATCAGTTTAATATCTGATACGTCCCCTACCCGGGGACCATATATTAAATTGATTTTTGGAACAGGGAGATGGAACAGGGGCTTGCTCCGTCCACTCCACGCATCGACCTGGTATTGCAGCATCTCCGGGAACGGTGCACCCCCTCCCTCGCTGTTGAAAATCAAGTCCCTGCGGGCCCTGGGTTGCTTGCGCTCCAGGTCAGCAGGGCGATACAACCGCTACTTACCAATTAAGACCCAGGTCATCTTTTGTCATTCCGAGTACGAAAACGCTTTCCTCTCAGGCATTAAACCCCTGCAGATTCACAGAGTCTTCCATAAGTCTCTGGTTTTTGGCCAGGCGTGTTTTGTCAGCACCGTCAGTCAGCACGGCAGGTCCGTGGAAGACGCCTCTGCCTCTGCGCTGTACAACTCATACTTACCTGGCAGGGGAGATACCATGATCAAGAAGGTGGTTCACCCAGGGCGAGGCTCAGCCATTGCACTCCGGCTGTGCTGACCCCTGCGAATTCCCCAAATGTGGGAATCTCGACTGCATAATTTCTGGTAGTGGGGGACTGCGTTCGCGCTCTCCCCTGACAAGCCTGTCAAACAAAAAAACAAAAACAACCCAAAGCGAAAGCTGTCCAACTGTGGTGCATTTAATGGCGCCCAGCGTCTCCCGTGCAGCACAGTCTTTGTTCGTCCACGCGATGCTCACGACACTGACAAACGGGATTTGGAGGTCGGGGGTGAGGAGACCACGCCCACCTAGGGGACGGCTTGATTTCAGTGGTGGAGTTGGCCTTACTTTGACCTAGAACATCTTTGGCCCAGGCACCCAGTTCACTTTGCTGACACTGTATTTTCAAATTGAAGTGTCACACTTTGTGTTCCTGTGGAGCCTTTCAGCCCGAGCATCTGAATGCGCTTAGTAAAGCACTTAGTGAACTGAGCGCCACTAAACACGTCATTCACCGTGGGACCCGTGAGTGATGGTGCCGGGGCGGAGCGTGACCTCCTCGCCTCCGACCCCTTGTCGGTATCGCTTCTCGGCCTTTTGGCTAAGATCAAGTGTAGTATCTGTTCTTATCAGTTTAATATCTGATACGTCCCCTACCCGGGGACCATATATTAAATTGATTTTTGGAACAGGGAGATGGAACAGGGGCTTGCTCCGTCCACTCCACGCATCGACCTGGTATTGCAGCATCTCCGGGAACGGTGCACCCCCTCCCTCGCTGTTGAAAATCAAGTCCCTGCGGGCCCTGGGTTGCTTGCGCTCCAGGTCAGCAGGGCGATACAACCGCTACTTACCAATTAAGACCCAGGTCATCTTTTGTCATTCCGAGTACGAAAACGCTTTCCTCTCAGGCATTAAACCCCTGCAGATTCACAGAGTCTTCCATAAGTCTCTGGTTTTTGGCCAGGCGTGTTTTGTCAGCACCGTCAGTCAGCACGGCAGGTCCGTGGAAGACGCCTCTGCCTCTGCGCTGTACAACTCATACTTACCTGGCAGGGGAGATACCATGATCAAGAAGGTGGTTCACCCAGGGCGAGGCTCAGCCATTGCACTCCGGCTGTGCTGACCCCTGCGAATTCCCCAAATGTGGGAATCTCGACTGCATAATTTCTGGTAGTGGGGGACTGCGTTCGCGCTCTCCCCTGACAAGCCTGTCAAACAAAAAAACAAAAACAACCCAAAGCGAAAGCTGTCCAACTGTGGTGCATTTAATGGCGCCCAGCGTCTCCCGTGCAGCACAGTCTTTGTTCGTCCACGCGATGCTCACGACACTGACAAACGGGATTTGGAGGTCGGGGGTGAGGAGACCACGCCCACCTAGGGGACGGCTTGATTTCAGTGGTGGAGTTGGCCTTACTTTGACCTAGAACATCTTTGGCCCAGGCACCCAGTTCACTTTGCTGACACTGTATTTTCAAATTGAAGTGTCACACTTTGTGTTCCTGTGGAGCCTTTCAGCCCGAGCATCTGAATGCGCTTAGTAAAGCACTTAGTGAACTGAGCGCCACTAAACACGTCATTCACCGTGGGACCCGTGAGTGATGGTGCCGGGGCGGAGCGTGACCTCCTCGCCTCCGACCCCTTGTCGGTATCGCTTCTCGGCCTTTTGGCTAAGATCAAGTGTAGTATCTGTTCTTATCAGTTTAATATCTGATACGTCCCCTACCCGGGGACCATATATTAAATTGATTTTTGGAACAGGGAGATGGAACAGGGGCTTGCTCCGTCCACTCCACGCATCGACCTGGTATTGCAGCATCTCCGGGAACGGTGCACCCCCTCCCTCGCTGTTGAAAATCAAGTCCCTGCGGGCCCTGGGTTGCTTGCGCTCCAGGTCAGCAGGGCGATACAACCGCTACTTACCAATTAAGACCCAGGTCATCTTTTGTCATTCCGAGTACGAAAACGCTTTCCTCTCAGGCATTAAACCCCTGCAGATTCACACAGTCTTCCATAAGTCTCTGGTTTTTGGCCAGGCGTGTTTTGTCAGCACCGTCAGTCAGCACGGCAGGTCCGTGGAAGACGCCTCTGCCTCTGCGCTGTACAACTCATACTTACCTGGCAGGGGAGATACCATGATCAAGAAGGTGGTTCACCCAGGGCGAGGCTCAGCCATTGCACTCCGGCTGTGCTGACCCCTGCGAATTCCCCAAATGTGGGAATCTCGACTGCATAATTTCTGGTAGTGGGGGACTGCGTTCGCGCTCTCCCCTGACAAGCCTGTCAAACAAAAAAACAAAAACAACCCAAAGCGAAAGCTGTCCAACTGTGGTGCATTTAATGGCGCCCAGCATCTCCTGTGCAGCACAGTCTTTGTTCGTCCACGCGATGCTCACGACACTGACAAACGGGATTTGGAGGTCGGGGGTGAGGAGACCACGCCCACCTAGGGGACGGCTTGATTTCAGTGGTGGAGTTGGCCTTACTTTGACCTAGAACATCTTTGGCCCAGGCACCCAGTTCACTTTGCTGACACTGTATTTTCAAATTGAAGTGTCACACTTTGTGTTCCTGTGGAGCCTTTCAGCCCGAGCATCTGAATGCGCTTAGTAAAGCACTTAGTGAACTGAGCGCCACTAAACACGTCATTCACCGTGGGACCCGTGAGTGATGGTGCCGGGGCGGAGCGTGACCTCCTCGCCTCCGACCCCTTGTCGGTATCGCTTCTCGGCCTTTTGGCTAAGATCAAGTGTAGTATCTGTTCTTATCAGTTTAATATCTGATACGTCCCCTACCCGGGACCATATATTAAATTGATTTTTGGAACAGGGAGATGGAACAGGGGCTTGCTCCGTCCACTCCACGCATCGACCTGGTATTGCAGCATCTCCGGGAACGGTGCACCCCCTCCCTCGCTGTTGAAAATCAAGTCCCTGCGGGCCCTGGGTTGCTTGCGCTCCAGGTCAGCAGGGCGATACAACCGCTACTTACCAATTAAGACCCAGGTCATCTTTTGTCATTCCGAGTACGAAAACGCTTTCCTCTCAGGCATTAAACCCCTGCAGATTCACACAGTCTTCCATAAGTCTCTGGTTTTTGGCCAGGCGTGTTTTGTCAGCACCGTCAGTCAGCACGGCAGGTCCGTGGAAGACGCCTCTGCCTCTGCGCTGTACAACTCATACTTACCTGGCAGGGGAGATACCATGATCAAGAAGGTGGTTCACCCAGGGCGAGGCTCAGCCATTGCACTCCGGCTGTGCTGACCCCTGCGAATTCCCCAAATGTGGGAATCTCGACTGCATAATTTCTGGTAGTGGGGGACTGCGTTCGCGCTCTCCCCTGACAAGCCTGTCAAACAAAAAAACAAAAACAACCCAAAGCGAAAGCTGTCCAACTGTGGTGCATTTAATGGCGCCCAGCGTCTCCCGTGCAGCACAGTCTTTGTTCGTCCACGCGATGCTCACGACACTGACAAACGGGATTTGGAGGTCGGGGGTGAGGAGACCACGCCCACCTAGGGGACGGCTTGATTTCAGTGGTGGAGTTGGCCTTACTTTGACCTAGAACATCTTTGGCCCAGGCACCCAGTTCACTTTGCTGACACTGTATTTTCAAATTGAAGTGTCACACTTTGTGTTCCTGTGGAGCCTTTCAGCCCGAGCATCTGAATGCGCTTAGTAAAGCACTTAGTGAACTGAGCGCCACTAAACACGTCATTCACCGTGGGACCCGTGAGTGATGGTGCCGGGGCGGAGCGTGACCTCCTCGCCTCCGACCCCTTGTCGGTATCGCTTCTCGGCCTTTTGGCTAAGATCAAGTGTAGTATCTGTTCTTATCAGTTTAATATCTGATACGTCCCCTACCCGGGGACCATATATTAAATTGATTTTTGGAACAGGGAGCTGGAACAGGGGCTTGCTCCGTCCACTCCACGCATCGACCTGGTATTGCAGCATCTCCGGGAACGGTGCACCCCCTCCCTCGCTGTTGAAAATCAAGTCCCTGCGGGCCCTGGGTTGCTTGCGCTCCAGGTCAGCAGGGCGATACAACCGCTACTTACCAATTAAGACCCAGGTCATCTTTTGTCATTCCGAGTACGAAAACGCTTTCCTCTCAGGCATTAAACCCCTGCAGATTCACACAGTCTTCCATAAGTCTCTGGTTTTTGGCCAGGCGTGTTTTGTCAGCACCGTCAGTCAGCACGGCAGGTCCGTGGAAGACGCCTCTGCCTCTGCGCTGTACAACTCATACTTACCTGGCAGGGGAGATACCATGATCAAGAAGGTGGTTCACCCAGGGCGAGGCTCAGCCATTGCACTCCGGCTGTGCTGACCCCTGCGAATTCCCCAAATGTGGGAATCTCGACTGCATAATTTCTGGTAGTGGGGGACTGCGTTCGCGCTCTCCCCTGACAAGCCTGTCAAACAAAAAAACAAAAACAACCCAAAGCGAAAGCTGTCCAACTGTGGTGCATTTAATGGCGCCCAGCGTCTCCCGTGCAGCACAGTCTTTGTTCGTCCACGCGATGCTCACGACACTGACAAACGGGATTTGGAGGTCGGGGGTGAGGAGACCACGCCCACCTAGGGGACGGCTTGATTTCAGTGGTGGAGTTGGCCTTACTTTGACCTAGAACATCTTTGGCCCAGGCACCCAGTTCACTTTGCTGACACTGTATTTTCAAATTGAAGTGTCACACTTTGTGTTCCTGTGGAGCCTTTCAGCCCGAGCATCTGAATGCGCTTAGTAAAGCACTTAGTGAACTGAGCGCCACTAAACACGTCATTCACCGTGGGACCCGTGAGTGATGGTGCCGGGGCGGAGCGTGACCTCCTCGCCTCCGACCCCTTGTCGGTATCGCTTCTCGGCCTTTTGGCTAAGATCAAGTGTAGTATCTGTTCTTATCAGTTTAATATCTGATACGTCCCCTACCCGGGGACCATATATTAAATTGATTTTTGGAACAGGGAGATGGAACAGGGGCTTGCTCCGTCCACTCCACGCATCGACCTGGTATTGCAGCATCTCCGGGAACGGTGCACCCCCTCCCTCGCTGTTGAAAATCAAGTCCCTGCGGGCCCTGGGTTGCTTGCGCTCCAGGTCAGCAGGGCGATACAACCGCTACTTACCAATTAAGACCCAGGTCATCTTTTGTCATTCCGAGTACGAAAACGCTTTCCTCTCAGGCATTAAACCCCTGCAGATTCACACAGTCTTCCATAAGTCTCTGGTTTTTGGCCAGGCGTGTTTTGTCAGCACCGTCAGTCAGCACGGCAGGTCCGTGGAAGACGCCTCTGCCTCTGCGCTGTACAACTCATACTTACCTGGCAGGGGAGATACCATGATCAAGAAGGTGGTTCACCCAGGGCGAGGCTCAGCCATTGCACTCCGGCTGTGCTGACCCCTGCGAATTCCCCAAATGTGGGAATCTCGACTGCATAATTTCTGGTAGTGGGGGACTGCGTTCGCGCTCTCCCCTGACAAGCCTGTCAAACAAAAAAACAAAAACAACCCAAAGCGAAAGCTGTCCAACTGTGGTGCATTTAATGGCGCCCAGCGTCTCCCGTGCAGCACAGTCTTTGTTCGTCCACGCGATGCTCACGACACTGACAAACGGGATTTGGAGGTCGGGGGTGAGGAGACCACGCCCACCTAGGGGACGGCTTGATTTCAGTGGTGGAGTTGGCCTTACTTTGACCTAGAACATCTTTGGCCCAGGCACCCAGTTCACTTTGCTGACACTGTATTTTCAAATTGAAGTGTCACACTTTGTGTTCCTGTGGAGCCTTTCAGCCCGAGCATCTGAATGCGCTTAGTAAAGCACTTAGTGAACTGAGCGCCACTAAACACGTCATTCACCGTGGGACCCGTGAGTGATGGTGCCGGGGCGGAGCGTGACCTCCTCGCCTCCGACCCCTTGTCGGTATCGCTTCTCGGCCTTTTGGCTAAGATCAAGTGTAGTATCTGTTCTTATCAGTTTAATATCTGATACGTCCCCTACCCGGGGACCATATATTAAATTGATTTTTGGAACAGGGAGATGGAACAGGGGCTTGCTCCGTCCACTCCACGCATCGACCTGGTATTGCAGCATCTCCGGGAACGGTGCACCCCCTCCCTCGCTGTTGAAAATCAAGTCCCTGCGGGCCCTGGGTTGCTTGCGCTCCAGGTCAGCAGGGCGATACAACCGCTACTTACCAATTAAGACCCAGGTCATCTTTTGTCATTCCGAGTACGAAAACGCTTTCCTCTCAGGCATTAAACCCCTGCAGATTCACAGAGTCTTCCATAAGTCTCTGGTTTTTGGCCAGGCGTGTTTTGTCAGCACCGTCAGTCAGCACGGCAGGTCCGTGGAAGACGCCTCTGCCTCTGCGCTGTACAACTCATACTTACCTGGCAGGGGAGATACCATGATCAAGAAGGTGGTTCACCCAGGGCGAGGCTCAGCCATTGCACTCCGGCTGTGCTGACCCCTGCGAATTCCCCAAATGTGGGAATCTCGACTGCATAATTTCTGGTAGTGGGGGACTGCGTTCGCGCTCTCCCCTGACAAGCCTGTCAAACAAAAAAACAAAAACAACCCAAAGCGAAAGCTGTCCAACTGTGGTGCATTTAATGGCGCCCAGCGTCTCCCGTGCAGCACAGTCTTTGTTCGTCCACGCGATGCTCACGACACTGACAAACGGGATTTGGAGGTCGGGGGTGAGGAGACCACGCCCACCTAGGGGACGGCTTGATTTCAGTGGTGGAGTTGGCCTTACTTTGACCTAGAACATCTTTGGCCCAGGCACCCAGTTCACTTTGCTGACACTGTATTTTCAAATTGAAGTGTCACACTTTGTGTTCCTGTGGAGCCTTTCAGCCCGAGCATCTGAATGCGCTTAGTAAAGCACTTAGTGAACTGAGCGCCACTAAACACGTCATTCACCGTGGGACCCGTGAGTGATGGTGCCGGGGCGGAGCGTGACCTCCTCGCCTCCGACCCCTTGTCGGTATCGCTTCTCGGCCTTTTGGCTAAGATCAAGTGTAGTATCTGTTCTTATCAGTTTAATATCTGATACGTCCCCTACCCGGGGACCATATATTAAATTGATTTTTGGAACAGGGAGATGGAACAGGGGCTTGCTCCGTCCACTCCACGCATCGACCTGGTATTGCAGCATCTCCGGGAACGGTGCACCCCCTCCCTCGCTGTTGAAAATCAAGTCCCTGCGGGCCCTGGGTTGCTTGCGCTCCAGGTCAGCAGGGCGATACAACCGCTACTTACCAATTAAGACCCAGGTCATCTTTTGTCATTCCGAGTACGAAAACGCTTTCCTCTCAGGCATTAAACCCCTGCAGATTCACAGAGTCTTCCATAAGTCTCTGGTTTTTGGCCAGGCGTGTTTTGTCAGCACCGTCAGTCAGCACGGCAGGTCCGTGGAAGACGCCTCTGCCTCTGCGCTGTACAACTCATACTTACCTGGCAGGGGAGATACCATGATCAAGAAGGTGGTTCACCCAGGGCGAGGCTCAGCCATTGCACTCCGGCTGTGCTGACCCCTGCGAATTCCCCAAATGTGGGAATCTCGACTGCATAATTTCTGGTAGTGGGGGACTGCGTTCGCGCTCTCCCCTGACAAGCCTGTCAAACAAAAAAACAAAAACAACCCAAAGCGAAAGCTGTCCAACTGTGGTGCATTTAATGGCGCCCAGCGTCTCCCGTGCAGCACAGTCTTTGTTCGTCCACGCGATGCTCACGACACTGACAAACGGGATTTGGAGGTCGGGGGTGAGGAGACCACGCCCACCTAGGGGACGGCTTGATTTCAGTGGTGGAGTTGGCCTTACTTTGACCTAGAACATCTTTGGCCCAGGCACCCAGTTCACTTTGCTGACACTGTATTTTCAAATTGAAGTGTCACACTTTGTGTTCCTGTGGAGCCTTTCAGCCCGAGCATCTGAATGCGCTTAGTAAAGCACTTAGTGAACTGAGCGCCACTAAACACGTCATTCACCGTGGGACCCGTGAGTGATGGTGCCGGGGCGGAGCGTGACCTCCTCGCCTCCGACCCCTTGTCGGTATCGCTTCTCGGCCTTTTGGCTAAGATCAAGTGTAGTATCTGTTCTTATCAGTTTAATATCTGATACGTCCCCTACCCGGGGACCATATATTAAATTGATTTTTGGAACAGGGAGATGGAACAGGGGCTTGCTCCGTCCACTCCACGCATCGACCTGGTATTGCAGCATCTCCGGGAACGGTGCACCCCCTCCCTCGCTGTTGAAAATCAAGTCCCTGCGGGCCCTGGGTTGCTTGCGCTCCAGATCAGCAGGGCGATACAACCGCTACTTACCAATTAAGACCCAGGTCATCTTTTGTCATTCCGAGTACGAAAACGCTTTCCTCTCAGGCATTAAACCCCTGCAGATTCACACAGTCTTCCATAAGTCTCTGGTTTTTGGCCAGGCGTGTTTTGTCAGCACCGTCAGTCAGCACGGCAGGTCCGTGGAAGACGCCTCTGCCTCTGCGCTGTACAACTCATACTTACCTGGCAGGGGAGATACCATGATCAAGAAGGTGGTTCACCCAGGGCGAGGCTCAGCCATTGCACTCCGGCTGTGCTGACCCCTGCGAATTCCCCAAATGTGGGAATCTCGACTGCATAATTTCTGGTAGTGGGGGACTGCGTTCGCGCTCTCCCCTGACAAGCCTGTCAAACAAAAAAACAAAAACAACCCAAAGCGAAAGCTGTCCAACTGTGGTGCATTTAATGGCGCCCAGCGTCTCCCGTGCAGCACAGTCTTTGTTCGTCCACGCGATGCTCACGACACTGACAAACGGGATTTGGAGGTCGGGGGTGAGGAGACCACGCCCACCTAGGGGACGGCTTGATTTCAGTGGTGGAGTTGGCCTTACTTTGACCTAGAACATCTTTGGCCCAGGCACCCAGTTCACTTTGCTGACACTGTATTTTCAAATTGAAGTGTCACACTTTGTGTTCCTGTGGAGCCTTTCAGCCCGAGCATCTGAATGCGCTTAGTAAAGCACTTAGTGAACTGAGCGCCACTAAACACGTCATTCACCGTGGGACCCGTGAGTGATGGTGCTGGGGCGGAGCGTGACCTCCTCGCCTCCGACCCCTTGTCGGTATCGCTTCTCTGCCTTTTGGCTAAGATCAAGTGTAGTATCTGTTCTTATCAGTTTAATATCTGATACGTCCCCTACCCGGGGACCATATATTAAATTGCATTTTGGAACAGGGAAATGGAACAGGGGCTTGCTCCGTCCACTCCACGCATCGACCTGGTATTGCAGCATCTCCGGGAACGGTGCACCCTCTCCCTCGCTGTTGAAAATCAAGTCCCTGCGGGCCCTGGCTTGCTTGCGCTCCAGGTCAGCAGGGCGATACAACCGCTACTTACCAATTAAGACCCAGGTCATCTTTTGTCATTCCGAGTACGAAAACGCTTTCCTCTCAGGCATTAAACCCCTGCAGATTCACAGAGTCTTCCATAAGTCTCTGGTTTTTGGCCAGGCGTGTTTTGTCAGCACCGTCAGTCAGCACGGCAGGTCCGTGGAAGACGCCTCTGCCTCTGCGCTGTACAACTCATACTTACCTGGCAGGGGAGATACCATGATCAAGAAGGTGGTTCACCCAGGGCGAGGCTCAGCCATTGCACTCCGGCTGTGCTGACCCCTGCGAATTCCCCAAATGTGGGAATCTCGACTGCATAATTTCTGGTAGTGGGGGACTGCGTTCGCGCTCTCCCCTGACAAGCCTGTCAAACAAAAAAACAAAAACAACCCGAAGCGAAAGCTGTCCAACTGTGGTGCATTTAATGGCGCCCAGCGTCTCCCGTGCAGCACAGTCTTTGTTCGTCCACGCGATGCTCACGACACTGACAAACAGGATTTAGAGGTCGGGGGTGAGGAGACCACGCCCACCTAGGGGACGGCTTGATTTCAGTGGTGGAGTTGGCCTTACTTTGACCTAGAACATCTTTGGCCCAGGCACCCAGTTCACTTTGCTGACACTGTATTTTCAAATTGAAGTGTCACACTTTGTGTTCCTGTGGAGCCTTTCAGCCCGAGCATCTGAATGCGCTTAGTAAAGCACTTAGTGAACTGAGCGCCACTAAACACGTCATTCACCGTGGGACCCGTGAGTGATGGTGCCGGGGCGGAGCGTGACCTCCTCGCCTCCGACCCCTTGTCGGTATCGCTTCTCGGCCTTTTGGCTAAGATCAAGTGTAGTATCTGTTCTTATCAGTTTAATATCTGATACGTTCTCTACCCGGGGACCATATATTAAATTGCATTTTGGAACAGGGAAATGGAACAGGGGCTTGCTCCGTCCACTCCACGCATCGACCTGGTATTGCAGCATCTCCGGGAACGGTGCACCCCCTCCCTCGCTGTTGAAAATCAAGTCCCTGCGGGCCCTGGGTTGCTTGCGCTCCAGGTCAGCAGGGCGATACAACCGCTACTTACCAATTAAGACCCAGGTCATCTTTTGTCATTCCGAGTACGAAAACGCTTTCCTCTCAGGCATTAAACCCCTGCAGATTCACAGAGTCTTCCATAAGTCTCTGGTTTTTGGCCAGGCGTGTTTTGTCAGCACCGTCAGTCAGCACGGCAGGTCCGTGGAAGACGCCTCTGCCTCTGCGCTGTACAACTCATACTTACCTGGCAGGGGAGATACCATGATCAAGAAGGTGGTTCACCCAGGGCGAGGCTCAGCCATTGCACTCCGGCTGTGCTGACCCCTGCGAATTCCCCAAATGTGGGAATCTCGACTGCATAATTTCTGGTAGTGGGGGACTGCGTTCGCGCTCTCCCCTGACAAGCCTGTCAAACAAAAAAACAAAAACAACCCAAAGCGAAAGCTGTCCAACTGTGGTGCATTTAATGGCGCCCAGCGTCTCCCGTGCAGCACAGTCTTTGTTCGTCCACGCGATGCTCACGACACTGACAAACGGGATTTGGAGGTCGGGGGTGAGGAGACCACGCCCACCTAGGGGACGGCTTGATTTCAGTGGTGGAGTTGGCCTTACTTTGACCTAGAACATCTTTGGCCCAGGCACCCAGTTCACTTTGCTGACACTGTATTTTCAAATTGAAGTGTCACACTTTGTGTTCCTGTGGAGCCTTTCAGCCCGAGCATCTGAATGCGCTTAGTAAAGCACTTAGTGAACTGAGCGCCACTAAACACGTCATTCACCGTGGGACCCGTGAGTGATGGTGCCGGGGCGGAGCGTGACCTCCTCGCCTCCGACCCCTTGTCGGTATCGCTTCTCGGCCTTTTGGCTAAGATCAAGTGTAGTATCTGTTCTTATCAGTTTAATATCTGATACGTCCCCTACCCGGGGACCATATATTAAATTGATTTTTGGAACAGGGAGATGGAACAGGGGCTTGCTCCGTCCACTCCACGCATCGACCTGGTATTGCAGCATCTCCGGGAACGGTGCACCCCCTCCCTCGCTGTTGAAAATCAAGTCCCTGCGGGCCCTGGGTTGCTTGCGCTCCAGATCAGCAGGGCGATACAACCGCTACTTACCAATTAAGACCCAGGTCATCTTTTGTCATTCCGAGTACGAAAACGCTTTCCTCTCAGGCATTAAACCCCTGCAGATTCACACAGTCTTCCATAAGTCTCTGGTTTTTGGCCAGGCGTGTTTTGTCAGCACCGTCAGTCAGCACGGCAGGTCCGTGGAAGACGCCTCTGCCTCTGCGCTGTACAACTCATACTTACCTGGCAGGGGAGATACCATGATCAAGAAGGTGGTTCACCCAGGGCGAGGCTCAGCCATTGCACTCCGGCTGTGCTGACCCCTGCGAATTCCCCAAATGTGGGAATCTCGACTGCATAATTTCTGGTAGTGGGGGACTGCGTTCGCGCTCTCCCCTGACAAGCCTGTCAAACAAAAAAACAAAAACAACCCAAAGCGAAAGCTGTCCAACTGTGGTGCATTTAATGGCGCCCAGCGTCTCCCGTGCAGCACAGTCTTTGTTCGTCCACGCGATGCTCACGACACTGACAAACGGGATTTGGAGGTCGGGGGTGAGGAGACCACGCCCACCTAGGGGACGGCTTGATTTCAGTGGTGGAGTTGGCCTTACTTTGACCTAGAACATCTTTGGCCCAGGCACCCAGTTCACTTTGCTGACACTGTATTTTCAAATTGAAGTGTCACACTTTGTGTTCCTGTGGAGCCTTTCAGCCCGAGCATCTGAATGCGCTTAGTAAAGCACTTAGTGAACTGAGCGCCACTAAACACGTCATTCACCGTGGGACCCGTGAGTGATGGTGCTGGGGCGGAGCGTGACCTCCTCGCCTCCGACCCCTTGTCGGTATCGCTTCTCTGCCTTTTGGCTAAGATCAAGTGTAGTATCTGTTCTTATCAGTTTAATATCTGATACGTCCCCTACCCGGGGACCATATATTAAATTGCATTTTGGAACAGGGAAATGGAACAGGGGCTTGCTCCGTCCACTCCACGCATCGACCTGGTATTGCAGCATCTCCGGGAACGGTGCACCCTCTCCCTCGCTGTTGAAAATCAAGTCCCTGCGGGCCCTGGCTTGCTTGCGCTCCAGGTCAGCAGGGCGATACAACCGCTACTTACCAATTAAGACCCAGGTCATCTTTTGTCATTCCGAGTACGAAAACGCTTTCCTCTCAGGCATTAAACCCCTGCAGATTCACAGAGTCTTCCATAAGTCTCTGGTTTTTGGCCAGGCGTGTTTTGTCAGCACCGTCAGTCAGCACGGCAGGTCCGTGGAAGACGCCTCTGCCTCTGCGCTGTACAACTCATACTTACCTGGCAGGGGAGATACCATGATCAAGAAGGTGGTTCACCCAGGGCGAGGCTCAGCCATTGCACTCCGGCTGTGCTGACCCCTGCGAATTCCCCAAATGTGGGAATCTCGACTGCATAATTTCTGGTAGTGGGGGACTGCGTTCGCGCTCTCCCCTGACAAGCCTGTCAAACAAAAAAACAAAAACAACCCGAAGCGAAAGCTGTCCAACTGTGGTGCATTTAATGGCGCCCAGCGTCTCCCGTGCAGCACAGTCTTTGTTCGTCCACGCGATGCTCACGACACTGACAAACAGGATTTAGAGGTCGGGGGTGAGGAGACCACGCCCACCTAGGGGACGGCTTGATTTCAGTGGTGGAGTTGGCCTTACTTTGACCTAGAACATCTTTGGCCCAGGCACCCAGTTCACTTTGCTGACACTGTATTTTCAAATTGAAGTGTCACACTTTGTGTTCCTGTGGAGCCTTTCAGCCCGAGCATCTGAATGCGCTTAGTAAAGCACTTAGTGAACTGAGCGCCACTAAACACGTCATTCACCGTGGGACCCGTGAGTGATGGTGCCGGGGCGGAGCGTGACCTCCTCGCCTCCGACCCCTTGTCGGTATCGCTTCTCGGCCTTTTGGCTAAGATCAAGTGTAGTATCTGTTCTTATCAGTTTAATATCTGATACGTTCTCTACCCGGGGACCATATATTAAATTGCATTTTGGAACAGGGAAATGGAACAGGGGCTTGCTCCGTCCACTCCACGCATCGACCTGGTATTGCAGCATCTCCGGGAACGGTGCACCCCCTCCCTCGCTGTTGAAAATCAAGTCCCTGCGGGCCCTGGGTTGCTTGCGCTCCAGGTCAGCAGGGCGATACAACCGCTACTTACCAATTAAGACCCAGGTCATCTTTTGTCATTCCGAGTACGAAAACGCTTTCCTCTCAGGCATTAAACCCCTGCAGATTCACAGAGTCTTCCATAAGTCTCTGGTTTTTGGCCAGGCGTGTTTTGTCAGCACCGTCAGTCAGCACGGCAGGTCCGTGGAAGACGCCTCTGCCTCTGCGCTGTACAACTCATACTTACCTGGCAGGGGAGATACCATGATCAAGAAGGTGGTTCACCCAGGGCGAGGCTCAGCCATTGCACTCCGGCTGTGCTGACCCCTGCGAATTCCCCAAATGTGGGAATCTCGACTGCATAATTTCTGGTAGTGGGGGACTGCGTTCGCGCTCTCCCCTGACAAGCCTGTCAAACAAAAAAACAAAAACAACCCAAAGCGAAAGCTGTCCAACTGTGGTGCATTTAATGGCGCCCAGCGTCTCCTGTGCAGCACAGTCTTTGTTCGTCCACGCAATGCTCACGACACTGACAAACGGGATTTGGAGGTCGGGGGTGAGGAGACCACGCCCACCTAGGGGACGGCTTGATTTCAGTGGTGGAGTTGGCCTTACTTTGACCTAGAACATCTTTGGCCCAGGCACCCAGTTCACTTTGCTGACACTGTATTTTCAAATTGAAGTGTCACACTTTGTGTTCCTGTGGAGCCTTTCAGCCCGAGCATCTGAATGCGCTTAGTAAAGCACTTAGTGAACTGAGCGCCACTAAACACGTCATTCACCGTGGGACCCGTGAGTGATGGTGCCGGGGCGGAGCGTGACCTCCTCGCCTCCGACCCCTTGTCGGTATCGCTTCTCGGCCTTTTGGCTAAGATCAAGTGTAGTATCTGTTCTTATCAGTTTAATATCTGATACGTCCCCTACCCGGGGACCATATATTAAATTGATTTTTGGAACAGGGAGATGGAACAGGGGCTTGCTCCGTCCACTCCACGCATCGACCTGGTATTGCAGCATCTCCGGGAACGGTGCACCCCCTCCCTCGCTGTTGAAAATCAAGTCCCTGCGGGCCCTGGGTTGCTTGCGCTCCAGGTCAGCAGGGCAATACAACCGCTACTTACCAATTAAGACCCAGGTCATCTTTTGTCATTCCGAGTACGAAAACGCTTTCCTCTCAGGCATTAAACCCCTGCAGATTCACAGAGTCTTCCATAAGTCTCTGGTTTTTGGCCAGGCGTGTTTTGTCAGCACCGTCAGTCAGCACGGCAGGTCCGTGGAAGACGCCTCTGCCTCTGCGCTGTACAACTCATACTTACCTGGCAGGGGAGATACCATGATCAAGAAGGTGGTTCACCCAGGGCGAGGCTCAGCCATTGCACTCCGGCTGTGCTGACCCCTGCGAATTCCCCAAATGTGGGAATCTCGACTGCATAATTTCTGGTAGTGGGGGACTGCGTTCGCGCTCTCCCCTGACAAGCCTGTCAAACAAAAAAACAAAAACAACCCAAAGCGAAAGCTGTCCAACTGTGGTGCATTTAATGGCGCCCAGCGTCTCCCGTGCAGCACAGTCTTTGTTCGTCCACGCGATGCTCACGACACTGACAAACGGGATTTGGAGGTCGGGGGTGAGGAGACCACGCCCACCTAGGGGACGGCTTGATTTCAGTGGTGGAGTTGGCCTTACTTTGACCTAGAACATCTTTGGCCCAGGCACCCAGTTCACTTTGCTGACACTGTATTTTCAAATTGAAGTGTCACACTTTGTGTTCCTGTGGAGCCTTTCAGCCCGAGCATCTGAATGCGCTTAGTAAAGCACTTAGTGAACTGAGCGCCACTAAACACGTCATTCACCGTGGGACCCGTGAGTGATGGTGCCGGGGCGGAGCGTGACCTCCTCGCCTCCGACCCCTTGTCGGTATCGCTTCTCGGCCTTTTGGCTAAGATCAAGTGTAGTATCTGTTCTTATCAGTTTAATATCTGATACGTCCCCTACCCGGGGACCATATATTAAATTGATTTTTGGAACAGGGAGATGGAACAGGGGCTTGCTCCGTCCACTCCACGCATCGACCTGGTATTGCAGCATCTCCGGGAACGGTGCACCCCCTCCCTCGCTGTTGAAAATCAAGTCCCTGCGGGCCCTGGGTTGCTTGCGCTCCAGATCAGCAGGGCGATACAACCGCTACTTACCAATTAAGACCCAGGTCATCTTTTGTCATTCCGAGTACGAAAACGCTTTCCTCTCAGGCATTAAACCCCTGCAGATTCACAGAGTCTTCCATAAGTCTCTGGTTTTTGGCCAGGCGTGTTTTGTCAGCACCGTCAGTCAGCACGGCAGGTCCGTGGAAGACGCCTCTGCCTCTGCGCTGTACAACTCATACTTACCTGGCAGGGGAGATACCATGATCAAGAAGGTGGTTCACCCAGGGCGAGGCTCAGCCATTGCACTCCGGCTGTGCTGACCCCTGCGAATTCCCCAAATGTGGGAATCTCGACTGCATAATTTCTGGTAGTGGGGGACTGCGTTCGCGCTCTCCCCTGACAAGCCTGTCAAACAAAAAAACAAAAACAACCCAAAGCGAAAGCTGTCCAACTGTGGTGCATTTAATGGCGCCCAGCGTCTCCCGTGCAGCACAGTCTTTGTTCGTCCACGCGATGCTCACGACACTGACAAACGGGATTTGGAGGTCGGGGGTGAGGAGACCACGCCCACCTAGGGGACGGCTTGATTTCAGTGGTGGAGTTGGCCTTACTTTGACCTAGAACATCTTTGGCCCAGGCACCCAGTTCACTTTGCTGACACTGTATTTTCAAATTGAAGTGTCACACTTTGTGTTCCTGTGGAGCCTTTCAGCCCGAGCATCTGAATGCGCTTAGTAAAGCACTTAGTGAACTGAGCGCCACTAAACACGTCATTCACCGTGGGACCCGTGAGTGATGGTGCTGGGGCGGAGCGTGACCTCCTCGCCTCCGACCCCTTGTCGGTATCGCTTCTCGGCCTTTTGGCTAAGATCAAGTGTAGTATCTGTTCTTATCAGTTTAATATCTGATACGTCCCCTACCCGGGGACCATATATTAAATTGCATTTTGGAACAGGGAAATGGAACAGGGGCTTGCTCCGTCCACTCCATGCATCGACCTGGTATTGCAGCATCTCCGGGAACGGTGCACCCCCTCCCTCGCTGTTGAAAATCAAGTCCCTGCGGGCCCTGGCTTGCTTGCGCTCCAGGTCAGCAGGGCGATACAACCGCTACTTACCAATTAAGACCCAGGTCATCTTTTGTCATTCCGAGTACGAAAACGCTTTCCTCTCAGGCATTAAACCCCTGCAGATTCACAGAGTCTTCCATAAGTCTCTGGTTTTTGGCCAGGCGTGTTTTGTCAGCACCGTCAGTCAGCACGGCAGGTCCGTGGAAGACGCCTCTGCCTCTGCGCTGTACAACTCATACTTACCTGGCAGGGGAGATACCATGATCAAGAAGGTGGTTCACCCAGGGCGAGGCTCAGCCATTGCACTCCGGCTGTGCTGACCCCTGCGAATTCCCCAAATGTGGGAATCTCGACTGCATAATTTCTGGTAGTGGGGGACTGCGTTCGCGCTCTCCCCTGACAAGCCTGTCAAACAAAAAAACAAAAACAACCCGAAGCGAAAGCTGTCCAACTGTGGTGCATTTAATGGCGCCCAGCGTCTCCCGTGCAGCACAGTCTTTGTTCGTCCACGCGATGCTCACGACACTGACAAACAGGATTTAGAGGTCGGGGGTGAGGAGACCACGCCCACCTAGGGGACGGCTTGATTTCAGTGGTGGAGTTGGCCTTACTTTGACCTAGAACATCTTTGGCCCAGGCACCCAGTTCACTTTGCTGACACTGTATTTTCAAATTGAAGTGTCACACTTTGTGTTCCTGTGGAGCCTTTCAGCCCGAGCATCTGAATGCGCTTAGTAAAGCACTTAGTGAACTGAGCGCCACTAAACACGTCATTCACCGTGGGACCCGTGAGTGATGGTGCCGGGGCGGAGCGTGACCTCCTCGCCTCCGACCCCTTGTCGGTATCGCTTCTCGGCCTTTTGGCTAAGATCAAGTGTAGTATCTGTTCTTATCAGTTTAATATCTGATACGTTCTCTACCCGGGGACCATATATTAAATTGCATTTTGGAACAGGGAAATGGAACAGGGGCTTGCTCCGTCCACTCCACGCATCGACCTGGTATTGCAGCATCTCCGGGAACGGTGCACCCCCTCCCTCGCTGTTGAAAATCAAGTCCCTGCGGGCCCTGGGTTGCTTGCGCTCCAGGTCAGCAGGGCGATACAACCGCTACTTACCAATTAAGACCCAGGTCATCTTTTGTCATTCCGAGTACGAAAACGCTTTCCTCTCAGGCATTAAACCCCTGCAGATTCACAGAGTCTTCCATAAGTCTCTGGTTTTTGGCCAGGCGTGTTTTGTCAGCACCGTCAGTCAGCACGGCAGGTCCGTGGAAGACGCCTCTGCCTCTGCCCTGTACAACTCATACTTACCTGGCAGGGGAGATACCATGATCAAGAAGGTGGTTCACCCAGGGCGAGGCTCAGCCATTGCACTCCGGCTGTGCTGACCCCTGCGAATTCCCCAAATGTGGGAATCTCGACTGCATAATTTCTGGTAGTGGGGGACTGCGTTCGCGCTCTCCCCTGACAAGCCTGTCAAACAAAAAAACAAAAACAACCCAAAGCGAAAGCTGTCCAACTGTGGTGCATTTAATGGCGCCCAGCGTCTCCCGTGCAGCACAGTCTTTGTTCGTCCACGCGATGCTCACGACACTGACAAACGGGATTTGGAGGTCGGGGGTGAGGAGACCACGCCCACCTAGGGGACGGCTTGATTTCAGTGGTGGAGTTGGCCTTACTTTGACCTAGAACATCTTTGGCCCAGGCACCCAGTTCACTTTGCTGACACTGTATTTTCAAATTGAAGTGTCACACTTTGTGTTCCTGTGGAGCCTTTCAGCCCGAGCATCTGAATGCGCTTAGTAAAGCACTTAGTGAACTGAGCGCCACTAAACACGTCATTCACCGTGGGACCCGTGAGTGATGGTGCCGGGGCGGAGCGTGACCTCCTCGCCTCCGACCCCTTGTCGGTATCGCTTCTCGGCCTTTTGGCTAAGATCAAGTGTAGTATCTGTTCTTATCAGTTTAATATCTGATACGTCCCCTACCCGGGGACCATATATTAAATTGATTTTTGGAACAGGGAGATGGAACAGGGGCTTGCTCCGTCCACTCCACGCATCGACCTGGTATTGCAGCATCTCCGGGAACGGTGCACCCCCTCCCTCGCTGTTGAAAATCAAGTCCCTGCGGGCCCTGGGTTGCTTGCGCTCCAGGTCAGCAGGGCAATACAACCGCTACTTACCAATTAAGACCCAGGTCATCTTTTGTCATTCCGAGTACGAAAACGCTTTCCTCTCAGGCATTAAACCCCTGCAGATTCACAGAGTCTTCCATAAGTCTCTGGTTTTTGGCCAGGCGTGTTTTGTCAGCACCGTCAGTCAGCACGGCAGGTCCGTGGAAGACGCCTCTGCCTCTGCGCTGTACAACTCATACTTACCTGGCAGGGGAGATACCATGATCAAGAAGGTGGTTCACCCAGGGCGAGGCTCAGCCATTGCACTCCGGCTGTGCTGACCCCTGCGAATTCCCCAAATGTGGGAATCTCGACTGCATAATTTCTGGTAGTGGGGGACTGCGTTCGCGCTCTCCCCTGACAAGCCTGTCAAACAAAAAAACAAAAACAACCCAAAGCGAAAGCTGTCCAACTGTGGTGCATTTAATGGCGCCCAGCGTCTCCCGTGCAGCACAGTCTTTGTTCGTCCACGCGATGCTCACGACACTGACAAACGGGATTTGGAGGTCGGGGGTGAGGAGACCACGCCCACCTAGGGGACGGCTTGATTTCAGTGGTGGAGTTGGCCTTACTTTGACCTAGAACATCTTTGGCCCAGGCACCCAGTTCACTTTGCTGACACTGTATTTTCAAATTGAAGTGTCACACTTTGTGTTCCTGTGGAGCCTTTCAGCCCGAGCATCTGAATGCGCTTAGTAAAGCACTTAGTGAACTGAGCGCCACTAAACACGTCATTCACCGTGGGACCCGTGAGTGATGGTGCCGGGGCGGAGCGTGACCTCCTCGCCTCCGACCCCTTGTCGGTATCGCTTCTCGGCCTTTTGGCTAAGATCAAGTGTAGTATCTGTTCTTATCAGTTTAATATCTGATACGTCCCCTACCCGGGGACCATATATTAAATTGATTTTTGGAACAGGGAGATGGAACAGGGGCTTGCTCCGTCCACTCCACGCATCGACCTGGTATTGCAGCATCTCCGGGAACGGTGCACCCCCTCCCTCGCTGTTGAAAATCAAGTCCCTGCGGGCCCTGGGTTGCTTGCGCTCCAGGTCAGCAGGGCGATACAACCGCTACTTACCAATTAAGACCCAGGTCATCTTTTGTCATTCCGAGTACGAAAACGCTTTCCTCTCAGGCATTAAACCCCTGCAGATTCACAGAGTCTTCCATAAGTCTCTGGTTTTTGGCCAGGCGTGTTTTGTCAGCACCGTCAGTCAGCACGGCAGGTCCGTGGAAGACGCCTCTGCCTCTGCGCTGTACAACTCATACTTACCTGGCAGGGGAGATACCATGATCAAGAAGGTGGTTCACCCAGGGCGAGGCTCAGCCATTGCACTCCGGCTGTGCTGACCCCTGCGAATTCCCCAAATGTGGGAATCTCGACTGCATAATTTCTGGTAGTGGGGGACTGCGTTCGCGCTCTCCCCTGACAAGCCTGTCAAACAAAAAAACAAAAACAACCCAAAGCGAAAGCTGTCCAACTGTGGTGCATTTAATGGCGCCCAGCGTCTCCCGTGCAGCACAGTCTTTGTTCGTCCACGCGATGCTCACGACACTGACAAACGGGATTTGGAGGTCGGGGGTGAGGAGACCACGCCCACCTAGGGGACGGCTTGATTTCAGTGGTGGAGTTGGCCTTACTTTGACCTAGAACATCTTTGGCCCAGGCACCCAGTTCACTTTGCTGACACTGTATTTTCAAATTGAAGTGTCACACTTTGTGTTCCTGTGGAGCCTTTCAGCCCGAGCATCTGAATGCGCTTAGTAAAGCACTTAGTGAACTGAGCGCCACTAAACACGTCATTCACCGTGGGACCCGTGAGTGATGGTGCCGGGGCGGAGCGTGACCTCCTCGCCTCCGACCCCTTGTCGGTATCGCTTCTCGGCCTTTTGGCTAAGATCAAGTGTAGTATCTGTTCTTATCAGTTTAATATCTGATACGTCCCCTACCCGGGGACCATATATTAAATTGATTTTTGGAACAGGGAGATGGAACAGGGGCTTGCTCCGTCCACTCCACGCATCGACCTGGTATTGCAGCATCTCCGGGAACGGTGCACCCCCTCCCTCGCTGTTGAAAATCAAGTCCCTGCGGGCCCTGGGTTGCTTGCGCTCCAGGTCAGCAGGGCGATACAACCGCTACTTACCAATTAAGACCCAGGTCATCTTTTGTCATTCCGAGTACGAAAACGCTTTCCTCTCAGGCATTAAACCCCTGCAGATTCACACAGTCTTCCATAAGTCTCTGGTTTTTGGCCAGGCGTGTTTTGTCAGCACCGTCAGTCAGCACGGCAGGTCCGTGGAAGACGCCTCTGCCTCTGCGCTGTACAACTCATACTTACCTGGCAGGGGAGATACCATGATCAAGAAGGTGGTTCACCCAGGGCGAGGCTCAGCCATTGCACTCCGGCTGTGCTGACCCCTGCGAATTCCCCAAATGTGGGAATCTCGACTGCATAATTTCTGGTAGTGGGGGACTGCGTTCGCGCTCTCCCCTGACAAGCCTGTCAAACAAAAAAACAAAAACAACCCGAAGCGAAAGCTGTCCAACTGTGGTGCATTTAATGGCGCCCAGCGTCTCCCGTGCAGCACAGTCTTTGTTCGTCCACGCGATGCTCACGACACTGACAAACAGGATTTGGAGGTCGGGGGTGAGGAGACCACGCCCACCTAGGGGACGGCTTGATTTCAGTGGTGGAGTTGGCCTTACTTTGACCTAGAACATCTTTGGCCCAGGCACCCAGTTCACTTTGCTGACACTGTATTTTCAAATTGAAGTGTCACACTTTGTGTTCCTGTGGAGCCTTTCAGCCCGAGCATCTGAATGCGCTTAGTAAAGCACTTAGTGAACTGAGCGCCACTAAACACGTCATTCACCGTGGGACCCGTGAGTGATGGTGCCGGGGCGGAGCGTGACCTCCTCGCCTCCGACCCCTTGTCGGTATCGCTTCTCGGCCTTTTGGCTAAGATCAAGTGTAGTATCTGTTCTTATCAGTTTAATATCTGATACGTCCCCTACCCGGGGACCATATATTAAATTGATTTTTGGAACAGGGAGATGGAACAGGGGCTTGCTCCGTCCACTCCACGCATCGACCTGGTATTGCAGCATCTCCGGGAACGGTGCACCCCCTCCCTCGCTGTTGAAAATCAAGTCCCTGCGGGCAATGGGTTGCTTGCGCTCCAGGTCAGCAGGGCGATACAACCGCTACTTACCAATTAAGACCCAGGTCATCTTTTGTCATTCCGAGTACGAAAACGCTTTCCTCTCAGGCATTAAACCCCTGCAGATTCACACAGTCTTCCATAAGTCTCTGGTTTTTGGCCAGGCGTGTTTTGTCAGCACCGTCAGTCAGCACGGCAGGTCCGTGGAAGACGCCTCAGCCTCTGCGCTGTACAACTCATACTTACCTGGCAGGGGAGATACCATGATCAAGAAGGTGGTTCACCCAGGGCGAGGCTCAGCCATTGCACTCCGGCTGTGCTGACCCCTGCGAATTCCCCAAATGTGGGAATCTCGACTGCATAATTTCTGGTAGTGGGGGACTGCGTTCGCGCTCTCCCCTGACAAGCCTGTCAAACAAAAAAACAAAAACAACCCAAAGCGAAAGCTGTCCAACTGTGGTGCATTTAATGGCGCCCAGCGTCTCCCGTGCAGCACAGTCTTTGTTCGTCCACGCGATGCTCACGACACTGACAAACGGGATTTGGAGGTCGGGGGTGAGGAGACCACGCCCACCTAGGGGACGGCTTGATTTCAGTGGTGGAGTTGGCCTTACTTTGACCTAGAACATCTTTGGCCCAGGCACCCAGTTCACTTTGCTGACACTGTATTTTCAAATTGAAGTGTCACACTTTGTGTTCCTGTGGAGCCTTTCAGCCCGAGCATCTGAATGCGCTTAGTAAAGCACTTAGTGAACTGAGCGCCACTAAACACGTCATTCACCGTGGGACCCGTGAGTGATGGTGCCGGGGCGGAGCGTGACCTCCTCGCCTCCGACCCCTTGTCGGTATCGCTTCTCGGCCTTTTGGCTAAGATCAAGTGTAGTATCTGTTCTTATCAGTTTAATATCTGATACGTCCCCTACCCGGGGACCATATATTAAATTGCATTTTGGAACAGGGAAATGGAACAGGGGCTTGCTCCGTCCACTCCACGCATCGACCTGGTATTGCAGCATCTCCGGGAACGGTGCACCCCCTCCCTCGCTGTTGAAAATCAAGTCCCTGCGGGCCCTGGGTTGCTTGCGCTCCAGGTCAGCAGGGCGATACAACCGCTACTTACCAATTAAGACCCAGGTCATCTTTTGTCATTCCGAGTACGAAAACGCTTTCCTCTCAGGCATTAAACCCCTGCAGATTCACAGAGTCTTCCATAAGTCTCTGGTTTTTGGCCAGGCGTGTTTTGTCAGCACCGTCAGTCAGCACGGCAGGTCCGTGGAAGACGCCTCTGCCTCTGCGCTGTACAACTCATACTTACCTGGCAGGGGAGATACCATGATCAAGAAGGTGGTTCACCCAGGGCGAGGCTCAGCCATTGCACTCCGGCTGTGCTGACCCCTGCGAATTCCCCAAATGTGGGAATCTCGACTGCATAATTTCTGGTAGTGGGGGACTGCGTTCGCGCTCTCCCCTGACAAGCCTGTCAAACAAAAAAACAAAAACAACCCAAAGCGAAAGCTGTCCAACTGTGGTGCATTTAATGGCGCCCAGCGTCTCCCGTGCAGCACAGTCTTTGTTCGTCCACGCGATGCTCACGACACTGACAAACAGGATTTGGAGGTCGGGGGTGAGGAGACCACGCCCACCTAGGGGACGGCTTGATTTCAGTGGTGGAGTTGGCCTTACTTTGACCTAGAACATCTTTGGCCCAGGCACCCAGTTCACTTTGCTGACACTGTATTTTCAAATTGAAGTGTCACACTTTGTGTTCCTGTGGAGCCTTTCAGCCCGAGCATCTGAATGCGCTTAGTAAAGCACTTAGTGAACTGAGCGCCACTAAACACGTCATTCACCGTGGGACCCGTGAGTGATGGTGCCGGGGCGGAGCGTGACCTCCTCGCCTCCGACCCCTTGTCGGTATCGCTTCTCGGCCTTTTGGCTAAGATCAAGTGTAGTATCTGTTCTTATCAGTTTAATATCTGATACGTCCCCTACCCGGGGACCATATATTAAATTGATTTTTGGAACAGGGAGATGGAACAGGGGCTTGCTCCGTCCACTCCACGCATCGACCTGGTATTGCAGCATCTCCGGGAACGGTGCACCCCCTCCCTCGCTGTTGAAAATCAAGTCCCTGCGGGCCCTGGGTTGCTTGCGCTCCAGGTCAGCAGGGCGATACAACCGCTACTTACCAATTAAGACCCAGGTCATCTTTTGTCATTCCGAGTACGAAAACGCTTTCCTCTCAGGCATTAAACCCCTGCAGATTCACAGAGTCTTCCATAAGTCTCTGGTTTTTGGCCAGGCGTGTTTTGTCAGCACCGTCAGTCAGCACGGCAGGTCCGTGGAAGACGCCTCTGCCTCTGCGCTGTACAACTCATACTTACCTGGCAGGGGAGATACCATGATCAAGAAGGTGGTTCACCCAGGGCGAGGCTCAGCCATTGCACTCCGGCTGTGCTGACCCCTGCGAATTCCCCAAATGTGGGAATCTCGACTGCATAATTTCTGGTAGTGGGGGACTGCGTTCGCGCTCTCCCCTGACAAGCCTGTCAAACAAAAAAACAAAAACAACCCAAAGCGAAAGCTGTCCAACTGTGGTGCATTTAATGGCGCCCAGCGTCTCCCGTGCAGCACAGTCTTTGTTCGTCCACGCGATGCTCACGACACTGACAAACGGGATTTGGAGGTCGGGGGTGAGGAGACCACGCCCACCTAGGGGACGGCTTGATTTCAGTGGTGGAGTTGGCCTTACTTTGACCTAGAACATCTTTGGCCCAGGCACCCAGTTCACTTTGCTGACACTGTATTTTCAAATTGAAGTGTCACACTTTGTGTTCCTGTGGAGCCTTTCAGCCCGAGCATCTGAATGCGCTTAGTAAAGCACTTAGTGAACTGAGCGCCACTAAACACGTCATTCACCGTGGGACCCGTGAGTGATGGTGCCGGGGCGGAGCGTGACCTCCTCGCCTCCGACCCCTTGTCGGTATCGCTTCTCGGCCTTTTGGCTAAGATCAAGTGTAGTATCTGTTCTTATCAGTTTAATATCTGATACGTCCCCTACCCGGGGACCATATATTAAATTGATTTTTGGAACAGGGAGATGGAACAGGGGCTTGCTCCGTCCACTCCACGCATCGACCTGGTATTGCAGCATCTCCGGGAACGGTGCACCCCCTCCCTCGCTGTTGAAAATCAAGTCCCTGCGGGCCCTGGGTTGCTTGCGCTCCAGGTCAGCAGGGCGATACAACCGCTACTTACCAATTAAGACCCAGGTCATCTTTTGTCATTCCGAGTACGAAAACGCTTTCCTCTCAGGCATTAAACCCCTGCAGATTCACAGAGTCTTCCATAAGTCTCTGGTTTTTGGCCAGGCGTGTTTTGTCAGCACCGTCAGTCAGCACGGCAGGTCCGTGGAAGACGCCTCTGCCTCTGCGCTGTACAACTCATACTTACCTGGCAGGGGAGATACCATGATCAAGAAGGTGGTTCACCCAGGGCGAGGCTCAGCCATTGCACTCCGGCTGTGCTGACCCCTGCGAATTCCCCAAATGTGGGAATCTCGACTGCATAATTTCTGGTAGTGGGGGACTGCGTTCGCGCTCTCCCCTGACAAGCCTGTCAAACAAAAAAACAAAAACAACCCAAAGCGAAAGCTGTCCAACTGTGGTGCATTTAATGGCGCCCAGCGTCTCCCGTGCAGCACAGTCTTTGTTCGTCCACGCGATGCTCACGACACTGACAAACGGGATTTGGAGGTCGGGGGTGAGGAGACCACGCCCACCTAGGGGACGGCTTGATTTCAGTGGTGGAGTTGGCCTTACTTTGACCTAGAACATCTTTGGCCCAGGCACCCAGTTCACTTTGCTGACACTGTATTTTCAAATTGAAGTGTCACACTTTGTGTTCCTGTGGAGCCTTTCAGCCCGAGCATCTGAATGCGCTTAGTAAAGCACTTAGTGAACTGAGCGCCACTAAACACGTCATTCACCGTGGGACCCGTGAGTGATGGTGCCGGGGCGGAGCGTGACCTCCTCGCCTCCGACCCCTTGTCGGTATCGCTTCTCGGCCTTTTGGCTAAGATCAAGTGTAGTATCTGTTCTTATCAGTTTAATATCTGATACGTCCCCTACCCGGGGACCATATATTAAATTGATTTTTGGAACAGGGAGATGGAACAGGGGCTTGCTCCGTCCACTCCACGCATCGACCTGGTATTGCAGCATCTCCGGGAACGGTGCACCCCCTCCCTCGCTGTTGAAAATCAAGTCCCTGCGGGCCCTGGGTTGCTTGCGCTCCAGATCAGCAGGGCGATACAACCGCTACTTACCAATTAAGACCCAGGTCATCTTTTGTCATTCCGAGTACGAAAACGCTTTCCTCTCAGGCATTAAACCCCTGCAGATTCACACAGTCTTCCATAAGTCTCTGGTTTTTGGCCAGGCGTGTTTTGTCAGCACCGTCAGTCAGCACGGCAGGTCCGTGGAAGACGCCTCTGCCTCTGCGCTGTACAACTCATACTTACCTGGCAGGGGAGATACCATGATCAAGAAGGTGGTTCACCCAGGGCGAGGCTCAGCCATTGCACTCCGGCTGTGCTGACCCCTGCGAATTCCCCAAATGTGGGAATCTCGACTGCATAATTTCTGGTAGTGGGGGACTGCGTTCGCGCTCTCCCCTGACAAGCCTGTCAAACAAAAAAACAAAAACAACCCAAAGCGAAAGCTGTCCAACTGTGGTGCATTTAATGGCGCCCAGCGTCTCCCGTGCAGCACAGTCTTTGTTCGTCCACGCGATGCTCACGACACTGACAAACGGGATTTGGAGGTCGGGGGTGAGGAGACCACGCCCACCTAGGGGACGGCTTGATTTCAGTGGTGGAGTTGGCCTTACTTTGACCTAGAACATCTTTGGCCCAGGCACCCAGTTCACTTTGCTGACACTGTATTTTCAAATTGAAGTGTCACACTTTGTGTTCCTGTGGAGCCTTTCAGCCCGAGCATCTGAATGCGCTTAGTAAAGCACTTAGTGAACTGAGCGCCACTAAACACGTCATTCACCGTGGGACCCGTGAGTGATGGTGCCGGGGCGGAGCGTGACCTCCTCGCCTCCGACCCCTTGTCGGTATCGCTTCTCGGCCTTTTGGCTAAGATCAAGTGTAGTATCTGTTCTTATCAGTTTAATATCTGATACGTTCTCTACCCGGGGACCATATATTAAATTGCATTTTGGAACAGGGAAATGGAACAGGGGCTTGCTCCGTCCACTCCACGCATCGACCTGGTATTGCAGCATCTCCGGGAACGGTGCACCCCCTCCCTCGCTGTTGAAAATCAAGTCCCTGCGGGCCCTGGGTTGCTTGCGCTCCAGGTCAGCAGGGCGATACAACCGCTACTTACCAATTAAGACCCAGGTCATCTTTTGTCATTCCGAGTACGAAAACGCTTTCCTCTCAGGCATTAAACCCCTGCAGATTCACAGAGTCTTCCATAAGTCTCTGGTTTTTGGCCAGGCGTGTTTTGTCAGCACCGTCAGTCAGCACGGCAGGTCCGTGGAAGACGCCTCTGCCTCTGCCCTGTACAACTCATACTTACCTGGCAGGGGAGATACCATGATCAAGAAGGTGGTTCACCCAGGGCGAGGCTCAGCCATTGCACTCCGGCTGTGCTGACCCCTGCGAATTCCCCAAATGTGGGAATCTCGACTGCATAATTTCTGGTAGTGGGGGACTGCGTTCGCGCTCTCCCCTGACAAGCCTGTCAAACAAAAAAACAAAAACAACCCAAAGCGAAAGCTGTCCAACTGTGGTGCATTTAATGGCGCCCAGCGTCTCCCGTGCAGCACAGTCTTTGTTCGTCCACGCGATGCTCACGACACTGACAAACGGGATTTGGAGGTCGGGGGTGAGGAGACCACGCCCACCTAGGGGACGGCTTGATTTCAGTGGTGGAGTTGGCCTTACTTTGACCTAGAACATCTTTGGCCCAGGCACCCAGTTCACTTTGCTGACACTGTATTTTCAAATTGAAGTGTCACACTTTGTGTTCCTGTGGAGCCTTTCAGCCCGAGCATCTGAATGCGCTTAGTAAAGCACTTAGTGAACTGAGCGCCACTAAACACGTCATTCACCGTGGGACCCGTGAGTGATGGTGCCGGGGCGGAGCGTGACCTCCTCGCCTCCGACCCCTTGTCGGTATCGCTTCTCGGCCTTTTGGCTAAGATCAAGTGTAGTATCTGTTCTTATCAGTTTAATATCTGATACGTCCCCTACCCGGGGACCATATATTAAATTGATTTTTGGAACAGGGAGATGGAACAGGGGCTTGCTCCGTCCACTCCACGCATCGACCTGGTATTGCAGCATCTCCGGGAACGGTGCACCCCCTCCCTCGCTGTTGAAAATCAAGTCCCTGCGGGCCCTGGGTTGCTTGCGCTCCAGGTCAGCAGGGCAATACAACCGCTACTTACCAATTAAGACCCAGGTCATCTTTTGTCATTCCGAGTACGAAAACGCTTTCCTCTCAGGCATTAAACCCCTGCAGATTCACAGAGTCTTCCATAAGTCTCTGGTTTTTGGCCAGGCGTGTTTTGTCAGCACCGTCAGTCAGCACGGCAGGTCCGTGGAAGACGCCTCTGCCTCTGCGCTGTACAACTCATACTTACCTGGCAGGGGAGATACCATGATCAAGAAGGTGGTTCACCCAGGGCGAGGCTCAGCCATTGCACTCCGGCTGTGCTGACCCCTGCGAATTCCCCAAATGTGGGAATCTCGACTGCATAATTTCTGGTAGTGGGGGACTGCGTTCGCGCTCTCCCCTGACAAGCCTGTCAAACAAAAAAACAAAAACAACCCAAAGCGAAAGCTGTCCAACTGTGGTGCATTTAATGGCGCCCAGCGTCTCCCGTGCAGCACAGTCTTTGTTCGTCCACGCGATGCTCACGACACTGACAAACGGGATTTGGAGGTCGGGGGTGAGGAGACCACGCCCACCTAGGGGACGGCTTGATTTCAGTGGTGGAGTTGGCCTTACTTTGACCTAGAACATCTTTGGCCCAGGCACCCAGTTCACTTTGCTGACACTGTATTTTCAAATTGAAGTGTCACACTTTGTGTTCCTGTGGAGCCTTTCAGCCCGAGCATCTGAATGCGCTTAGTAAAGCACTTAGTGAACTGAGCGCCACTAAACACGTCATTCACCGTGGGACCCGTGAGTGATGGTGCCGGGGCGGAGCGTGACCTCCTCGCCTCCGACCCCTTGTCGGTATCGCTTCTCGGCCTTTTGGCTAAGATCAAGTGTAGTATCTGTTCTTATCAGTTTAATATCTGATACGTCCCCTACCCGGGGACCATATATTAAATTGATTTTTGGAACAGGGAGATGGAACAGGGGCTTGCTCCGTCCACTCCACGCATCGACCTGGTATTGCAGCATCTCCGGGAACGGTGCACCCCCTCCCTCGCTGTTGAAAATCAAGTCCCTGCGGGCCCTGGGTTGCTTGCGCTCCAGGTCAGCAGGGCGATACAACCGCTACTTACCAATTAAGACCCAGGTCATCTTTTGTCATTCCGAGTACGAAAACGCTTTCCTCTCAGGCATTAAACCCCTGCAGATTCACACAGTCTTCCATAAGTCTCTGGTTTTTGGCCAGGCGTGTTTTGTCAGCACCGTCAGTCAGCACGGCAGGTCCGTGGAAGACGCCTCTGCCTCTGCGCTGTACAACTCATACTTACCTGGCAGGGGAGATACCATGATCAAGAAGGTGGTTCACCCAGGGCGAGGCTCAGCCATTGCACTCCGGCTGTGCTGACCCCTGCGAATTCCCCAAATGTGGGAATCTCGACTGCATAATTTCTGGTAGTGGGGGACTGCGTTCGCGCTCTCCCCTGACAAGCCTGTCAAACAAAAAAACAAAAACAACCCAAAGCGAAAGCTGTCCAACTGTGGTGCATTTAATGGCGCCCAGCGTCTCCCGTGCAGCACAGTCTTTGTTCGTCCACGCGATGCTCACGACACTGACAAACGGGATTTGGAGGTCGGGGGTGAGGAGACCACGCCCACCTAGGGGACGGCTTGATTTCAGTGGTGGAGTTGGCCTTACTTTGACCTAGAACATCTTTGGCCCAGGCACCCAGTTCACTTTGCTGACACTGTATTTTCAAATTGAAGTGTCACACTTTGTGTTCCTGTGGAGCCTTTCAGCCCGAGCATCTGAATGCGCTTAGTAAAGCACTTAGTGAACTGAGCGCCACTAAACACGTCATTCACCGTGGGACCCGTGAGTGATGGTGCCGGGGCGGAGCGTGACCTCCTCGCCTCCGACCCCTTGTCGGTATCGCTTCTCGGCCTTTTGGCTAAGATCAAGTGTAGTATCTGTTCTTATCAGTTTAATATCTGATACGTCCCCTACCCGGGGACCATATATTAAATTGCATTTTGGAACAGGGAAATGGAACAGGGGCTTGCTCCGTCCACTCCACGCATCGACCTGGTATTGCAGCATCTCCGGGAACGGTGCACCCCCTCCCTCGCTGTTGAAAATCAAGTCCCTGCGGGCCCTGGGTTGCTTGCGCTCCAGGTCAGCAGGGCGATACAACCGCTACTTACCAATTAAGACCCAGGTCATCTTTTGTCATTCCGAGTACGAGAACGCTTTCCTCTCAGGCATTAAACCCCTGCAGATTCACAGAGTCTTCCATAAGTCTCTGGTTTTTGGCCAGGCGTGTTTTGTCAGCACCGTCAGTCAGCACGGCAGGTCCGTGGAAGACGCCTCTGCCTCTGCGCTGTACAACTCATACTTACCTGGCAGGGGAGATACCATGATCAAGAAGGTGGTTCACCCAGGGCGAGGCTCAGCCATTGCACTCCGGCTGTGCTGACCCCTGCGAATTCCCCAAATGTGGGAATCTCGACTGCATAATTTCTGGTAGTGGGGGACTGCGTTCGCGCTCTCCCCTGACAAGCCTGTCAAACAAAAAAACAAAAACAACCCAAAGCGAAAGCTGTCCAACTGTGGTGCATTTAATGGCGCCCAGCGTCTCCCGTGCAGCACAGTCTTTGTTCGTCCACGCGATGCTCACGACACTGACAAACAGGATTTGGAGGTCGGGGGTGAGGAGACCACGCCCACCTAGGGGACGGCTTGATTTCAGTGGTGGAGTTGGCCTTACTTTGACCTAGAACATCTTTGGCCCAGGCACCCAGTTCACTTTGCTGACACTGTATTTTCAAATTGAAGTGTCACACTTTGTGTTCCTGTGGAGCCTTTCAGCCCGAGCATCTGAATGCGCTTAGTAAAGCACTTAGTGAACTGAGCGCCACTAAACACGTCATTCACCGTGGGACCCGTGAGTGATGGTGCCGGGGCGGAGCGTGACCTCCTCGCCTCCGACCCCTTGTCGGTATCGCTTCTCGGCCTTTTGGCTAAGATCAAGTGTAGTATCTGTTCTTATCAGTTTAATATCTGATACGTCCCCTACCCGGGGACCATATATTAAATTGATTTTTGGAACAGGGAGATGGAACAGGGGCTTGCTCCGTCCACTCCACGCATCGACCTGGTATTGCAGCATCTCCGGGAACGGTGCACCCCCTCCCTCGCTGTTGAAAATCAAGTCCCTGCGGGCCCTGGGTTGCTTGCGCTCCAGGTCAGCAGGGCGATACAACCGCTACTTACCAATTAAGACCCAGGTCATCTTTTGTCATTCCGAGTACGAAAACGCTTTCCTCTCAGGCATTAAACCCCTGCAGATTCACACAGTCTTCCATAAGTCTCTGGTTTTTGGCCAGGCGTGTTTTGTCAGCACCGTCAGTCAGCACGGCAGGTCCGTGGAAGACGCCTCTGCCTCTGCGCTGTACAACTCATACTTACCTGGCAGGGGAGATACCATGATCAAGAAGGTGGTTCACCCAGGGCGAGGCTCAGCCATTGCACTCCGGCTGTGCTGACCCCTGCGAATTCCCCAAATGTGGGAATCTCGACTGCATAATTTCTGGTAGTGGGGGACTGCGTTCGCGCTCTCCCCTGACAAGCCTGTCAAACAAAAAAACAAAAACAACCCAAAGCGAAAGCTGTCCAACTGTGGTGCATTTAATGGCGCCCAGCGTCTCCCGTGCAGCACAGTCTTTGTTCGTCCACGCGATGCTCACGACACTGACAAACGGGATTTGGAGGTCGGGGGTGAGGAGACCACGCCCACCTAGGGGACGGCTTGATTTCAGTGGTGGAGTTGGCCTTACTTTGACCTAGAACATCTTTGGCCCAGGCACCCAGTTCACTTTGCTGACACTGTATTTTCAAATTGAAGTGTCACACTTTGTGTTCCTGTGGAGCCTTTCAGCCCGAGCATCTGAATGCGCTTAGTAAAGCACTTAGTGAACTGAGCGCCACTAAACACGTCATTCACCGTGGGACCCGTGAGTGATGGTGCCGGGGCGGAGCGTGACCTCCTCGCCTCCGACCCCTTGTCGGTATCGCTTCTCGGCCTTTTGGCTAAGATCAAGTGTAGTATCTGTTCTTATCAGTTTAATATCTGATACGTCCCCTACCCGGGGACCATATATTAAATTGATTTTTGGAACAGGGAGATGGAACAGGGGCTTGCTCCGTCCACTCCACGCATCGACCTGGTATTGCAGCATCTCCGGGAACGGTGCACCCCCTCCCTCGCTGTTGAAAATCAAGTCCCTGCGGGCCCTGGGTTGCTTGCGCTCCAGGTCAGCAGGGCGATACAACCGCTACTTACCAATTAAGACCCAGGTCATCTTTTGTCATTCCGAGTACGAAAACGCTTTCCTCTCAGGCATTAAACCCCTGCAGATTCACACAGTCTTCCATAAGTCTCTGGTTTTTGGCCAGGCGTGTTTTGTCAGCACCGTCAGTCAGCACGGCAGGTCCGTGGAAGACGCCTCTGCCTCTGCGCTGTACAACTCATACTTACCTGGCAGGGGAGATACCATGATCAAGAAGGTGGTTCACCCAGGGCGAGGCTCAGCCATTGCACTCCGGCTGTGCTGACCCCTGCGAATTCCCCAAATGTGGGAATCTCGACTGCATAATTTCTGGTAGTGGGGGACTGCGTTCGCGCTCTCCCCTGACAAGCCTGTCAAACAAAAAAACAAAAACAACCCAAAGCGAAAGCTGTCCAACTGTGGTGCATTTAATGGCGCCCAGCGTCTCCCGTGCAGCACAGTCTTTGTTCGTCCACGCGATGCTCACGACACTGACAAACGGGATTTGGAGGTCGGGGGTGAGGAGACCACGCCCACCTAGGGGACGGCTTGATTTCAGTGGTGGAGTTGGCCTTACTTTGACCTAGAACATCTTTGGCCCAGGCACCCAGTTCACTTTGCTGACACTGTATTTTCAAATTGAAGTGTCACACTTTGTGTTCCTGTGGAGCCTTTCAGCCCGAGCATCTGAATGCGCTTAGTAAAGCACTTAGTGAACTGAGCGCCACTAAACACGTCATTCACCGTGGGACCCGTGAGTGATGGTGCCGGGGCGGAGCGTGACCTCCTCGCCTCCGACCCCTTGTCGGTATCGCTTCTCGGCCTTTTGGCTAAGATCAAGTGTAGTATCTGTTCTTATCAGTTTAATATCTGATACGTCCCCTACCCGGGGACCATATATTAAATTGCATTTTGGAACAGGGAAATGGAACAGGGGCTTGCTCCGTCCACTCCACGCATCGACCTGGTATTGCAGCATCTCCGGGAACGGTGCACCCCCTCCCTCGCTGTTGAAAATCAAGTCCCTGCGGGCCCTGGGTTGCTTGCGCTCCAGGTCAGCAGGGCGATACAACCGCTACTTACCAATTAAGACCCAGGTCATCTTTTGTCATTCCGAGTACGAAAACGCTTTCCTCTCAGGCATTAAACCCCTGCAGATTCACAGAGTCTTCCATAAGTCTCTGGTTTTTGGCCAGGCGTGTTTTGTCAGCACCGTCAGTCAGCACGGCAGGTCCGTGGAAGACGCCTCTGCCTCTGCGCTGTACAACTCATACTTACCTGGCAGGGGAGATACCATGATCAAGAAGGTGGTTCACCCAGGGCGAGGCTCAGCCATTGCACTCCGGCTGTGCTGACCCCTGCGAATTCCCCAAATGTGGGAATCTCGACTGCATAATTTCTGGTAGTGGGGGACTGCGTTCGCGCTCTCCCCTGACAAGCCTGTCAAACAAAAAAACAAAAACAACCCAAAGCGAAAGCTGTCCAACTGTGGTGCATTTAATGGCGCCCAGCGTCTCCCGTGCAGCACAGTCTTTGTTCGTCCACGCGATGCTCACGACACTGACAAACAGGATTTGGAGGTCGGGGGTGAGGAGACCACGCCCACCTAGGGGACGGCTTGATTTCAGTGGTGGAGTTGGCCTTACTTTGACCTAGAACATCTTTGGCCCAGGCACCCAGTTCACTTTGCTGACACTGTATTTTCAAATTGAAGTGTCACACTTTGTGTTCCTGTGGAGCCTTTCAGCCCGAGCATCTGAATGCGCTTAGTAAAGCACTTAGTGAACTGAGCGCCACTAAACACGTCATTCACCGTGGGACCCGTGAGTGATGGTGCCGGGGCGGAGCGTGACCTCCTCGCCTCCGACCCCTTGTCGGTATCGCTTCTCGGCCTTTTGGCTAAGATCAAGTGTAGTATCTGTTCTTATCAGTTTAATATCTGATACGTCCCCTACCCGGGGACCATATATTAAATTGATTTTTGGAACAGGGAGATGGAACAGGGGCTTGCTCCGTCCACTCCACGCATCGACCTGGTATTGCAGCATCTCCGGGAACGGTGCACCCCCTCCCTCGCTGTTGAAAATCAAGTCCCTGCGGGCCCTGGGTTGCTTGCGCTCCAGGTCAGCAGGGCGATACAACCGCTACTTACCAATTAAGACCCAGGTCATCTTTTGTCATTCCGAGTACGAAAACGCTTTCCTCTCAGGCATTAAACCCCTGCAGATTCACAGAGTCTTCCATAAGTCTCTGGTTTTTGGCCAGGCGTGTTTTGTCAGCACCGTCAGTCAGCACGGCAGGTCCGTGGAAGACGCCTCTGCCTCTGCGCTGTACAACTCATACTTACCTGGCAGGGGAGATACCATGATCAAGAAGGTGGTTCACCCAGGGCGAGGCTCAGCCATTGCACTCCGGCTGTGCTGACCCCTGCGAATTCCCCAAATGTGGGAATCTCGACTGCATAATTTCTGGTAGTGGGGGACTGCGTTCGCGCTCTCCCCTGACAAGCCTGTCAAACAAAAAAACAAAAACAACCCAAAGCGAAAGCTGTCCAACTGTGGTGCATTTAATGGCGCCCAGCGTCTCCCGTGCAGCACAGTCTTTGTTCGTCCACGCGATGCTCACGACACTGACAAACGGGATTTGGAGGTCGGGGGTGAGGAGACCACGCCCACCTAGGGGACGGCTTGATTTCAGTGGTGGAGTTGGCCTTACTTTGACCTAGAACATCTTTGGCCCAGGCACCCAGTTCACTTTGCTGACACTGTATTTTCAAATTGAAGTGTCACACTTTGTGTTCCTGTGGAGCCTTTCAGCCCGAGCATCTGAATGCGCTTAGTAAAGCACTTAGTGAACTGAGCGCCACTAAACACGTCATTCACCGTGGGACCCGTGAGTGATGGTGCCGGGGCGGAGCGTGACCTCCTCGCCTCCGACCCCTTGTCGGTATCGCTTCTCGGCCTTTTGGCTAAGATCAAGTGTAGTATCTGTTCTTATCAGTTTAATATCTGATACGTCCCCTACCCGGGGACCATATATTAAATTGATTTTTGGAACAGGGAGATGGAACAGGGGCTTGCTCCGTCCACTCCACGCATCGACCTGGTATTGCAGCATCTCCGGGAACGGTGCACCCCCTCCCTCGCTGTTGAAAATCAAGTCCCTGCGGGCCCTGGGTTGCTTGCGCTCCAGGTCAGCAGGGCGATACAACCGCTACTTACCAATTAAGACCCAGGTCATCTTTTGTCATTCCGAGTACGAAAACGCTTTCCTCTCAGGCATTAAACCCCTGCAGATTCACAGAGTCTTCCATAAGTCTCTGGTTTTTGGCCAGGCGTGTTTTGTCAGCACCGTCAGTCAGCACGGCAGGTCCGTGGAAGACGCCTCTGCCTCTGCGCTGTACAACTCATACTTACCTGGCAGGGGAGATACCATGATCAAGAAGGTGGTTCACCCAGGGCGAGGCTCAGCCATTGCACTCCGGCTGTGCTGACCCCTGCGAATTCCCCAAATGTGGGAATCTCGACTGCATAATTTCTGGTAGTGGGGGACTGCGTTCGCGCTCTCCCCTGACAAGCCTGTCAAACAAAAAAACAAAAACAACCCAAAGCGAAAGCTGTCCAACTGTGGTGCATTTAATGGCGCCCAGCGTCTCCCGTGCAGCACAGTCTTTGTTCGTCCACGCGATGCTCACGACACTGACAAACGGGATTTGGAGGTCGGGGGTGAGGAGACCACGCCCACCTAGGGGACGGCTTGATTTCAGTGGTGGAGTTGGCCTTACTTTGACCTAGAACATCTTTGGCCCAGGCACCCAGTTCACTTTGCTGACACTGTATTTTCAAATTGAAGTGTCACACTTTGTGTTCCTGTGGAGCCTTTCAGCCCGAGCATCTGAATGCGCTTAGTAAAGCACTTAGTGAACTGAGCGCCACTAAACACGTCATTCACCGTGGGACCCGTGAGTGATGGTGCCGGGGCGGAGCGTGACCTCCTCGCCTCCGACCCCTTGTCGGTATCGCTTCTCGGCCTTTTGGCTAAGATCAAGTGTAGTATCTGTTCTTATCAGTTTAATATCTGATACGTCCCCTACCCGGGGACCATATATTAAATTGATTTTTGGAACAGGGAGATGGAACAGGGGCTTGCTCCGTCCACTCCACGCATCGACCTGGTATTGCAGCATCTCCGGGAACGGTGCACCCCCTCCCTCGCTGTTGAAAATCAAGTCCCTGCGGGCCCTGGGTTGCTTGCGCTCCAGATCAGCAGGGCGATACAACCGCTACTTACCAATTAAGACCCAGGTCATCTTTTGTCATTCCGAGTACGAAAACGCTTTCCTCTCAGGCATTAAACCCCTGCAGATTCACACAGTCTTCCATAAGTCTCTGGTTTTTGGCCAGGCGTGTTTTGTCAGCACCGTCAGTCAGCACGGCAGGTCCGTGGAAGACGCCTCTGCCTCTGCGCTGTACAACTCATACTTACCTGGCAGGGGAGATACCATGATCAAGAAGGTGGTTCACCCAGGGCGAGGCTCAGCCATTGCACTCCGGCTGTGCTGACCCCTGCGAATTCCCCAAATGTGGGAATCTCGACTGCATAATTTCTGGTAGTGGGGGACTGCGTTCGCGCTCTCCCCTGACAAGCCTGTCAAACAAAAAAACAAAAACAACCCAAAGCGAAAGCTGTCCAACTGTGGTGCATTTAATGGCGCCCAGCGTCTCCCGTGCAGCACAGTCTTTGTTCGTCCACGCGATGCTCACGACACTGACAAACGGGATTTGGAGGTCGGGGGTGAGGAGACCACGCCCACCTAGGGGACGGCTTGATTTCAGTGGTGGAGTTGGCCTTACTTTGACCTAGAACATCTTTGGCCCAGGCACCCAGTTCACTTTGCTGACACTGTATTTTCAAATTGAAGTGTCACACTTTGTGTTCCTGTGGAGCCTTTCAGCCCGAGCATCTGAATGCGCTTAGTAAAGCACTTAGTGAACTGAGCGCCACTAAACACGTCATTCACCGTGGGACCCGTGAGTGATGGTGCTGGGGCGGAGCGTGACCTCCTCGCCTCCGACCCCTTGTCGGTATCGCTTCTCTGCCTTTTGGCTAAGATCAAGTGTAGTATCTGTTCTTATCAGTTTAATATCTGATACGTCCCCTACCCGGGGACCATATATTAAATTGCATTTTGGAACAGGGAAATGGAACAGGGGCTTGCTCCGTCCACTCCACGCATCGACCTGGTATTGCAGCATCTCCGGGAACGGTGCACCCTCTCCCTCGCTGTTGAAAATCAAGTCCCTGCGGGCCCTGGCTTGCTTGCGCTCCAGGTCAGCAGGGCGATACAACCGCTACTTACCAATTAAGACCCAGGTCATCTTTTGTCATTCCGAGTACGAAAACGCTTTCCTCTCAGGCATTAAACCCCTGCAGATTCACAGAGTCTTCCATAAGTCTCTGGTTTTTGGCCAGGCGTGTTTTGTCAGCACCGTCAGTCAGCACGGCAGGTCCGTGGAAGACGCCTCTGCCTCTGCGCTGTACAACTCATACTTACCTGGCAGGGGAGATACCATGATCAAGAAGGTGGTTCACCCAGGGCGAGGCTCAGCCATTGCACTCCGGCTGTGCTGACCCCTGCGAATTCCCCAAATGTGGGAATCTCGACTGCATAATTTCTGGTAGTGGGGGACTGCGTTCGCGCTCTCCCCTGACAAGCCTGTCAAACAAAAAAACAAAAACAACCCGAAGCGAAAGCTGTCCAACTGTGGTGCATTTAATGGCGCCCAGCGTCTCCCGTGCAGCACAGTCTTTGTTCGTCCACGCGATGCTCACGACACTGACAAACAGGATTTAGAGGTCGGGGGTGAGGAGACCACGCCCACCTAGGGGACGGCTTGATTTCAGTGGTGGAGTTGGCCTTACTTTGACCTAGAACATCTTTGGCCCAGGCACCCAGTTCACTTTGCTGACACTGTATTTTCAAATTGAAGTGTCACACTTTGTGTTCCTGTGGAGCCTTTCAGCCCGAGCATCTGAATGCGCTTAGTAAAGCACTTAGTGAACTGAGCGCCACTAAACACGTCATTCACCGTGGGACCCGTGAGTGATGGTGCCGGGGCGGAGCGTGACCTCCTCGCCTCCGACCCCTTGTCGGTATCGCTTCTCGGCCTTTTGGCTAAGATCAAGTGTAGTATCTGTTCTTATCAGTTTAATATCTGATACGTTCTCTACCCGGGGACCATATATTAAATTGCATTTTGGAACAGGGAAATGGAACAGGGGCTTGCTCCGTCCACTCCACGCATCGACCTGGTATTGCAGCATCTCCGGGAACGGTGCACCCCCTCCCTCGCTGTTGAAAATCAAGTCCCTGCGGGCCCTGGGTTGCTTGCGCTCCAGGTCAGCAGGGCGATACAACCGCTACTTACCAATTAAGACCCAGGTCATCTTTTGTCATTCCGAGTACGAAAACGCTTTCCTCTCAGGCATTAAACCCCTGCAGATTCACAGAGTCTTCCATAAGTCTCTGGTTTTTGGCCAGGCGTGTTTTGTCAGCACCGTCAGTCAGCACGGCAGGTCCGTGGAAGACGCCTCTGCCTCTGCGCTGTACAACTCATACTTACCTGGCAGGGGAGATACCATGATCAAGAAGGTGGTTCACCCAGGGCGAGGCTCAGCCATTGCACTCCGGCTGTGCTGACCCCTGCGAATTCCCCAAATGTGGGAATCTCGACTGCATAATTTCTGGTAGTGGGGGACTGCGTTCGCGCTCTCCCCTGACAAGCCTGTCAAACAAAAAAACAAAAACAACCCAAAGCGAAAGCTGTCCAACTGTGGTGCATTTAATGGCGCCCAGCGTCTCCTGTGCAGCACAGTCTTTGTTCGTCCACGCAATGCTCACGACACTGACAAACGGGATTTGGAGGTCGGGGGTGAGGAGACCACGCCCACCTAGGGGACGGCTTGATTTCAGTGGTGGAGTTGGCCTTACTTTGACCTAGAACATCTTTGGCCCAGGCACCCAGTTCACTTTGCTGACACTGTATTTTCAAATTGAAGTGTCACACTTTGTGTTCCTGTGGAGCCTTTCAGCCCGAGCATCTGAATGCGCTTAGTAAAGCACTTAGTGAACTGAGCGCCACTAAACACGTCATTCACCGTGGGACCCGTGAGTGATGGTGCCGGGGCGGAGCGTGACCTCCTCGCCTCCGACCCCTTGTCGGTATCGCTTCTCGGCCTTTTGGCTAAGATCAAGTGTAGTATCTGTTCTTATCAGTTTAATATCTGATACGTTCTCTACCCGGGGACCATATATTAAATTGCATTTTGGAACAGGGAAATGGAACAGGGGCTTGCTCCGTCCACTCCACGCATCGACCTGGTATTGCAGCATCTCCGGGAACGGTGCACCCCCTCCCTCGCTGTTGAAAATCAAGTCCCTGCGGGCCCTGGGTTGCTTGCGCTCCAGGTCAGCAGGGCGATACAACCGCTACTTACCAATTAAGACCCAGGTCATCTTTTGTCATTCCGAGTACGAAAACGCTTTCCTCTCAGGCATTAAACCCCTGCAGATTCACAGAGTCTTCCATAAGTCTCTGGTTTTTGGCCAGGCGTGTTTTGTCAGCACCGTCAGTCAGCACGGCAGGTCCGTGGAAGACGCCTCTGCCTCTGCCCTGTACAACTCATACTTACCTGGCAGGGGAGATACCATGATCAAGAAGGTGGTTCACCCAGGGCGAGGCTCAGCCATTGCACTCCGGCTGTGCTGACCCCTGCGAATTCCCCAAATGTGGGAATCTCGACTGCATAATTTCTGGTAGTGGGGGACTGCGTTCGCGCTCTCCCCTGACAAGCCTGTCAAACAAAAAAACAAAAACAACCCAAAGCGAAAGCTGTCCAACTGTGGTGCATTTAATGGCGCCCAGCGTCTCCCGTGCAGCACAGTCTTTGTTCGTCCACGCGATGCTCACGACACTGACAAACGGGATTTGGAGGTCGGGGGTGAGGAGACCACGCCCACCTAGGGGACGGCTTGATTTCAGTGGTGGAGTTGGCCTTACTTTGACCTAGAACATCTTTGGCCCAGGCACCCAGTTCACTTTGCTGACACTGTATTTTCAAATTGAAGTGTCACACTTTGTGTTCCTGTGGAGCCTTTCAGCCCGAGCATCTGAATGCGCTTAGTAAAGCACTTAGTGAACTGAGCGCCACTAAACACGTCATTCACCGTGGGACCCGTGAGTGATGGTGCCGGGGCGGAGCGTGACCTCCTCGCCTCCGACCCCTTGTCGGTATCGCTTCTCGGCCTTTTGGCTAAGATCAAGTGTAGTATCTGTTCTTATCAGTTTAATATCTGATACGTCCCCTACCCGGGGACCATATATTAAATTGATTTTTGGAACAGGGAGATGGAACAGGGGCTTGCTCCGTCCACTCCACGCATCGACCTGGTATTGCAGCATCTCCGGGAACGGTGCACCCCCTCCCTCGCTGTTGAAAATCAAGTCCCTGCGGGCCCTGGGTTGCTTGCGCTCCAGGTCAGCAGGGCGATACAACCGCTACTTACCAATTAAGACCCAGGTCATCTTTTGTCATTCCGAGTACGAAAACGCTTTCCTCTCAGGCATTAAACCCCTGCAGATTCACAGAGTCTTCCATAAGTCTCTGGTTTTTGGCCAGGCGTGTTTTGTCAGCACCGTCAGTCAGCACGGCAGGTCCGTGGAAGACGCCTCTGCCTCTGCCCTGTACAACTCATACTTACCTGGCAGGGGAGATACTATGATCAAGAAGGTGGTTCACCCAGGGCGAGGCTCAGCCATTGCACTCCGGCTGTGCTGACCCCTGCGAATTCCCCAAATGTGGGAATCTCGACTGCATAATTTCTGGTAGTGGGGGACTGCGTTCGCGCTCTCCCCTGACAAGCCTGTCAAACAAAAAAACAAAAACAACCCAAAGCGAAAGCTGTCCAACTGTGGTGCATTTAATGGCGCCCAGCGTCTCCCGTGCAGCACAGTCTTTGTTCGTCCACGCGATGCTCACGACACTGACAAACGGGATTTGGAGGTCGGGGGTGAGGAGACCACGCCCACCTAGGGGACGGCTTGATTTCAGTGGTGGAGTTGGCCTTACTTTGACCTAGAACATCTTTGGCCCAGGCACCCAGTTCACTTTGCTGACACTGTATTTTCAAATTGAAGTGTCACACTTTGTGTTCCTGTGGAGCCTTTCAGCCCGAGCATCTGAATGCGCTTAGTAAAGCACTTAGTGAACTGAGCGCCACTAAACACGTCATTCACCGTGGGACCCGTGAGTGATGGTGCCGGGGCGGAGCGTGACCTCCTCGCCTCCGACCCCTTGTCGGTATCGCTTCTCGGCCTTTTGGCTAAGATCAAGTGAAGTACTGTCTTTAGTTAGCATTAAGGCTATCTGCTGGGTTGTCTGTGAGATGACCACAAGACATGTACCTCAGGCAGCCATGCCGGCTGGCCTGCGTAATTCTGTGCGGTTCGTCTGGAAGGAGAAGGCGATTGGAGGACGGGAGTGGTTCGTCCGGAAGGTGCTGATGGAAGGGCTGAAGGTGGATCCTGGCCAGGTCTTTTGTCTGCAGTGGAATCCGTCTGAAAGCGGATACGACCTGACGTTGCACAGTCAGGTTTCGTACGACCGGTTGCTGGCAACGTGCAAGGCCAAGGCAGACTCGGTGCCTTTTTCCTTGTTCCGGGTGGAGCCGCTGGGCCAGAGGAATGTAAGGACTGTGACTGTACACATGTACAATCCGTATGTGGGGGATGCGGCAGTGGCGCTGTTCCTGGGGAAGTATGGGAAGGTGGACAAGCCGGTCCAGTACGTGAGGGACAGCTTCGGTATCTGGTCTGGTCGGCGACAGTTCCGGGTCCTCCTCGGGGATGATCCAGATAGTGGCGACGGCCTTCGGCACCCTCCTGCCTACTTCACATTTGGGGGGGAAAGGGGTTTTTTGTTTTACTCTGGCCAGCCGAGTTTTTGTCGGCAGTGTCGCAGCTTTGGACATATGGCGGCTGGCTGCGCTCAGGTTCGCTGCCGGAACTGTGGGGGTGCTGGACACGGCGCTGCCTCGTGCACTGCACCGCGGGTCTGCAATGGGTGTGGGGCGACGGGACACCTTTACCGGGACTGCCCTACTCATGCCCGCACATATGCAGCTGTGGCAGGGGGGAAGCAAGCCCCAAGCCTTAGGCCGCAGGAGGAGGTGCTGCAGGAGATCCGGGGTGCCCCTTCAGCAGGGGTGGCGGTTCCGGCTGCAGAGGCTGTTCAGGCTGCAGAGGCTGTTGCGGCTGCGGAGGCCATTCCGGCCAATGGGGCCGAGGCGGGGGCGGAGGTGTTACCCTCTTCAGGTGGACCTTTTTTGGGTGCGGCGGGGCTGGTGAGCCTGGGTGACTCCTTGCCTCTGGAGGGGTCCTGGGCGGACTGTGAGCTGGGTTCTGAGAGCGGGGAGTCGGTGGAGGCTGTTTCCGGGGGTGTGAGGAGGAGGAGGACGTCCTCGGGAGGGGAACAGTCGGAGCTGTCAGCGGAGGCTGGTCGGTCGGTGCCGATGGTGCAGGTTCGCGGAAGGAGGAAGAAGAGGAAGGGGTTGCAGGCTGGCGGTTGTACGGAGGCTGTGGCCGAGAGGGCCCCATTGGGGCTGTTGGGCTACTACGATGCTCTCACCGGAGACTCGGGGGAAGATGACTCCAGTGGGCAGGTGGCTGTACAGGGGGGAGGTTCCGGCCTCTCAACCCGTGGTCGGGGCACGGGCCCTGGAGCCGAGGGGGTGGAGACTGGCCCTGTTATCGTCTCGGAGGATGTGGAGCTGGTTGACAGCTCTGGGGAGGCATCTCGGCCTGTGGACTTGGGGCCAGTGTCACCTTTGAGCCCTGCGCGCTCTTTCCCGGAGGCTGGATCGCCCAGTAGTATCGCCTACCTGCAGGATTTTGAGTCTTCTGATCCAGATAACCCTTTGGGGACGGAGGCTGAAGGGACTGTGGGTGAGACTGAAGGGGTTTAACACAGCTCATGAGTTTGTTTTCTGTTGTAACGGTGAATGTGCGGGGCATGAGGGATGGGGGAAAGCGGGGGGGTATTTTTCAATACTTGTCTCAGGTGTCTTTTCACGTTTGTTTTCTGCAGGAAGTTCATTTGAGGGATGGGGGGGATGTGGGGGTTTTTTCAGGGGGTTGGCCCAAGGGTGAGTCCAGGTGGGGGGTGGGGCGGGTGCATTCGTCTGGGGTCGGGGTGTTATTTGGGGATCGGGATTTTCATGTTTCGGGCAGTTTTTCTGTGGTGCAGGGGAGGGTTCTTGTGGTGGATGCAGATTGGAGGGGAGTGTATTTTCGTTTTATTAACGTGTATGCTCCGGCTGAGCCGCGGGGACGTAAGGACCTTTTTTTGACCTTGCCGGATGTCTGTGTTACCAATAGGGTAGTGGTTTTAGGAGGGGATTTCAATGTCTCCTTTGAGGGGACTGGGGATTTTAGTTTGCCTTATTTAAGGGATGTGGTGCAGGGGTTTATGTTTCGGGATGGGTTTAGGGAGGTGGATTCTACAGGGGATGGGATTACCTGGACTAATTCCCGGGGTTCCCGCAGTCGTATTGACTTTGTTTTTGTGCCCGTTGCGGTTGCCGTTCATAGTGCTGTTGTGTCACCCGTGTGGTTTTCTGATCATAGTCAACTCCTGGTTGTTTTTTTGGTGTCTGCACCCCTTTTTGGGAGGGGGTACTGGAAGTTGAACTGCAAGGTTTTGGGGGAGGTGGCTTTTCGCAGGAGTTTCGTTTCGCACTATGGGGTCTGGGTTTTGCTTAAGCCTTGGTTTGGTTCAGTGGTGGAGTGGTGGGAAGGTGTGAAGCGCAATACCCGGGTTTTGGCAGTTTCGTACTGCTCGGCCAAGGCACGGGACGGGAGGAAGAGGTTTGTTGATTTACAGAGGTCTTTGCAGGACATGGTGGCTGCAGAGAATAGAGGTGAGGGGGTGGATAGGGAGGGGATGGAGGCTGTGAAGGAGCAGCTGGGTCGTTATTTTAGGGAGAAGGCTGGGGATTTTTTGTTTCGGTGCCGGAGGGAGTCGTTTGAGTTTGGGGAGGTTAGTGGTGCTTATTTTTTCAAACAGGTTAGGGAGGCCCGTGCAAGGGTGTGCATTCCGCATCTGCGCGGGAGGGAGGGGGGCCTCGTCTCTGATCCGGAGGGGATGGTACGGGTGGCCTCCGATTTTTTCGGGGAGGCATTTGGGGAGCGCGCAGTTGCTTCCTCCGGGGCGGGCCGTTTTCTGGGGGAGTTGGAGGGGAGGGTGCCTGCGGTGGTGGTGGAGGAGCTGGAGCGCCCGGTGACAATGGCTGAGGTGGAGGGGGCCATGAAGGGGTTGCCAGCTGGCAAGGTGCCTGGAATTGATGGGTTGCCCAAGGAATTTTATGTTGCTTTTTGGGGGATTCTGGGGAGGGATTTCTTTGAGGTGGTGAACTCGGTTTTGGACGGGGGTCTTCTGGGCACAACGATGAGAGAGGGGGTCCTCACCCTTTTGTACAAGAAGGGGGACAGGGACTTTCTGGGGAATTACAGGCCGATCTCTCTGCTCTGCGCAGATTACAAGATCCTGGCCAGGGTTCTGGCGTGTAGGCTCCGGGAGGCACTTCCCCATGTGGTGCATGAGGATCAGACATGTGGGGTGGGGGGGAGGCGGATACAGTGGAATTTAGGGTTGGTGAGGGATTGTGTTCACTGGGTGGGGGAGCGGCGGGTGCCCATGATGTTGGTGGGGTTAGATATGGAGAAGGCTTTTGACAGGGTGAATCATGGGTTCTTATTTTCTGTTATGGAGAGGGTGGGGTTTGGGCCTCGGTTCTTGAGGTGGTTGGGGGTTATGTACACAGGGGTGGGGAGTAGAGTTATGGTTAATGGGCACATGGGTGGGGTGATGCCACAGCGGACAGGGGTGAGGCAAGGGTGCCCTCTGTCGCCGCTGCTTTTTGTATTGTATATGGAGCCGCTGGGTGCGGCGGTGAGAGCAGACCCGGGTGTGGTGGGGTTGCGCCTGCCTGGGGGGGGTGCGGAGGAGTTGAAACTCTCTCAGTATGCGGATGATATGACGCTATTTTTGACATCGGAGGGGTCTGTGGTGCGCTTGCTGGGTATTCTGGCGGATTTCTCGGAGGTCTCGGGGGCTAAGGTGAATGTGGGGAAGTCCACCATTAAATATTTTGGGCCATGGGCAGGGAGGGTGGGGGGTGTGTGTGGCCTGTCTCAGTGTCAGGGTCCGATGAGGATCCTGGGTGTGGATTTTGAGGTGGGGGATAGTGGGGAACTGAATTGGGGTAAACGCCTGGCTGCGGCCCGTTCACGTATGGGGCTGTGGAAGGCGAGGCGTCTTTCTTTAAGTGGCAGGGTGCTAGCACTTAAGGCGGATATCTTGCCATCCTTCGTTTATTTGGCTTATGTTTTTCCTTTGCCTCCTGAGTATAGGAGAAGACTGGTGCAGGACGTATTTTCTTTTGTGTGGGGGGGGTATGAGTGTGTGAGGCGGGATTGGATGTGCCAGGATGTTCGGGTGGGGGGCCGGGGGGTTCCGGATGTCCTACTCAAGTTGGATGTCCTTTTCTTTTCTTTTTTGTGCAATAGTCTACATGCCCCTAGTGGTCATCGTTTTCATTTGCTTTTGTTGTTTTGGTTGTCTTTCCCTCTGAGGCGGTTGGTGGTGTGGGATAACATGCGGCCGAAGGGGGACACTTTGCCTCCACATTACAGGCAGGTGGTGGGTTGGGCTAGACGTCATAGGGAGTGTCAGGAGGGGGTCTTGTGCCTTGATCACCGGGGCCTCTATCGGGCCTTGGTGGTGAAACGGGGGCCTGTGGTGGTGGCTGGGGTTGGTCCAACTGGGTGGGGTTTTATTCAGCAGAAGGGCCTGTCAAATAGGTTAAAGGATCTCAATTGGCTTTGCCTGCATAGGAGGCTGCCGGTGAGGGAGGTGTTACACAGGCATGGGCTGTCAAGGTTGCGCTCGTGTCCAAGGGAGGGTTGTGGGTCAGATGAGACCATTGACCATGTGTTCTGGGGATGTGGGTTTGCCAAGGCGGTTTGGGGTGATTTGGTTCTTTTTTTTCCGCAGGTGGGATGTCTGTCATATGATGTGCTAATGTTGGGCTTGGGTTTGAGGGGGAGGGGACGGGAAGGTTTTTTGTTGTGGTTATTGCTGTCAATGGGGAAGGCCGTGCTGTGGGAGGCTCGAGCGGTGTTGGTCAGGAGCAATGTAGAGTGGGGGGTGGGTGGGGTGGTGAGGAGAGTTCGGGGGGAGCTGGGGCGCATGAGGAAGATGGAGGAGGTCAAATACGGGTACCATGCGGCGAGAGAGCGCTGGAAGGCTTTATTTTTCTGATCTACAGGTTTTTGGATTTTGTTATGTTATGAAGATGTATGCTGCATTGATGTAATTTTGCGTTGTATGGCTTTTGTGGTTTAATAAAAAAAAAAAAAAAAAAAAAAAAAAAAAAAAAAAAAATCTGTTCTTATCAGTTTAATATCTGATACGTCCCCTACCCGGGGACCATATATTAAATTGATTTTTGGAACAGGGAGATGGAACAGGGGCTTGCTCCGTCCACTCCACGCATCGACCTGGTATTGCAGCATCTCCGGGAACGGTGCACCCCCTCCCTCGCTGTTGAAAATCAAGTCCCTGCGGGCCCTGGGTTACTTGCGCTCCAGATCAGCAGGGCGATACAACCGCTACTTACCAATTAAGACCCAGGTCATCTTTTGTCATTCCGAGTACGAAAACGCTTTCCTCTCAGGCATTAAACCCCTGCAGATTCACAGAGTCTTCCATAAGTCTCTGGTTTTTGGCCAGGCGTGTTTTGTCAGCACCGTCAGTCAGCACGGCAGGTCCGTGGAAGACGCCTCTGCCTCTGCGCTGTACAACTCATACTTACCTGGCAGAGGAGATACCATGATCAAGAAGGTGGTTCACCCAGGGCGAGGCTCAGCCATTGCACTCCGGCTGTGCTGACCCCTGCGAATTCCCCAAATGTGGGAATCTCGACTGCATAATTTCTGGTAGTGGGGGACTGCGTTCGCGCTCTCCCCTGACAAGCCTGTCAAACAAAAAAACAAAAACAACCCAAAGCGAAAGCTGTCCAACTGTGGTGCATTTAATGGCGCCCAGCGTCTCCCGTGCAGCACAGTCTTTGTTCGTCCACGCGATGCTCACGACACTGACAAACGGGATTTGGAGGTCGGGGGGTGAGGAGACCACGCCCACCTAGGGGACGGCTTGATTTCAGTGGTGGAGTTGGCCTTACTTTGACCTAGAACATCTTTGGCCCAGGCACCCAGTTCACTTTGCTGACACTGTATTTTCAAATTGAAGTGTCACACTTTGTGTTCCTGTGGAGCCTTTCAGCCCGAGCATCTGAATGCGCTTAGTAAAGCACTTAGTGAACTGAGCGCCACTAAACACGTCATTCACCGTGGGACCCGTGAGTGATGGTGCCGGGGCGGAGCGTGACCTCCTCGCCTCCGACCCCTTGTCAGTATCGCTTCTCGGCCTTTTGGCTAAGATCAAGTGTAGTATCTGTTCTTATCAGTTTAATATCTGATACGTCCCCTACCCGTGGACCATATATTAAATTGATTTTTGGAACAGGGGCTTGCTCCGTCCACTCCACGCATCGACCTGGTATTGCAGCATCTCCGGGAACGGTGCACCCCCTCCCTTGCTGTTGAAAATCAAGTCCCTGTGGGCCCTGGGTTGCTTGCGCTCCAGATCAGCAGGGCGATACAACCGCTACTTACCAATTAAGACCCAGGTCATCTTTTGTCATTCTGAGTACGAAAACGCTTTCCTCTCAGGCATTAAACCCCTGCAGATTCACAGAGTCTTCCATAAGTCTCTGGTTTTTGGCCAGGCATGTTTTGTCAGCACCGTCAGTCAGCACGGCAGGTCCGTGGAAGACGCCTCTGCCTCTGCGCTGTACAACTCATACTTACCTGGCAGGGGAGATACCATGATCAAGAAGGTGGTTCACCCAGGGCGAGGCTCAGCCATTGCACTCCGGCTGTGCTGACCCCTGCGAATTCCCCAAATGTGGGAATCTCGACTGCATAATTTCTGGTAGTGGGGGACTGCGTTCGCGCTCTCCCCTGACAAGCCTGTCAAACAAAAAAACAAAAACAACCCAAAGCGAAAGCTGTCCAACTGTGGTGCATTTAATGGCGCCCAGCGTCTCCCGTGCAGCACAGTCTTTGTTCGTCCACGCGATGCTCACGACACTGACTAACGGGATTTGGAGGTCGGGGGTGAGGAGACCACGCCCACCTAGGGGACGGCTTGATTTCAGTGGTGGAGTTGGCCTTACTTTGACCTAGAACATCTTTGGCCCAGGCACCCAGTTCACTTTGCTGACACTGTATTTTCAAATTGAAGTGTCACACTTTGTGTTCCTGTGGAGCCTTTCAGCCCGAGCATCTGAATGCGCTTAGTAAAGCACTTAGTGAACTGAGCGCCACTAAACACGTCATTCACCGTGGGACCCGTGAGTGATGGTGCCGGGGCGGAGCGTGGCCTCCTCGCCTCCGACCCCTTGTCGGTATCGCTTCTCGGCCTTTTGGCTAAGATCAAGTGTAGTATCTGTTCTTATCAGTTTAATATCTGATACGTCCCCTACCCGGGGACCATATATTAAATTGATTTTTGGAACAGGGAGATGGAACAGGGGCTTGCTCCGTCCACTCCAGGCATCGACCTAGTATTGCAGCATCTCCGGGAACGGTGCACCCCTTGCTGTTGAAAATCAAGTCCCTGCGGGCCCTGGGTTGCTTGTGCTCCAGGTCAGCAGGGCGATACAACCGCTACTTACCAATTAAGACCCAGGTCATCTTGTGTCATTCTGAATACGAAAACGCTTTCCTCTCAGGCATTAAACTCCTGCAGATTCACAGAGTCTTCCATAAGTCTCTGGTTTTTGGCCAGGCGTGTTTTGTCAGCACCGTCAGTCAGCACGGCAGGTCCGTGGAAGACGCCTCTGCCTCTGCGCTGTACAACTCATACTTACCTGGCAGGGGAGATACCATGATCAAGAAGGTGGTTCACCCAGGGCGAGGCTCAGCCATTGCACTCCGGCTGTGCTGACCCCTGCGAATTCCCCAAATGTGGGAATCTCGACTGCATAATTTCTGGTAGTGGGGGACTGCGTTCGCACAAGCCTGTCAAACAAAAACAACCCAAAGCGAAAGCTGTCCAACTGTGGTGCATTTAATGGCGCCCAGCGTCTCCCGTGCAGCACAGTCTTTGTTCGTCCACGCGATGCTCACGACACTGACAAACGGGATTTGGAGGTCGGGGGTGAGGAGACCACGCCCACCTAGGGGACGGCTTGATTTCAGTGGTGGAGTTGGCCTTACTTTGACCTAGAACATCTTTGGCCCAGGCACCCAGTTCACTTTGCTGACACTGTATTTTCAAATTGAAGTGTCACACTTTGTGTTCCTGTGGAGCCTTTCAGCCCGAGCATCTGAATGCGCTTAGTAAAGCACTTAGTGAACTGAGCGCCACTAAACACGTCATTCACCGTGGGACCCGTGAGTGATGGTGCCGGGGCGGAGCGTGACCTCCTCGCTTCCGACCCCTTGTCGGTATCGCTTCTCGGCCTTTTGGCTAAGATCAAGTGTAGTATCTGTTCTTATCAGTTTAATATCTGATACGTCCCCTACCCGGGGACCATATATTAAATTGCATTTTGGAACAGGGAGATGGAACAGGGGCTTGCTCCGTCCACTCCACGCATCGACCTGGTATTGCAGCATCTCCGGGAACGGTGCACCCCCTCCCTCGCTGTTGAAAATCAAGTCCCCTGTGGGCCCTGGATTGCTTGTGCTCCAGGTCAGCAGGGCGATACAACTGCTACTTACCAATTAAGACCCAGGTCATCTTTTGTCATTCCGAGTACGAAAACGCTTTCCTCTCAGGCATTAAACCCCTGCAGGTTCACAGAGTCTTCCATAAGTCTCTGGTTTTTGGCCAGGCGTGTTTTGTCAGCACCGTCAGTCAGCACGGCAGGTCCGTGGAAGACGCCTCTGCCTCTGCGCTGTACAACTCATACTTACCTGGCAGGGGAGATACCATGATCAAGAAGGTGGTTCACCCAGGGCGAGGCTCAGCCATTGCACTCCGGCTGTGCTGACCCCTGCGAATTCCCCAAATGTGGGAATCTCGACTGCATAATTTCTGGTAGTGGGGGACTGCGTTCGCGCTCTCCCCTGACAAGCCTGTCAAACAAAAAAACAAAAACAACCCAAAGCGAAAGCTGTCCAACTGTGGTGCATTTAATGGCGCCCAGCGTCTCCCGTGCAGCACAGTCTTTGTTCGTCCACGCGATGCTCACGACACTGACAAACGGGATTTGGAGGTCGGGGGTGAGGAGACCACGCCCACCTAGGGGACGGCTTGATTTCAGTGGTGGAGTTGGCCTTACTTTGACCTAGAACATCTTTGGCCCAGGCACCCAGTTCACTTTGCTGACACTGTATTTTCACATTGAAGTGTCACACTTTGTGTTCCTGTGGAGCCTTTCAGCCCGAGCATCTGAATGCGCTTAGTAAAGCACTTAGTGAACTGAGCGCCACTAAACACGTCATTCACCGTGGGACCCGTGAGTGATGGTGCCGGGGCGGAGCGTGACCTCCTCGCTTCCGACCCCTTGTCGGTATCACTTCTCGGCCTTTTGGCTAAGATCAAGTGTAGTATCTGTTCTTATCAGTTTAATATCTGATACGTCCCCTACCCGGGGACCATATATTAAATTGATTTTTGGAACAGGGAGATGGAACAGGGGCTTGCTCCGTCCACTCCACGCATCGACCTGGTATTGCAGCATCTCCGGGAACGGTGCACCCCCTCCCTCGCTGTTGAAAATCAAGTCCCTGCGGGCCCTGGGTTACTTGCGCTCCAGATCAGCAGGGCGATACAACCGCTACTTACCAATTAAGACCCAGGTCATCTTTTGTCATTCCGAGTACGAAAACGCTTTCCTCTCAGGCATTAAACCCCTGCAGATTCACAGAGTCTTCCATAAGTCTCTGGTTTTTGGCCAGGCGTGTTTTGTCAGCACCGTCAGTCAGCACGGCAGGTCCGTGGAAGACGCCTCTGCCTCTGCGCTGTACAACTCATACTTACCTGGCAGAGGAGATACCATGATCAAGAAGGTGGTTCACCCAGGGCGAGGCTCAGCCATTGCACTCCGGCTGTGCTGACCCCTGCGAATTCCCCAAATGTGGGAATCTCGACTGCATAATTTCTGGTAGTGGGGGACTGCGTTCGCGCTCTCCCCTGACAAGCCTGTCAAACAAAAAAACAAAAACAACCCAAAGCGAAAGCTGTCCAACTGTGGTGCATTTAATGGCGCCCAGCGTCTCCCGTGCAGCACAGTCTTTGTTCGTCCACGCGATGCTCACGACACTGACAAACAGGATTTGGAGGTCGGGGGTGAGGAGACCACGCCCACCTAGGGGACGGCTTGATTTCAGTGGTGGAGTTGGCCTTACTTTGACCTAGAACATCTTTGGCCCAGGCACCCAGTTCACTTTGCTGACACTGTATTTTCAAATTGAAGTGTCACACTTTGTGTTCCTGTGGAGCCTTTCAGCCCGAGCATCTGAATGCGCTTAGTAAAGCACTTAGTGAACTGAGCGCCACTAAACACGTCATTCACCGTGGGACCCGTGAGTGATGGTGCCGGGGCGGAGCGTGACCTCCTCGCCTCCGACCCCTTGTCAGTATCGCTTCTCGGCCTTTTGGCTAAGATCAAGTGTAGTATCTGTTCTTATCAGTTTAATATCTGATACGTCCTCTACCCGTGGACCATATATTAAATTGATTTTTGGAACAGGGGCTTGCTCCGTCCACTCCACGCATCGACCTGGTATTGCAGCATCTCCGGGAACGGTGCACCCCCTCCCTTGCTGTTGAAAATCAAGTCCCTGCGGGCCCTGGGTTGCTTGCGCTCCAGATCAGCAGGGCGATACAACCGCTACTTACCAATTAAGACCCAGGTCATCTTTTGTCATTCTGAGTACGAAAACGCTTTCCTCTCAGGCATTAAACCCCTGCAGATTCACAGAGTCTTCCATAAGTCTCTGGTTTTTGGCCAGGCATGTTTTGTCAGCACCGTCAGTCAGCACGGCAGGTCCGTGGAAGACGCCTCTGCCTCTGCGCTGTACAACTCATACTTACCTGGCAGGGGAGATACCATGATCAAGAAGGTGGTTCACCCAGGGCGAGGCTCAGCCATTGCACTCCGGCTGTGCTGACCCCTGCGAATTCCCCAAATGTGGGAATCTCGACTGCATAATTTCTGGTAGTGGGGGACTGCGTTCGCGCTCTCCCCTGACAAGCCTGTCAAACAAAAAAACAAAAACAACCCAAAGCGAAAGCTGTCCAACTGTGGTGCATTTAATGGCGCCCAGCGTCTCCCGTGCAGCACAGTCTTTGTTCGTCCATGCGATGCTCACGACACTGACTAACGGGATTTGGAGGTCGGGGGTGAGGAGACCACGCCCACCTAGGGGACGGCTTGATTTCAGTGGTGGAGTTGGCCTTACTTTGACCTAGAACATCTTTGGCCCAGGCACCCAGTTCACTTTGCTGACACTGTATTTTCAAATTGAAGTGTCACACTTTGTGTTCCTGTGGAGCCTTTCAGCCCGAGCATCTGAATGCGCTTAGTAAAGCACTTAGTGAACTGAGCGCCACTAAACACGTCATTCACCGTGGGACCCGTGAGTGATGGTGCCGGGGCGGAGCGTGACCTCCTCGCCTCCGACCCCTTGTCGGTATCGCTTCTCGGCCTTTTGGCTAAGATCAAGTGTAGTATCTGTTCTTATCAGTTTAATATCTGATACGTCCCCTACCCGGGGACCATATATTAAATTGATTTTTGGAACAGGGAGATGGAACAGGGGCTTGCTCCGTCCACTCCAGGCATCGACCTAGTATTGCAGCATCTCCGGGAACGGTGCACCCCTTGCTGTTGAAAATCAAGTCCCTGCGGGCCCTGGGTTGCTTGCGCTCCAGGTCAGCAGGGCGATACAACCGCTACTTACCAATTAAGACCCAGGTCATCTTGTGTCATTCTGAATACGAAAACGCTTTCCTCTCAGGCATTAAACTCCTGCAGATTCACAGAGTCTTCCATAAGTCTCTGGTTTTTGGCCAGGCGTGTTTTGTCAGCACCGTCAGTCAGCACGGCAGGTCCGTGGAAGACACCTCTGCCTCTGCGCTGTACAACTCATACTTACCTGGCAGGGGAGATACCATGATCAAGAAGGTGGTTCACCCAGGGCGAGGCTCAGCCATTGCACTCCGGCTGTGCTGACCCCTGCGAATTCCCCAAATGTGGGAATCTCGACTGCATAATTTCTGGTAGTGGGGGACTGCGTTCGCACAAGCCTGTCAAACAAAAACAACCCAAAGCGAAAGCTGTCCAACTGTGGTGCATTTAATGGCGCCCAGCGTCTCCCGTGCAGCACAGTCTTTGTTCGTCCACGCGATGCTCACGACACTGACAAACGGGATTTGGAGGTCGGGGGTGAGGAGACCACGCCCACCTAGGGGACGGCTTGATTTCAGTGGTGGAGTTGGCCTTACTTTGACCTAGAACATCTTTGGCCCAGGCACCCAGTTCACTTTGCTGACACTGTATTTTCAAATTGAAGTGTCACACTTTGTGTTCCTGTGGAGCCTTTCAGCCCGAGCATCTGAATGCGCTTAGTAAAGCACTTAGTGAACTGAGCGCCACTAAACACGTCATTCACCGTGGGACCCGTGAGTGATGGTGCCGGGGCGGAGCGTGACCTCCTCGCCTCCGACCCCTTGTCGGTATCGCTTCTCGGCCTTTTGGCTAAGATCAAGTGAAGTACTGTCTTTAGTTAGCATTAAGGCTATCTGCTGGGTTGTCTGTGAGATGACCACAAGACATGTACCTCAGGCAGCCATGCCGGCTGGCCTGCGTAATTCTGTGCGGTTCGTCTGGAAGGAGAAGGCGATTGGAGGACGGGAGTGGTTCGTCCAGAAGGTGCTGATGGAAGGGCTGAAGGTGGATCCGGGCCAGGTCTTTTGTCTGCAGTGGAATCCGTCTGAAAGCGGATACGACCTGACGTTGCACAGTCAGGTTTCGTACGACCGGTTGCTGGCAACGTGCAAGGCCAAGGCAGACTCGGTGCCTTTTTCCTTGTTCCGGGTGGAGCCGCTGGGCCAGAGGAATGTAAGGACTGTGACTGTACACATGTACAATCCGTATGTGGGGGATGCGGCAGTGGCGCTGTTCCTGGGGAAGTATGGGAAGGTGGACAAGCCGGTCCAGTACGTGAGGGACAGCTTCGGTATCTGGTCTGGTCGGCGACAGTTCCGGGTCCTCCTCGGGGATGATCCAGATAGTGGCGACGGCCTTCGGCACCCTCCTGCCTACTTCACATTTGGGGGGGAAAGGGGTTTTTTGTTTTACTCTGGCCAGCCGAGTTTTTGTCGGCAGTGTCGCAGCTTTGGACATATGGCGGCTGGCTGCGCCCAGGTTCGCTGCCGGAACTGTGGGGGTGCTGGACACGGCGCTGCCTCCTGCACTGCACCGCGGGTCTGCAATGGGTGTGGGGCGACGGGACACCTTTACCGGGACTGCCCTACTCATGCTCGCACATATGCAGATGTGGCAGGGGGGAAGCAAGCCCCAAGCCTTAGGCCGCAGGAGGAGGTGCTGCAGGAGATCCGGGGTGCCCCTTCAGCAGGGGTGGCGGTTCCGGCTGCAGAGGCTGTTCAGGCTGCAGAGGCTGTTGCGGCTGCGGAGGCCATTCCGGCCAATGGGGCCGAGGCGGGGGCGGAGGTATTACCCTCTTCAGGTGGACCTTTTTTGGGTGCGGCGGGGCTGGTGAGCCTGGGTGACTCCTTGCCTCTGGAGGGGTCCTGGGCGGACTGTGAGCTGGGTTCTGAGAGCGGGGAGTCGGTGGAGGCTGTTTCCGGGGGTGTGAGGAGGAGGAGGACGTCCTCGGGAGGGGAACAGTCGGAGCTGTCAGCGGAGGCTGGTCGGTCGGTGCCGATGGTGCAGGTTCGCGGAAGGAGGAAGAAGAGGAAGGGGTTGCAGGTTGGCGGTTGTGCGGAGGCTGTGGCCGAGAGGGCCCCATTGGGGCTGTCGGGCTACTACGATGCTCTCACCGGAGACTCGGGGGAAGATGACTCCGGTGGGCAGGTGGCTGTACAGGGGGGAGGTTCCGGCCTCTCAACCCGTGGTCGGGGCACGGGCCCTGGAGCCGAGGGGGTGGAGACTGGCCCTGTTATCGTCTCGGAGGATGTGGAGCTGGTTGACGGCTCTGGGGAGGCATCTCGGCCTGTGGACTTGGGGCCGGTGTCACCTTTGAGCCCTGCGCGCTCTTTCCCGGAGGCTGGATCGCCCAGTAGTATCGCCTACCTGCAGGATTTTGAGTCTTCTGATCCAGATAACTCTTTGGGGACGGAGGCTGAAGGGACTGTGGGTGAGACTGAAGGGGTTTAACACAGCTCATGAGTTTGTTTTCTGTTGTAACGGTGAATGTGCGGGGCATGAGGGATGGGGGAAAGCGGGGGGGTATTTTTCAATACTTGTCTCAGGTGTCTTTTCACATTTGTTTTCTGCAGGAAGTTCATTTGAGGGATGGGGGGGATGTGGGGGTTTTTTCAGGGGGTTGGCCCAAGGGTGAGTCCAGGTGGGGGGTGGGGCGGGTGCATTCGTCTGGGGTCGGGGTGTTATTTGGGGATCGGGATTTTCATGTTTCGGGCAGTTTTTCTGTGGTGCAGGGGAGGGTTCTTGTGGTGGATGCAGATTGGAGGGGAGTTTATTTTCGTTTTATTAACGTGTATGCTCCGGCTGAGCCGCGGGGACGTAAGGACCTTTTTTTGACCTTGCCGGATGTCTGTGTTACCAATAGGGTAGTGGTTTTAGGAGGGGATTTCAATGTCTCCTTTGAGGGGACTGGGGATTTTAGTTTGCCTTATTTAAGGGATGTGGTGCAGGGGTTTATGTTTCGGGATGGGTTTAGGGAGGTGGATTCTACAGGGGATGGGATTACCTGGACTAATTCCCGGGGTTCCCGCAGTCGTATTGACTTTGTTTTTGTGCCCGTTGCGGTTGCCGTTCATAGTGCTGTTGTGTCACCCGTGTGGTTTTCTGATCATAGTCAACTCCTGGTTGTTTTTTTGGTGTCTGCACCCCTTTTTGGGAGGGGGTACTGGAAGTTGAACTGCAAGGTTTTGGGGGAGGTGGCTTTTCGCAGGAGTTTCGTTTCGCACTATGGGGTCTGGGTTTTGCTTAAGCCTTGGTTTGGTTCAGTGGTGGAGTGGTGGGAAGGTGTGAAGCGCAATACCCGGGTTTTGGCAGTTTCGTACTGCTCGGCCAAGGCACGGGACGGGAGGAAGAGGTTTGTTGATTTACAGAGGTCTTTGCAGGACATGGTGGCTGCAGAGAATAGAGGTGAGGGGGTGGATAGGGAGGGGATGGAGGCTGTGAAGGAGCAGCTGGGTCGTTATTTTAGGGAGAAGGCTGGGGATTTTTTGTTTCGGTGCCGGAGGGAGTCGTTTGAGTTTGGGGAGGTTAGTGGTGCTTATTTTTTCAAACAGGTTAGGGAGGCCCGTGCAAGGGTGTGTATTCCGCATCTGCGCGGGAGGGAGGGGGGCCTCGTCTCTGATCCGGAGGGGATGGTACGGGTGGCCTCCGATTTTTTCGGGGAGGCATTTGGGGAGCGCGCAGTTGCTTCCTCCGGGGCGGGCCGTCTTCTGGGGGAGTTGGAGGGGAGGGTGCCTGCGGTGGTGGTGGAGGAGCTGGAGCGCCCGGTGACAATGGCTGAGGTGGAGGGGGCCATGAAGGGGTTGCCAGCTGGCAAGGTGCCTGGAATTGATGGGTTGCCCAAGGAATTTTATGTTGCATTTTGGGGGATTCTGGGGAGGGATTTCTTTGAGGTGGTGAACTCGGTTTTGGACGGGGGTCTTCTGGGCACAACGATGAGAGAGGGGGTCCTCACCCTTTTGTACAAGAAGGGGGACAGGGACTTTCTGGGGAATTACAGGCCGATCTCTCTGCTCTGCGCAGATTACAAGATCCTGGCCAGGGTTCTGGCGTGTAGGCTCCGGGAGGCACTTCCCCATGTGGTGCATGAGGATCAGACATGTGGGGTGGGGGGGAGGCGGATACAGTGGAATTTAGGGTTGGTGAGGGATTGTGTTCACTGGGTGGGGGAGCGGCGGGTGCCCATGATGTTGGTGGGGTTAGATATGGAGAAGGCTTTTGACAGGGTGAATCATGGGTTCTTATTTTCTGTTATGGAGAGGGTGGGGTTTGGGCCTCGGTTCTTGAGGTGGTTGGGGGTTATGTACACAGGGGTGGGGAGTAGAGTTATGGTTAATGGGCACATGGGTGGGGTGATGCCACAGCGGACAGGGGTGAGGCAGGGGTGCCCTCTGTCGCCGCTGCTTTTTGTATTGTATATGGAGCCGCTGGGTGCGGCGGTGAGAGCAGACCCAGGTGTGGTGGGGTTGCGCCTGCCTGGGGGGGGTGCGGAGGAGTTGAAACTCTCTCAGTATGCGGATGATATGACGCTATTTTTGACATCGGAGGGGTCTGTGGTGCGCTTGCTGGGTATTCTGGCGGATTTCTCGGAGGTCTCGGGGGCTAAGGTGAATGTGGGGAAGTCCACCATTAAATATTTTGGGCCATGGGCAGGGAGGGTGGGGGGTGTGTGTGGCCTGTCTCAGTGTCAGGGTCCGATGAGGATCCTGGGTGTGGATTTTGAGGTGGGGGATAGTGGGGAACTGAATTGGGGTAAACGCCTGGCTGCGGCCCGTTCACGTATGGGGCTGTGGAAGGCGAGGCGTCTTTCTTTAAGTGGCAGGGTGCTAGCACTTAAGGCGGATATCTTGCCGTCCTTCGTTTATTTGGCTTATGTTTTTCCTTTGCCTCCTGAGTATAGGAGAAGACTGGTGCAGGACGTATTTTCTTTTGTGTGGGGGGGGTATGAGTATGTGAGGCGAGATTGGATGTGCCAGGATGTTCGGGTGGGGGGCCGGGGGGTTCCGGATGTCCTACTCAAGTTGGATGTCCTTTTCTTTTCCTTTTTGTGCAATAGTCTACATGCCCCTAGTGGTCATCGTTTTCATTTGCTTTTGTTGTTTTGGTTGTCTTTCCCTCTGAGGCGGTTGGTGGTGTGGGATAACATGCGGCCGAAGGGAGACACTTTGCCTCCACATTACAGGCAGGTGGTGGGTTGAGCTAGACGTCATAGGGAGTGTCAGGAGGGGGTCTTGTGCCTTGATCACCGGGGCCTCTATCGGGCCTTGGTGGTGAAACGGGGGCCTGTGGTGGTGGCTGGGGTTGGTCCAACTGGGTGGGGTTTTATTCAGCAGAAGGGCCTGTCAAATAGGTTAAAGGATCTCAATTGGCTTTGCCTGCATAGGAGGCTGCCGGTGAGGGAGGTGTTACACAGGCATGGGCTGTCAAGGTTGCGCTCGTGTCCAAGGGAGGGTTGTGGGTCAGATGAGACCATTGACCATGTGTTCTGGGGATGTGGGTTTGCCAAGGCAGTTTGGGGTGATTTGGTTCTTTTTTTTCCGCAGGTGGGATGTCTGTCATATGATGTGCTAATGTTGGGCTTGGGTTTGAGGGGGAGGGGACGGGAAGGTTTTTTGTTGTGGTTATTGCTGTCAGTGGGGAAGGCCGTGCTGTGGGAGGCTCGAGCGGTGTTGGTCAGGAGCAATGTAGAGTGGGGGGTGGGTGGGGTGGTGAGGAGAGTTCGGGGGGAGCTGGAGCGCATGAGGAAGATGGAGGAGGTCAAGTACGGGTACCATGCGGCGAGAGAGCGCTGGAAGGCTTTATTTTTCTGATCTACAGGTTTTTGGATTTTGCTTTGTTATGAAGATGTATGCTGCATTGATGTAATTTTGCGTTGTATGGCTTTTGTGGTTTAATAAAAAAAAAAAAAAAAAAAAAAAATCTGTTCTTATCAGTTTAATATCTGATACGTCCCCTACCCGGGGACCATATATTAAATTGATTTTTGGAACAGGGAGATGGAACAGGGGCTTGCTCCGTCCACTCCACGCATCGACCTGGTATTGCAGCATCTCCGGGAACGGTGCACCCCCTCCCTCGCTGTTGAAAATCAAGTCCCTGTGGGCCCTGGGTTGCTTGCGCTCCAGGTCAGCAGGGCGATACAACCGCTACTTACCAATTAAGACCCAGGTCATCTTTTGTCATTCCGAGTACGAAAACGCTTTCCTCTCAGGCATTAAACCCCTGCAGATTCACACAGTCTTCCATAAGTCTCTGGTTTTTGGCCAGGCGTGTTTTGTCAGCACCGTCAGTCAGCACGGCAGGTCCGTGGAAGACGCCTCTGCCTCTGCGCTGTACAACTCATACTTACCTGGCAGGGGAGATACCATGATCAAGAAGGTGGTTCACCCAGGGCGAGGCTCAGCCATTGCACTCCGGCTGTGCTGACCCCTGCGAATTCCCCAAATGTGGGAATCTCGACTGCATAATTTCTGGTAGTGGGGGACTGCGTTCGCGCTCTCCCCTGACAAGCCTGTCAAACAAAAAAACAAAAACAACCCAAAGCGGAAGCTGTCCAACTGTGGTGCATTTAATGGCGCCCAGCGTCTCCCGTGCAGCACAGTCTTTGTTCGTCCACGCAATGCTCACGACACTGACAAACGGGATTTGGAGGTCGGGGGTGAGGAGACCACGCCCACCTAGGGGACGGCTTGATTTCAGTGGTGGAGTTGGCCTTACTTTGACCTAGAACATCTTTGGCCCAGGCACCCAGTTCACTTTGCTGACACTGTATTTTCAAATTGAAGTGTCACACTTTGTGTTCCTGTGGAGCCTTTCAGCCCGAGCATCTGAATGCGCTTAGTAAAGCACTTAGTGAACTGAGCGCCACTAAACACGTCATTCACCGTGGGACCCGTGAGTGATGGTGCCGGGGCGGAGCGTGACCTCCTCGCCTCCGACCCCTTGTCGGTATCGCTTCTCTGCCTTTTGGTTAAGATCAAGTGAAGTACTGTCTTTAGTTAGCATTAAGGCTACCTACTGGGTGGTCTGTGAGATGACCACAAGACCTGTACCTCAGGCAGCCATGCCGGCTGGCCTGCGTAATTCTGTGCGGTTCGTCTGGAAGGAGAAGGCGTTTGGAGGACGGGAGTGGTTCGTCCGGAAGGTGCTGATGGAAGGGCTGAAGGTGGATCCGGGCCAGGTCTTTTGTCTGCAGTGGAATCCGTCTGAAAGCGGATACGACCTGACGTTGCACAGTCAGGTTTCGTACGACCGGTTGCTGGCAACGTGCAAGGCCAAGGCAGACTCGGTGCCTTTTTCGTTGTTCCGGGTGGAGCCGCTGGGCCAGAGGAGTGTAAGGATTGTGACTGTACACATGTACAATCCGTATGTGGGGGATGCGGCAGTGGCGCTGTTCCTGGGGAAGTACGGGAAGGTGGACAAGCCGGTCCAGTACGTGAGGGACAGCTTCGGTATCTGGTCTGGTCGGCGACAGTTCCGGGTCCTCCTCGGGGATGATCCAGATAGTGGCGACGGCCTTCGGCACCCTCCTGCCTACTTCACATTTGGGGGGGAAAGGGGTTTTTTGTTTTACTCTGGCCAGCCGAGTTTTTGTCGGCAGTGTCGCAGCTTTGGACATATGGCGGCTGGCTGCGCTCAGGTTCGCTGCCGGAACTGTGGGGGTGCTGGACACGGCGCTGCCTCGTGCACTGCACCGCGGGTCTGCAATGGGTGTGGGGCGACGGGACACCTTTACCGGGACTGCCCTACTCATGCCCGCACATATGCAGCTGTGGCAGGGGGGAAGCAAGCCCCAAGCCTTAGGCCGCAGGAGGAGGTGCTGCAGGAGATCCGGGGTGCCCCTTCAGCAGGGGTGGCGGTTCCGGCTGCGGAGGCTGTTCAGGCTGCAGAGGCTGTTGCGGCTGCGGAGGCCATTCCGGCCAATGGCGCCGAGGCGGGGGCGGAGGTGTTACCCTCTTCAGGTGGACCTTTTTTGGGTGCGGCGGGGCTGGTGAGCCTGGGTGACTCCTTGCCTCTGGAGGGGTCCTGGGCGGACTGTGAGCTGGGTTCTGAGAGCGGGGAGTCGGTGGAGGCTGTTTCCGGGGGTGTGAGGAGGAGGAGGACGTCCTCGGGAGGGGAACAGTCGGAGCTGTCAGCGGAGGCTGGTCGGTCGGTGCCGATGGTGCAGGTTCGCGGAAGGAGGAAGAAGAGGAAGGCGTTGCAGGCTTGCGGTTGTGCGGAGGCTGTGGCCGAGAGGGCCCCATTGGGGCTGTCGGGCTACTACGATGCTCTCACCGGAGACTCGGGGGAAGATGAGTCCGGTGGGCAGGTGGCTGTACAGGGGGGAGGTTCCGGCCTCTCAACCCGTGGTCGGGGCACGGGCCCTGGAGCCGAGGGGGTGGAGACTGGCCCTGTTATCGTCTCGGAGGATGTGGAGCTGGTTGACGGCTCTGGGGAGGCATCTCGGCCTGTGGACTTGGGGCCGGTGTCACCTTTGAGCCCTGCGCGCTCTTTCCCGGAGGCTGGATTGCCCAGTAGTATCACCTACCTGCAGGATTTTGAGTCTTCTGATCCAGATAACTCTTTGGAGACGGAGGCTGAAGGGACTGTGGGTGAGACTGAAGGGGTTTAACACAGTTCATGAGTTTGTTTTCTGTTGTACCGTTACAACAATGTGCGGGGCATGAGGGATGGGGGGAAGCGGGGGGGTATTTTTCAATACTTGTCTCAGGTGTCTTTTCACGTTTGTTTTCTGCAGGAAGTTCATTTGAGAGATGGGGGGGATGTGGGGGGTTTTTCAGGGGGTTGGCTCAAGGGTGAGTCCAGGTGGGGGGTGGGGCGGGTGCAATCGTCTGGGGTCGGGGTGTTATTTGAGGATCGGGATTTTCATGTTTCGGGCAGTTTTTCTGTGGTGCAGGGGAGGGTTCTTGTGGTGGATGCAGATTGGAGGGGAGTTTATTTTCGTTTTATTAACGTGTATGCTCCGGCTGAGCCGCGGGGACGTAAGGACCTTTTTTTGACCTTGTCGGATGTCTGTGTTACTAATAGGGTAGTGGTTTTAGGGGGGGATTTCAATGTCTCCTTTGAGGGGACTGGGGATTTTAGTTTGCCTTATTTAAGGGATGTGGTGCAGGGGTTTATGTTTCGGGATGGGTTTAGGGAGGTGGATTCTACAGGGGATGGGATTACCTGGACCAATTCCCGGGGTTACCGCAGTCGTATTGACTTTGTTTTTGTGCCCGTTGCGGTTGCCGTTCATAGTGCTGTTGTGTCACCCGTGTGGTTTTCTGATCATAGTCAACTCCTGGTGGGTTTTTTGGTGTCTGCACCCCTTTTTGGGAGGGGGTACTGGAAGTTGAACTGCAAGGTTTTGGGGGAGGTGGCTTTTCGCAGGAGTTTCGTTTCGCACTATGGGGTCTGGGTTTTGCTTTAGCCTTGGTTTGGTGGAGTGGTGGGAAGGTGTGAAGCGCAATACCCGGGTTTTGGCAGTTTCGTACTGCTCGGCCAAGGCACGGGACGGGAGGAAGAGGTTTGTTGATTTACAGAGGTCTTTGCAGGACATGGTGGCTGCAGAGAATAGAGGTGAAGGGGTGGATAGGGGGGGTATGGAGGCTGTGAAGAAGCAGCTGGGTCGTTATTTTAGGGAGAAGGCTGGGGATTTTTTTGTTTCGGTGCCGGAGGGAGTCGTTTGAGTTTGGGGAGGTTAGTGGTGCTTATTTTTTCAAACAGGTTAGGGAGGCCCGTGCGAGGGTGTGTATTCCGCATCTGCGCGGGAGGGAGGGGGGCCTCGTCTCTGATCCGGAGGGGATGGTACGGGTGGCCTCCGATTTTTTCGGGGAGGCATTTGGGGAGCGTGCAGTTGCTTCCTCTGGGGCGGGCCGTTTTCTGGGGGATTTGGAGGGGAGGGTGCCTGCGGTGGTGGTGGAGGAGCTGGAGCGCCCGGTGACGATGGCTGAGGTGGAGGGGGCCATGAAGGGGTTGCCGGCTGGCAAGGTGCCTGGAATTGATGGGTTGCCCAAGGAATTTTATGTTGCATTTTGGGGGATTCTGGGGAGGGATTTCTTTGAGGTGGTGAACTTGGTTTTGGACGGGGGTCTTCTGGGCACAACGATGAGAGAGGGGGTCCTCACCCTTTTGTACAAGAAGGGGGACAGGGACTTTCTGGGGAATTACAGGCCGATCTCTCTGCTCTGCGCAGATTACAAGATCCTGGCCAGGGTTCTGACGTGTAGGCTCCGGGAGGCACTTCCCCATGTGGTGCATGAGGATCAGACATGTGGGGTGGGGGGGAGGCGGATACAGTGGAATTTAGGGTTGGTGAGGGATTGTGTTCACTGGGTGGGGGAGCGGCGGGTGCCCATGATGTTGGTGGGGTTAGATATGGAGAAGGCTTTTGACAGGGTGAATCATGGGTTCTTATTTTCTGTTATGGAGAAGGTGGGGTTTGGGCCTCGGTTCTTGAGGTGGTTGGGGGTTATGTACACAGGGGTGGGGAGTAGAGTTAAGGTTAATGGGCACATGGTTGGGGTGATGCCACAGCGGACAGGGGTGAGGCAAGGGTGCCCTCTGTCGCCGCTGCTTTTTGTATTGTATATGGAGCCGCTGGGTGCGGTGGTGAGAGCAGACCCGGGTGTGGTGGGGTTGCACCTGCCTGGGGGGGGTGCGGAGGAGTTGAAACTCTCTCAGTATGTGGACGATATGACGCTATTTTTGACATCGGAGGGGTCTGTGTTGTGTTTGCTGGGTATTCTGATGGATTTCTCGGAGGTCTCGGGGGCTAAGGTGAATTTGGGGAAGTCCACCATTAAATATTTTGGGTCATGGGCAGGGAGGGTGGGGGGTGTGTGTGGCCTGTCTCAGTGTCAGGGTCCGATGAGGATCCTGGGTGTGGATTTTGAGGTGGGGGATAGTGGGGGACTGAATTGGGGTAAACGCCTGGCTGCGGCCCGTTCACGCATGGGGCTGTGGAAGGCGAGGCGTCTTTCTTTAAGTGGCAGGGTGCTAGCACTTAAGGCGGATATCTTGCCGTCCTTCGTTTATTTGGCTTATGTTTTTCCTTTGCCTCCTGAGTATAGGAGAAGACTGGTGCAGTATTTTCTTTTGTGTGGGGGGGGGTATGAGTATGTGAGGCGAGATTGGATGTGCCAGGATGTTTGGGTGGGGGGCCGGGGGGTTCCGGATGTCCTACTCAAGTTGGATGTCCTTTTCTTTTCTTTTTTGTGCAATAGTCTACATGCCCCTAGTGGTCATCGTTTTCATTTGCTTTTGTTGTTTTGGTTGTCTTTCCCTCTGAGGTGGTTGGTGGTGTGGGATAACATGCGGCCGAAGGGGGACACTTTGCCTCCACATTACAGGCAGGTGGTGGGTTGGGCTAGACGTCATAGGGAGTGTCAGGAGGGGTCTTGTGCCTTGATCACCGGGGCCTCTATCGGGCCTTGGTGGTGAAACGGGGGCCTGTGGTGGTGGCTGGGGTTGGTCCAACTGGGTGGGGTTTTATTCAGCAGAAGGGCCTGTCAAATAGGTTAAAGAATCTCAATTGGCTTTGCCTGCATAGGAGGCTGACGGTGAGGGAGGTGTTACACAGGCATGGGCTGTCAAGGTTGCGCTCGTGTCCAAGGGAGGGTTGTGGGTCGGATGAGACCATTGACCATGTGTTCTGGGGATGTGGGTTTGCCAAGGCGGTTTGGGGTGATTTGGTTCTTTTTTTTCCGCAGGTGGGATGTCTGTCATATGATGTGCTAATGTTGGGCTTGGGTTTGAGGGGGAGGGGACAGGAAGGTTTTTTGTTGTGGTTATTGCTGTCAGTGGGGAAGGCCGTGCTGTGGGATGCTCGAGCGGTCTTGGTCAGGAGCATTGTAGAGTGGGGAGTGGGTGGGGTGGTGAGGAGAGTTCGGGGGGAGCTGGGGCGCATGAGGAAGATGGAGGAGGTCAAGTACGGGTACCATGCGGTGAGAGAACGCTGGAAGGCTTTATTTTTCTGATCTACAGGCTTTTGGATTTTTCTTTGTTATGAAGATGTATGCTGCATTGATGTAATTTTGCGTTGTATGGCTTTCATGGTTTAATAAAAAAAAAAAAATAAAAAAAAAATCTGTTCTTATCACTTTAATATCTGATACGTCCCCTACCCGGGGACCATATATTAAATTGATTTTTGGAACAGGGAGATGGAATAGGGGCTTGCTCCGTCCACTCCACGCATCAACCTGGTATTGCAGCATCTCCGGGAACGGTGCACCCCCTCCCTCGCTGTTGAAAATCAAGTTCCTGCGGTCCCTGAGTTGCTTGTGCTCCATGTCAGTAGGGACGTACAACCGGTACTTACCAATTAAGACCCAAATCGCCTTTTGTCATTCTGTCTTTTGTCATGGCTGAGGTGGAGGGGGCGATGAAGGGGTTGCCGGCTGGCAAGGTCCCTGGAATTGATGGGTTGCCCAAGGAATTTTATGTTGCATTTTGGGGGATTTTGGGGAGGGATTTCTTTGAGGTGGTGAACTCGGTTTTGGATGGGGGTCTTCTGGGCACAACGATGAGGGAGGGGGTCCTGACCCTGTTGTACAAGGGTCTTGTCACAGAGTCTTCCATAAGTCTCTGGTTTGGGCCAGGCATGTTTTGTCAGCACCATCAGTCAGCACGGCAGGTCCGTGGAAGACGCTTCTGCCTCTGCGCTGTACAACTCATACTTACCTGGCAGGGGAGATACCATGATCAAGAAGGTGGTTCACCCAGGGCGAGGCTCAGCCATTGCACTCCGGCTGTGCTGAATTCCCCAAATGTGGGAATCTCGACTGCATAATTTCTGGCAGTGGGGGACTGCGTTCGCGCTCTCCCCTGACACTGCATATCAAAGAGAAAAAAAAACTCAAAGTGAAAGCTGTCCAACTTTAATGCATTTAATGGCACCCAGTGTTTCCGGTGCAGCACGGTCTTTGTTTGTCCACGCGATGTTCACAACGCTTACAAACGGGGATTTGGACATCGGCCTTATTTTGACCTAGAACATCTTTGGCCCAGGCACCTAGTTCACTTTGTTGACACTGTATTTTCAAATTTAAGTGTCACACTTTGTGTGCCTGTGGAGCCTTTCAGCCCGAGCATCTGAAAGCGCTTAGTAAAGCCCTTAGTGAACTGAGCGCCACTAAACACGTCATTCACCGTGGGACCCGTGAGTGAGGGTGTCGGGGCGGAGCGTGACCTCCTCGCCCCGACCCCTTGTCGGTATTACTTCTCTGTCTTTTGGCTAAGATCAAGTGTAGCAAAAGTTGAAATACCAGAGCCATGCGGTGTAAGAGGCCTGGTGAGTTTAAGTGTAGGGTCTCTTAACAGCCACCCCAGACAGACTTTTTGGCTGCTCTGTGAAATTCGTTAAGATTTGTTTTCAAAGACAAAGAAAGATCATTTGGAAATCGGGAGTGGTCATTCTAACCATTGTTGTTGTGGGTTTGACTGTGGATTCTGCGCAAATCTTTTGCCTGCAATGGAACGCAGCCACCAGGGGATACGACCTCACGCTGAATAGCCGGCTGCAGTATGACCGGGTTCTAACAACTTTTGAGGAAAAGGCTGAGTTGGAGCCCTCACACTGTGTTTGTGACTGTTCACATTTACAACCCGTACGTTGGGGATTAGGCAGTGGCTGAGTTTCTCAGAAGATATGGACAGGTGGATATGCAGACAAAATACTTGCGGGACAGTTATGGGATCTGGACTGGTCAGAGGCAGTTCAGGGTGCTTCTCGGGGAGGATCCGGACAGTAGTGATGGTTTAAGGCACCCCCCTGCGTACTTTTCAATTGGGGCGGACAGGGGTTTTCTTTTTACTCTGGGCAGCCAGTCTTTTGTAGACAATGTTGCAGTTTTGGACACCTGACGACTGGCTGCGTCCAGGTTCGTTGTTGAAATTGTGAGGACTGACGAGGCAGTTGGTGGGGCTGGGCCTGCAGAAATGGGGCCCATGTCACCCCTGAGTCCGCTGCGCTCTGTTTTTGAGGCCAGGTCACCCAGTAGTGTGGCCTACCTTCATGAGTGCAAGGGATATGGAACTGAGGATTCAGTAGGTAGGGGGATAGAGGGAAAAAAGGGAGGGAGAGAAAGCCTGAAAGGGACCTTTACTGTTCTAACAGTTAATGTGAGGGGGGTGAGGGATAAGGGGAAGAGGTGGGGGGGGGGGGGGGTTTGTGTTTTTGCAAGAGGTTCATCTGAGGGATGGGGGGGTGCACAGGTCTTTTATGATGGGTGGTAAAAAGGGGAGTCTAGGTGGGGGGTGGGAGGGGTACACTCATCTGGGGTGGGTGTTTTGTTTGGGGATAAGGATTTTCATGTGTCGGGGAGTTTTTCTGTTGTACAGGGCAGGGTACTGGTGGTCGATGTGGACTGGAGGGGGGTTTATCACTGTTTATTCCCCAGCAGAACCACAAGGACAGAGGGATCTTTTTTTGGCTTTTTTTGGTGTTAGGAGGGGATTTTAATTTGAAATTTTAATTTTAATGTTAAGTTTCCTTTGTAAGTGTCTGGGATTTTAGTTTGTCGATTCCAGTTATAAAACATGTTGACACCAATACTGTCTAAACATAAGAGGTTTAACTGACACAAATGGACGACTAACAGCAGGTGACCAGCCATGATGAAACTGAATACTGTGAATGATAAAGACTACTTAGAAATACAGAAGTGTCTGTTTGCAGAACAGGAAAACCACAGCAAGCATCAAAAGAGAATTACATGAACAGACAGGGCACAATATGAGTGGCACTTAATATCTAGAAACCTATCACAGTAATGACTGTTTCAAAAAATGTTTGTTTTCATGTTATGTTGCTTTCTTATTGTTTGTTTCACTTTATTTTAATGACAGGACTAGTGGTATATGTACCTCAGTTATTATTATACATAATTAACCATAATTCATATATATATATATATATATATATATATATATATATATATATATATATATATATATATATATATATTAGAATGTTTTGAGTTTTAATCGTTTATTTTTAAATGTTTTTCTTTCCCTATGTACATCACTTTGAATAAATGAAGCTGCCTTGCTTCAGGTGGAGATCAGTAAGGTCATTTGGTCAATAGGGGGAGCTGTTGTCTGTGCAATTATAATAACGCCACATGGCTATTGACACAGAGTTCAGACACTGTATGCTTTCTTAACCACACTAAGTGTTCACATCAAGAGTGTGTTTCATTTCTCTGACACATTACACATTCTGCACTCATACACAATATAACAAGTGTAACCCTCTCAGACTGAGTAAATCTCAAGATACAATTATTGTATGCAAATTCTAAACCTAAGTATTTCTGCAACACATATGAAGACAGAACACAAGAGCCTGTGCATAGTCTGGTAGCCCACATGGAGAGTGGAACTTGACAAGAGTTTTTAAATGAACCTCTTCAGGTCAGTCTCACAAGAATGTGGCCCCCATACTGATGTGATGTAAGTGCACTGACCACAATGGAACTAAATCTAAATATTAAATTGATTCCTGATTTTATTCTAAATGTTGTATCCTGAATGTAAAAGAACACCAGTACTGATTATCAGGTCAAAAAGCAGACATAGCAGCACTTACATCCTGCTCCAGCTCAGGAAGTTTAACCGGCCTAAAGAGCCAGTGATCCAGTTCTACACCGACCATCACTGTCTCATTTGTATCTCCAATCAAATAGGACAGGAACAGACCAACATGGACAATTAGGACAGCAGAGAAAATAGCTGGTGCCAACCTGTTTTCCATTCAGGACATGTCCAGAGTTGGGAAACACCATAGATCCATTACACCCTGGGCACAACAAACTTCAACTTTTCCCCTCACCGAGAAGACACAGAAACAGTTTATTTCCACAGGCCATCACTCTGATTAACAGTTAACACCAGACCCACAGAAGGACAGGATCTGTCTGCTACTTCAGCACCACGGACAGCAGCATGGATTTATTAGTTTTTCTCAATTGCTAAAACACTAAAACCCATTGGCTGAACTCATTTAGCTAATTGTTCAACAAAACTAAACACATTCTCATTCTCAAAACACATTCTGCACTCTAATGCACGTCATCCATACTGGTAAACGCAAGTGGCAACAATTCAATACAAATAGAAATAGCTGATGAAATTCGAGCAACAATCATAGACCATATTCTTGTCCATGGACTGACAATGAGGGAAGCAGGACTTAGAGTGCAACCCAATTTGAGCTGATTTTCTGTGTCCACCATAGTAAGGACATTGTATGGCCCTGAACATTGTACTTTCCATTTGTTTACAGTACTGACTGCTCAATAGATTTTGACTGATTGCTGGTTCATATCAAGAAAGAACAAGAATTACAGTATCAGAGACAAAGGACAAGTTTGTGAGATGCAGGGTACAGTACTGTAAAAATAGGGGTACAAGTTCTGATCAATTTTGAGCTACTGTGATAGAACATGTTTTCGTTCATCAAAAGACAATGATGGAAAAATATGAAATTTGTTTTGAGATTAAAAATTTACTTCTCCCTGATTCAGAAATTGTGTTTTAGCAATTGAGAAAAATTGTAATGCAGGCACAGTTAGGCCACTGATTTTTCAGAGCCATGATCAGAGCCCTAGATTCAGATAAAGGATTGGTAAGGCGTTCTATGAAGTGGCAGACAGATCTCACCCTTCTCTAGGGGCAATCAGTGTTATCTTTACAAATGAAACAAAACAACCACCCTGTTAATTGTGTCTTCTGCAGGAAAATGTCATGGAGTGTGGTTCAGCAACATGCAGAACTGGAGATCAGTAAGGACTAAATCAACAAGAAGATGCTTATAAACACAAAGAGAACACGGCCAATCAGAAATGAATTTGCTCGTACCCTGAGCACCCAGACTCACATCCATTAATCCAGAAAACATAAATGACATGGTGCAGAGTAAGAAAATGAGATTTGCCATATTGCCCTGAATGTGTGCTGAAAAGAAATAAGAGAATGAAATTTAGTATGTCAGTGTCCAGTAGGAGTATAGGTATTGTCAGTCCTTCATTCATTCAAAAGATGACGCTAAGATATCAAATGTTTGTTTCTTTATTGTTAAGAAAAAATGAGGTCTAATGTAAAAGTCTGCAGAAAATTGCCATAGGTGGAAATAATGCAGAGCAGTATTTTTGAAAGTACATTGATAAAAAACCAAAATCAAACAGACGATGCCATCATAGTTTCTTTCTTCACATCGTTCATTTTATTGAAATGTTATTCTTATTGAATTCTTTTTGATGTGTAACAATATGGATCATGTCAAAACAACTACATAACGACATACTCCTCGCCAACCTCCTCCCTGTGTACTAAGTAGATCAGTCCATAGAGACTTGGCTTGGGAACCGGAGGGTGGCCGGTTCAAGTCCAGCATGGACCAAAATATGGAAGATGAACTGGTAGCTGGAGAGGTGCCAGTTTACCTCCTGGGCACTGCCGAGGTGCCCTTGAGCAAGGCACCAAACCCCCCCAAATTGCTCGCAGGGCGCTCCTCTCAGTGGCTGCCCATCACTCCATCTCTCTCCACATTGCATGTCTATAAGCCCTTTGTATGTGTGTGGTTGTGTTTCAGGGTTAAATGCATGTAAAAAGAAATTGAGTGAAAAAATAATTTCGCCCTTGAGGTATTAATAAAGTATCTCTTCTTCTTAATTTAACTCTATAACTATCTCTCAGATTGAGTACATATCAGGATGCAATGATTGTGAAAATGGAACCTCTATACCAAACATAGATTTAATTATGAGATAAACTGTGTTCCCCCAAATTTTGTCCTACACTTCTACACCTCTGTGTGAACCCTCATATAAAAACAGCAGATTCTGACTTAATGAGACAAAGTTCTCACCAGTTCTTCTTTTACAGCAAAGAATTCCCAAAATCAGCGAGATGACAGCAACAATTAGTCCACAACCAGCCACAACTTCTATACACTTCCATATCCACATTTCTTCTTAGTGTGCTTCTTACAACAAAAAAGCAGACAAGACAAAAACAAAACAAACAAAAAAAAAACCCTCAATATCAGTGCAATATATACAATGCTAAGCAAAGTATTGCTATGTTACTGACATAACATTACTGAGTAAATTAGGTTTTAAACATAATTTCATGATTGAAGTATGAGGGATTCAACTAACTACTGTAATGTGTCACATACAGTAAAATCAGTGTAGCAAGTATTCATGTCTTCTCTGACTTACCAGTCAAGCTGTGTCTATCACTACGAGGAGACAAAGAGTTGGGTTCACTTTTCAAACTGTAATCACAGCTGGCATCACTTTGTTGAACTGAACGTAGACATCTCAGCAAATCATCAATTGTGACAAACTGGCAGAACCACTGATTGGTTGAGGTTCTTTTTGTAGTGTAGGTTATTGTTATAACTGGACGCCTTGATTCTCCAAAGTACAGGTTACATCTTGTATCGTGATCAGCAGATTTAGGGAGAGAGCAAATGAAGAGAACATGTTCATCATGAAAATGTTGGAGACTCATATTTGGTTTTTGACCTATAAAAAGATGATTAAAAAGTAATTCAATACAAAGACTTATTTGGTTATCAAGTAAGTTAATGATGGCTTTGTGCTCACATTTACAGAAGTCCTACTGTGATAAAAGTCAACATAACAACAAAAAAACATTGTGACATTCTGACAACAATTTGTTGAACTAACAAAAATCATGTCACTATCATCGTACCTCCCTACTGATTCCCAACTTCCTCCTGGCCCACAGATGCACCAAACGGCAACTCCTCTCACTGTTAGGTGACCTCAACTGTGCCATCCGCATAATCCCCCAAGGCCGATCCTTCCTTTCACATCTCCTTACGATAGCCACGTCCACCCCAAATCTCCATGACCACATCACGCTAAATGAAGCTAGCAAGATGGCGCTTAATTGTGGAACCACTTCCTTTCCGCATGGAACGGAATCTCCTTCTTCTACGAAGACCACATCACCAGGCCAGAAGATATCCAGCTTTCCTATCTAGCACCCTCCGCAGGCCTTGGTGGCTCCTACAATAGCAAATGGTTCTCAGCCGAATGGTCACGCAAATTCTCATCCCTCTCTCCTTCCTCCACAATTTATGAAATGTACCCCATTATCATCACAGCTGTTCTTTGA